>CM061280.1:89190009-89728048 GCA_030848825.1 Tadarida brasiliensis
AGAGATAGGCAGACAGAGAAATGATCAATCTTTATGAACTTATCCAAGAATTGGACATCAGAAATTGGTATTACATTTTCACATACTGGTTTGGGGACTATAAATTTGTTTTCTATGATGTGTGTGTGTGTGCGCACATGAATATGCAGGTGTCTGTGACCATGGGTGGGAGGAGAGTGTTGGTGAGTAGGCACATGGGTTGGTGTGTATGTGGGTGTGTGTGGGCATGTGTATGAGTATAAATGTAGGTGTGCGTATGTATGTATGTGTGGCAGGCTGCATATGTGCATATGTGTGTAGGGTCAACAGAGCACTATATCCTCTTCTCAAGGGTTCTTAAAAGTCATGATCTGGCCTGAGATTCAGCCTCTGGTGCCGTATCTGTGACCAGCACCACAACTGTCGCCACCACCACCACCAGATAAATTCCACTTAAGGGGGGACCTACCGCAGCTAGGTGCTTTCTGAACATCATTTCTGAACGTCCTCACGACCACCAGGTGACCTCAGCAGTAAAATCCCAATTCACAGCTGAGGAAAGTGACATCTGTGGGGCTGCAATTCACACCTTTTGCCAGATACCAAAGCCCTGCTCCATCCAGGGCACCAGGACACAATGACAGAAGGGTTTCCTGGATTCTCTGATGGCAGAGAAGTGAGGAGGACCCTCCTCCGGGGATGCGTTGAAGGGGGGATATTGAACTGTGAGACTGGAGATAAGCAATTTTGTTTGACAAATTCCATGCTTGAGTTCCATAGTTGGGCCAATCTGTCAAGAGTTCCTCCTTCGACAGTAGTGTAACTGTCCGGTGTGCAGCATAGGAAAAGAGAATGGGGGCAGGCCAGTCCTCCTCAATCTCAAGTGAGAGAAAAATGGTTTTCTCTGACTCACACAGACAGGTTCCTGGGGGCTATCTGTCTGGGGATGGGGCCTCCAGGCAGGCTGATTTGAAATGCTTCCAAAGAGATATCATGCTTCAAAGAGCTGGCCCCTGTGGGCCAGAAGCTGAACCTGAGTGTGGGAAGGGGAAAAGAGGGCTGGAATTCAGGCTGTTCTCTCCTCCCCCAAACCCAGGAGGGTTCCTTTAACCTTTAGGGGTGCTGAGTTCCTTCCTTGTCCAGGTGGTTTGCGGCTTAGCGAAGCCATATTTATAGAGTGCTCTGTGATTCTTCGGTGAACGTTTGTTTTATAAATGAATGATCAAATTTATTAGCAATGAGTAACTAACCCGACTTCATTATTATTAATATTATTATTATTTTGATAATACAAGTTCACAAGGATTTAATTGCCGGATTTAAAAAACTCCAAACCCATCATAAATGCGTGGGTAATAAAATATCTTCTCGCTATGAAAAAAAAACAAACCCACAAAATATAACATAGGCACATGACCACAATTTGTGGAAACAAAGAAAGAGGAAAGGTAGTCAGATACTGTCTCATCACCATAAATTCCCAGTTTGTATTGCAATATATTTGTTTCCCTCTTATGTTCCATGAATATGCATGTTTTAGATGGCTAAGATCGTGCAAGATCCTGATCTTTTTACTTTATATTGATTTGTGAACATAGGCATATGAGTCCTCAGGGAAAGAAACGATCGAGTTGCATTTGCACACACATTAGACAGATTGCAGTTTTCAAAATGATAACATTTGATGCAAGCAGACCTGTCCGTCCCCGAAAATCTAGAGCATTTGATCTCTGTAGGTCAGATAGACTCTTATGGCAGTTGGAAGGAGCCTCAGGTCTCTCAGTCACTGGCTAACTGTGGGATGTGGCTGGTAGGAGAGGAAAGGAAGATGGCCTAGGGTTGCCACCTAACACTGGAGCCTCTTGTTCATTTCCCCATCCAGCTCATACAGAGGGGGCCAACCCCTGCTCCTGGGTCCTGAAAATGGTTAAAAATGGAGCTGCAATAAGAAAAATCCTAATGAGGAATCAGGGAACGAACTGAGAACTAAACAGAATCTATCCTGATTTCCAGAGCCCCTTCCACCTCTCAATGAGAGCCTGCATGGGAAAGAAACACGAGACCTCATCCATGCAAAGATGATATTCAAAATATTTCGCTAATGGCATGGTCTTTTACATCAATACATGCATCAGCATTGAAGTGGAAAAAATCAAAATATATTCCTTTTTGTCTCCTGAATAAACTGAAACTTAACAGCCAATCTTTATTAACGTGTATAGACACTGCTTGATATGATTTCTAAACTCTTTTGTGTTTCCGTCCCTACAGGAAAGCTGTTGAGGTCCAAGTATTCATCCTACTTTCATTTTTTCAATGTCTCGTATTTTAGAATGTTAAGTCTCTCTGCTGGTTATTTGAAGTAAGATGGTAAACATAAAATTCACTGGGAAAAGACTTTTGAATATTTACTTTACTGCCGTTTGTGTGCCAAGCAGAGATAACTGAACAAGATGACTTATTGCCAAACCGAAGCATTAGCAAAATTCCCTGACAGGTGGGCTAACATTCCAGATTTTCTCCCTACCCTTACACTGGTAGTATCTTTTCAAATACAATACATGTTCATCTGAATATTTTCTCATTAACTCTATTCTCTCAAGCAAAGACAATATTTCAGGTGGTGTGCCTTCCAAATTTCACATTTCAAGTAAAATTTTGCAAAGCTTTTTGGCTGAAACACTTGCAGGATGACCAACCAACTGATTGGCTCAGGACTAACCCAATTCCAGCACCAAAGGCCCTGTGTCCTGGGAAACCTCTTCCTGGGGCATGAGAAGCCCTGAGTTTCACAGGTGGATGCAGAAGGTTGCCTGGGGGTCGGGGGGAAGCACACAACTCTTATGGCAGCTCCCAAGATAGGTGCGGAAAGCAACAGAGCTCTTAGCATCAAATGGATACCACATGGATTACAGCCTTCCCTAGCTGCTGAGCTGTTTCATCCCCTGACTATTGATGTTGAGAGGCATGATTTGGGCTTCACAGTAATGGATCAGGTGTTCTTGCATCACTTTGTGTGATGTGAGCTGAGTGTACAACTTAAGCATCTGTAATGCTGAGTGTGAGTCATCAGCCTGGCACTCATTTGACACACAGGGAACAACTTTTGAAACCATTTCCAGGTATTTGATCCACCAATACATAGGCAGATGCATGAAATGAAGTTGTAGAAGGATATTCTTTGCAGCTCCGGTTGTGATGACAAAAAGTAGAAAACAACCCAATCATCTACCTTAATGAAACTGGTTAAGATGATCAAGGTAGAAATCTCATGCATCCATTCAAATGTAAAGGGCCTCTAAGTTCTGGTATAAAAAAAACTATAATTACCATATTGTACTTTTTGAAAGAATGATTTGTTAAAGAAATATTGTATAGATTTAAGGTGTAGAACATGATGGATTGATTTGCATATACATACTGAAATGAGTACTACAGTCAAACTAATCAACATGTCTCCTCAGTCACAATGTGTGTGTGTGTGTGTGTGTGTGTGTGTGTGTGTGTGTGTGTGTGTGTGTGATGAGAGCCCCTGAAATCTACTCTCTCAGCAAATTTCCAGTATTTCATACCGTGTTATTAAGTGTGGTTATTGGGTTCATTAGATGTCCGGACTTATACATCCTACTCAATTGAAATTTTGTAATTCTTTATGTTCTTTATGTTTCTTTATGGGATGCTTTCTGGGACATCCTGTTTTTTTGAAAAAAAAAAAAAAAAAACACTTTAAAGCACAATGTTTATTATTGCTGCCACTTGTGTTAAAAATGAACTAGACAGTATCCATTTAGATTTGTATTTCCGTAGAATAGTTCTGGAAGGATACTCATGAAACTTAATAAAAGTGGCTGTCTCTGGCAGGGAGAAGATGGAGAATGGGGTCAGGAGAGGGAGGAAAACATTTCACTATATACAGTTGTGTCCATTATGGATTTTCTGCCTGTGCATATTATCTACGTAAAATCTCAACTTAAAAACCTGGTCTATAAAATAACCTACTGCTCCCTAAAATTAAATAATTGGGTGGATTTTCATCTCAGATATAGACACTGTCTTGTTCTTTTCAGAATCTTACACGGGTGAAAAGATTATACAGACTACTGTATTTTTTCCCACAATGCTATGAGATGAGCCAGGCAGCAGTTCATTTGTAATATTATATCTCTTTTATTCTCCCACAAATTCAGAAGATTCATGGCTCTTATATTTAACATCAGAGTTTAGATAATCATCCAAAACTGGTGGTCTCTTGATTCCACATGTTTTTGCTTTTTCAATTTAAAAATCTTAACATTTTCGATGTCAAAAGTGTAGCCATTGACAACTTGAACAAGAACCAGCAATAACTGAAATGAAAAAAATCAAAGTAAAAAGAAAATTAGTAGTATCAATTATGCAATGTCAGGATAATGAAGTAGTGACTTGCTCCAAAGCACTGCGTGCTTCATAAAGAATGGAAAACAAAACTGTACTTGCTCCCATGAGGCAGGTCAAACCTGCAGTCAATAAGCACGGTGGATGTTTCTTAGATGTCACAGTAGTAGGATGTCCATTTAGCAGGGGTCAGCATGACATGTAATGATTTATGTGACAATTTATATCATTACTTTACCACTACTCACAGGTACTATTATATATACTTGCTGACAAGTAAATATTTCAGTATTAAAAAATAGTATGGTTACCGGTGTGTACTGTCTGTGTATCAGCTGCACATTCCTGCCCTTCTGCTGAGTCCCCATGGAAGCCTCTCTTTCAGAGTCTCTCCATAGTCAGGCCTGACTATAGTTATGGCTCTAGTGTTCTCACTCTTCCTCTGCTGGGACATGCAGTCTGTTGGCTTCTTCCATGAATAAGGTTTCCTGATTCCCTCACACAAATTCTCGGTTTTTACTCAGAATTGTGTGGAAATATAGTGAACTGAGCACATGCCCCCATTGCACCCTACCCCGCAAAGAGCTAAAGCAAATAATGATAAGGAGAAAGAGTATATAGCACTGTGTCAAAAGTTCTGGAGGCTCCAGGGCAGCACTCCCCATTCTCATCTGGGAAATTACCAAAATATTTAGAACAAAGGAGCTGTGTAACTTAAACCCCCTATTATTCGCGTTTATAGTCTGTCTTTACTTTCCATGTTTACCAACTGTTATTTGTATTGAGATAGTGCTACTTTAACTTTCAATACTCTGAATATTGGGACCATGTTTTCTAAGAATCAGATAATGAAAATGAGAATGATTATAATATCTCTGTCAGTATAAACTAAAGAAGGGCTATTGTGTTATTTTAATGACAGATGGAAGTACCCACACAAATGGATTAGAGAATTAAATGACCAAAAACGAATAAACTACATTAAATCCTGAAAACAGTTTTGTGTCAGGCATGGTGTGCAATAGGATGTGAACACAATCAAGACTCCAAAAAGGACACCAATGTTCACCTGCAAACAGAGGCTGCTGTATTAACTTGGACATTCCATACTAAACCAACATTTGTTATCATTTCCTTTTTTTGATCTCTATAAAACTTCAAAAAGTTACATATTCAGATTCAGTGATTATAAAAACAGATAGATTAAGAAAAATGGAAAGTTTGATCACAGTAGTATTGAGTCCTTACAGTGTAGAGTTGATTTTGTCAGGTCTTATCAACAATCATACTTTCTACAGTATATCAGTAATTTGTCAATTTACAGCAATAACAAAAAAAGTTCCCCCTAGCTCTTTTGTACTTTGATTTAAACAATGAAGTTTCAAACCATCTTCTTGGATCTTATAAATATCTTAATGAAACCATTGACACATAAAACAAATGATTGTTCATACCTTGTCCAAATACAAACTAGATTTTTCTCATTTATCTGCATATTGCAAATGCAGGGCAAATGTAAAATTTGGCAAATTCCATTCAGTCTACAAACTTCTTACCAAAAAAAGAAAAAGAAAAGATATTACTTATTAAATGTCCTGCACAATTTGTTCACAATACTGATAAAAGGAGTATGATTTGCTGACCTGAAAATTTGAAGCTTACATAATGAAAGTTTGTGGTTACTTTTTAACTTTCTCAAATCATTCAGGAAACATGCAATGCGATTTTAATGAAAAATGGGTCTACAAGATGGCTGTCATTGATGCCGACCTTAGAAAAGATGCTAAAATGTCAGCCAGCCCATAAAATTATATTTTCAATGTGTGGAACAAGAAGAATGTCCTCCTAATATTTGAAAATATATTGAAGATGAAAATGAATTACAGTAAAGCAGAAATTTATAGGCTGTTTCTCAAAACATGTTTGAACATGTTTGAAGAGTTCATGAGGAGCGTAGGAAAGTATCCACTGACTGCACCTGATTTTTTCAATGTTATCTGAAGGTTGCAACAAAAAATGACGTAGCTAAAAATACAACTTTTTTCTTTTTTCTTTTTTTTGAAATAAGACTGCTTCAGTAATCAAAAAATAAAAGTCACCAGCAAAGGGCAGCCAAATTTAACAGAACTCCTTGACTTCTTCACTAAAAATGTAACATATGGGATCCAACTTCAATTTTGCAAGTTCAAATTTCCTCTGAGCTATAAAAACATCTTTCCTGAGAAAGAGTGATTTTTATATATAAAGACATCCAATGAGCTTAACAGTGTTTGGAAATTCTGAATATTTTAGACATGGACACCCTATAAGATGAATTTATAGATGTGAAGAACATGATTGAAAGACAAAAGAATCCTATAGATAGGCTCTGGCTGGGTATCTCAGTTGGTTAGAGCGTCACTCCAATATGCCAGGGTTGTGAGTTCAATCCCCAGTCAGGGCACATACAAGAATCAATCAAAGAATGCATGAATGGGTGGAACAACAAATTGATCTCTCTCTCTCTCTCTCTCTCTCTCTCTCTCTCTCTCTAATCAATTAAAAAATAATAATAAAGATGCCTATAGATAGCAAGTGGATAACATTACTGGAGACATAGAAACCAAGTCATACAAATTAAAAATCTGCTGTTTCTAGTAAGTAAAATCCATGCTTAATTGCTTTTTTTTTTTTTTATCCTCACCTGAGGACATTTTTTCATTTTTTGTTCAGACAGAGTAGGAGGGAGAGAGAGGAAGAGAGAGACAGAGAGAGAAACATCGACGTGAAAGGGCCACATCGAGTGGCTGCCACCCGCACGACCAACCAGGGCCGGGGACAAACTGCAACCGAGGTACATGCCCTTAGCGGGAACCGAACCCGGGTCTCTCCGGACCGCAGGCCGACGCTCTAACCGCTGAGCCAAACCGGCCAGGGCCATGCTTAATTGCTTTTGTTGAGAGGACTGACACCAGGAATCAGTTTAATGGGGGCTTCATAAGAGCAGAGTTGTAAGTCACAGTAAATTTTGATTGCATGCTGTTTAACCATGACATAAAAGTGGGGGAAAAGTATGTTCTAAAGACTCCAGGTAGTTTAGAGAAGAGTTAATAAAAAAGGAAAAAGAAAGAATAAAAATATCCCCCTGTATCATGGGACAGAATGAAGTAAGTTATTGTTTGTTTTCACTAAATTTAGGTAATAACTGTATAATTATTCCTGCTTTATTTGCATTCTCTTTTTTATAAAATATTATACTTGTAAATATTAAGAATATTAATATTAAGAAAAAACAATAATATATCCAACAAAAATTTTTAAATCCAATAAAGTTTATTTATTGATTGATTTTTAGAGAGAGAGAGGAAAGGAGAGGGAGAGAGAGATAGAAACATGGATGAGCAAGAACATCGATTGGTCGCCTGCTGCATGCCCCCCACTGAGGATTGGGCCCACAACCTGGGCATGTGCCACAACCGGGAATCAAACCAGTGACCTTTTGGCGCATGGGTCGACGCTCAACCACTGAGCCACACCAGCCCGGCTGATTTGTAAGATTTTTAAATAGTTGTCTTCTCATTTCGGTAGACAGGTTTTACAACAGAGACTATTAGTCTAAGTTGCAAAGATACACACAGCATCTTTTTTGAAGTTCCCTGAATATTTAATTGCTGAAAATTGTGTTATTATACTGTAGATATTATTTAAAATTCTGATATTTCTGAGTATTTTTTTCATTTGGCTTTGAACTCTCAGACAAAATATTTTTAAATTTTATATTATTTCAAATGCATTATTATGTAAAACTCATGCACAATAATCATTTAATTTGTTCATCATTGATGACTATCAATGTTACTTATTTGATTCGTGAATAATCAATGTTACTTATTTGATCCGTGAACATAACAGAACAAGACTGTTATTCTGTGGAATGTGTGCATTTAGAAATTTAAACTTTTAGACATATATAACTTTTGAGGACCATTTACATTCAACATTTACATCATGTGCGAAAATACAACAATTCTGGTTGAGAGTGAAATCTTGGGTCAGATGACCAGGGCGAATCTTAACTATACTATTTATTAGCTGTGTGAGATTGGGCAAATGGCTTCATCTCATCTGTAAAATGGGAAAGTGAATAGTAACCGCCTCATTAAACTGTTTGTTTGGTGGTTTTTTTTTTCATTTAGTCAACTGATGATTTTGAAGGTTTAATATGTGTCGGGCTTTCTTCTAGGCACCATGAATATAGCAGTAAGCATAGAGAAAACCCCCTTTGGGCCCCTTGGACTGTATTGAAGGAGACATGGTGTAAACATATATTATAAAGTGGGGAACAAAAACAAGAGGGATAAAGAAAATGTGCCTGAAAAAAAAAAAAAGAAAATGTGCCTGGAAAAGGAAAATAGATTGACAGGGTTTTGCTACCTTAGACGGCTGTTTAGGGAAGGACTGTCTGGATGATATTTAAGCAGAAATCTGAATGAAAAAAAAAAAGGCAAAATGGGGAAGGACTGGTCCAGGGAGAGTAATGAGCACAAAGACCCTGAGATGAAAATATGCTTATGTTTTGAGAGGAGCACAGAGTTTACATATATTTTGCCTTTACTATATAGCAGGCTCTGTTCTAAGCACTTGATATTTATTACCTATTGACATGTCTCCACAACTATAAAAGTTAGGTGCTACTGTTAATATTGGCCTCGTTTTATAGATGAGGAATTCAAGACAGAGTGTGTTTAAGTAACCTGATGGTTACATAGCTAGTGGTGGATAATCAGGATGAAAATGCATGCTTGAATCCACAGGCTGTGGTCTTAACTACCAAGTGACCCCTTTATGCTGGTGGCACCTCCCAAATGACTGACAAAAGAAGAAAGGCCCAGAAAGGGACATGATTTGCCAACATTCACACAGCAAATCAGGAGAGATGTTGGGACCAACATCTAATCTTAGAGCAGAAACGGATTGTCACTGAGACTCCTGTTATTGCAAACCTTGTGCCAGGCATCAGGCAAGAGGAGTAGAGATGACCCAGAGAGAACAAGTCCTTGACCTCACATTAGAAATGATTTATTTAGCACAATTCTAATTCTTATGGTTAATGTCTCTCCCCTGCTACACCCCATCTTCCCCCATATTATTCTTATCCTTTCCTGGCTATCACTGTTTGGTAATATATCTGTCTCCCTTGCTGAAGTGTGAGCCCCAATGAGCTCCTTGGTGGCAGGGAGTAAGTTTGTCTCACTCAGCCTGGCACTCTGTAGATACACAGGGGACAGCTTTTGATAAATTTCCAGGTATTTGTCCCACTGATAAATACATAGATGTGTGAAATGATATTATATAAGGATATTCTTTGCAGCATTGATTACAATGACAAAAAGTAGGAAATAATTATTATATGGTAACTGGTTGAAATTATCAAGGTCAGAAAACTTATGCAGCCATTAAAATATTAGACTACTTTATATATTTTTAAACAATAATCACCATGCTGTATTTTACTTTATTTCTTTCTAAGACTCTTGCTAAGTTACCATGAGTTTACAGGTAAGAGTTGCTAATAACTCATAGAGTTTTAAAACTTGCAAAAAACTTTGGGGACAATCTAAACAAACCACTTCTTTTCTTACTTGGGTCAAATGAGTTAAAAATTATGTGTAACTTGCATAAGAACACCTGTCTCTGCACTCCCAGGCAGTTGTAATATTCCCTATGAGGACCAGGATGCCCTGGTAATGGGGAAACAGGTAAACATACAGGTGAGGCCCTTGGCTCCATTTGAGAGGCTTTTGTCCCTATTTTTTTTTTTTCAGCCAAACAAGCCTTTACTACAAAGAAGCTTACTTGTTTGGGCAGGCACTAATGTAATTCTTCACTGTGGTAGGGGTAATCCAGGCTTGGGGCTAAATATCATTATTTCAAGGCCTTGACCTGTAGTGTGGGGATGGGCTAAAGGGTGTCCCCTTACTAATAGGATACAAAAGCTCTATAAAGACAAACATCTGCCCAAAAATCTGCATCTTATTATGGAGGAAGAACCATGACCGAGTATTAAGAAAAGTTGGTAAATGAACAAATTTCCCATGTCCAAAAAAGGGCAATCATCAGGAATTACTCAGCCACTCTCCCCACCTTTTCCATCACCCTGGATGTTGCCCTCTATATCAGGTCATTCACCCAGTACCAATCACGGAGCCTCACTCATTGTCAGATCCAGCCATAATTTCTCTGCTGCCTGCCGCCTCCCTCAGACCAGAATAATCAGCAGGCTTCCAATGCCCTTGTTACACTTTTGTCTTTGGGAAGAATTCTGTTGGCAACAGTTAGAGCCACCTACTTGCTGATATCTCTGGGCTTTGCTGTCCTTAGGGATCCAGACCCAGCCTAAAGGATGCAGATACTGAGATATAACAGGCAATGGAGATAAAATATTTACAGAGAAACTTGGCAATCAGAAGGTCTGGCACGGAATAAGAGAAGCCCAGGACCTGAGCTCTGCTCCTGGCTCTGCCACTGATCCCCTGTGTGACCTTGAGCAAGTCACTCCATCTCTGCCTGGGCCAGTGTATCCTTAAAGCAGTGAAAAACCTGAAGAATAAAAGTTCCGTAGGGATCCTCCCAATTCTCAGATTGTACAAGTCCATCAATTTAGAGGATTCAGAGGTATTACCTGGATATTATTCCAGTATAAACAGAGGAATCAAATGAGTTCCTAGGTTGTAGCCAAACCTGGTGGTTAGGGGCCTGGGCTCAGTACTTTATGCCCCAGTTCTCTCTCTTAATTATTGTGTGACTTGAGGAAAGACATTTGAATTCTTTGTGCCTCATATTCCTTGTTTTTCAAGTAGAGCCAACATTAAGACAGATCCCAGTGAGGTGCCTATAGCTCAGGAGGAGAAAAACTCGGTGAGGTAAGAAGAGACCTGGTTGAGGAGGACTTATGGAAAGGAGTCTACTTGGGTGATGCCCTTGTGGTATGTAGGAAAATGGGTTTCCACAGACCTAGTTATCATATCCTAAGGATACCTGGGGAACAAAGGGAATGGTTGGACACTGAAAAGTGGGCAAAAGAAATGACCTCTTTCATTCCAACCATATGCCCTGTTCTGTACTAAATGCCTTACAAACACTATTGCATTTGGACCTTCCAACAGCCCTAAGAGGGCTGTGCACAAGGTTTTGTGACTGGCCCAATGTCACCTGTTAGTAAGTGGTGACAGTTAGTTAGTGTGGGATGTGATTTCAATTCAAGTCTGTCTGGTGCCCCAAAGTCATCTTCTCCTCCTGCTAGGTCTGCCTCACCACACCTCCCCCATCACAGAGAAGTAGAAATTGCAGGCCAGTCAATTTAATTCTCTATCAGAGGTGTGGCAAGAAGCTTTAAAAGATGAGTTTGCAAGTAGAATAAAAGTGTATCAGCCCGTCCTGGCCAGTTTGGCTCAGCGGTTAGAGCATCGGCCTGTGGACCAGAGAGACCCGGGTTCGGTTCCCACTAAGGGCACACGTACCTCGGTTGCAGTTCATCCCCGGTCCCGGTTGGGGTCGTGTGGGTGGCAACCAGTCAATGTGTCTCTCTCACATCAATGTTTCTCTCTCTCTCTCTTCCTCCCTCTTTCCCTCCCACTCTATCTGAAGATGAATGCAAAAAAAAAAAAAAGTCCTCGGGTGAGGATAAAAAAAAAGTGTATCAGCCAGCATGTTAAACACCTACCATATACTGTGGTGGGCCTGAGAGATTTACAGACACATAGTTCCTGCCCTGGCCCAGAGTAACTACTACTGTGTGTTTGCAAGGAAATCAAGATTGCCCTGGCCGGTTTGGCTCAGTGGTTAGAGCATCAGCACGTGGAACAATGAGTCGTGGGTTCAATTCTGGTCAAGGGCACGTAACTCGGTTGTGGTTCATCCCCAGCCCTGGTAGGGGTCGTGCGGGAGGTAACCAGTCGATGTGTCCCTCTCACATCGATGTTTCTCTCTCTATTCCTCCCTCCCACTCTATCTGAAGATAAATAGAAAAATATCCTTGGGTGAGGATTAAAAAAAAAAAGATAAAGGAACTGCAAGTAGTGCAGAAACAACAGGTGGACATTGAGAATCAATATCGAACCACCTAGGAACCGGATCCTAATAGGCAAGCTCCACCCCAACAAGCAGGTGGGAGGGATCTGTGGTTGAGGGGCTACTATTGTGGGCATTCTTAGAAGATCTGAAGGAAGGTGAGTGGTGAAAATGACACACAAAGTACTGACCATAGTACTGAAGCTAGAAGGGAAACCTGGTGTAATGAAAGCCGATGGTTTCACAGACAGTAAAAAGGTGAGATCTTACAGTCAGGTCTTGGTGCTCCGCCAAGTATATGGCATTGAGTGAGACTATATGTCTAGTAATGAAGTAGGATTTGGCCTCATCTATCCTGGGTATCCTTAGGAAAGTCATTTAGCCTGATCTGACTATCCGAATTAGCCACTGGCATAGAGGCACATTCACCTGTAGCATGGGCAATTTTGTTATCAGTTGATAGATCACTCATTCCACATTATCTGCATCCAGATTTGTCAAAGGCTGTCTGCCTTCTGCAGCATTCTGGTATAGGCTCTCTTCCATAGCAACATCAGGAAAAGAAAAAAAAACATTTTTTTATGATCTATATTGGATTATAATGGAAAGCGCATGGGCTTTGGGGACCTGGGTTTGAATACTGGCTCCATTGGGAGGAGGGTGTCAATGGGGGGAAAAGGAGAAACATCTGTAACAAAAATAAATTAAATCCTGGGAAAAAACCAACTGTATGGCATATTGCCTATTCAAAAAATTAAATTAAGAAGAAAAAAAAAAGAATACTGGCTCCATTACTTAAAATACTACAGTAAACTTAAGAAAATCACTTTTTCATCCTGAATTTCCCTTTTTCAATCTGGGAAGTATGTTCAGTAATGATTGTCTCCCAGGATTGTTGTACAGACTCAGTGAGGTAATAGAGATAAAGCAGTTACCATAGTGCCTGGCATATCTTGGTACTCTTGAAACATTATTACCCTTTTCTCTTTAATTGGAAATAACTACATCATTCCTGTCAAGTTTGAAACACAAGTCAGTGGCTAAACTAACACCTGCTTCTTAAAGATATGCAGGGACCTGCTCTGTTTTCTCAATCTTATATGATGGAGTCCATCTGAGGTCACTCTTCCTTACCTTCTGTACCTTCGTGGCCTTAGGAACAGGATGCCCCCAACTAACCATATAGCTTAGCTAGTATGTTCAAAACCCTTGGTGGCAAGTGACAGGATCCCAACTCAAATTACCTTTAGCAAAACAAAGGGCTTTATTGGCTCAGATAACTGGGAACTTTGGGGCGTCAGGCACAGCTAGATCCACAAGGTTCAAATGATGCTCTCCAGACTTTCTCCCCATCCAATTCTATTTT
This sequence comes from Tadarida brasiliensis, assembly GCA_030848825.1. Lineage (NCBI taxonomy): Eukaryota > Metazoa > Chordata > Mammalia > Chiroptera > Molossidae > Tadarida > Tadarida brasiliensis. The sequence goes on from CM061280.1 coordinate 89,203,778, forward strand.
TCTCCTCATGGTATGGCACCGACCTATCAGAGCCCCAGATTCATGCCATCCTAGCCTAGAGACTCCAGCATGGGTTGTGGAGTGGGGAGCAAAGGTAGGGAGCAAGACACTTCTTTCTCCCAGTGTCTATATATATATATATTCAATTTAGCAATGAACTCTGATTGCACAGGACCCTGTTAGGTCCTATGGCCATTCCTCAGAAGAATCACTCTTATAGGAGGTCTGTGGGTGGAGGAGTGAGGGAATTGAGAACTCTAATCTGGCCTAGCATGAGTAATATGCCCAACTCTGAGGTGGGTGTGAGGAACAAGGCAAACTGACTGATAGCCCCACTACAACCATAAAGAATGGAGGAAGGGCTAGAGTGCTAAGCAGACAAACTAGTTTTCCACTAAACACAGCCACACACATCACTCTTCTGTTGCAGTCATGATGTGCCATGTACTATAAAACACTGTGGAATGGTAAGGCAGTCTCCTGGGAAGGTAAACTAATATGGTACACCATGCAGAGGTGATACACAGTTGTAAGGTAAGAAAGACTGTTGGGAGCTTAGGGGCACTGTGTGAGGGACAGTGTTGCCACACACGCATCAGAGAGCCCAGCTGTTTCAGCTGCTGCTCTCCCTTGCCTCCCAATCTCTCATACTATCAATTCTTAGGCCTGTGCTCTTTTCCTTACATTGCACCCGAAACCCCCTCCACACAACCTGGCTATTTCCCCGCTGAGCACCTCCTTTCTTAAGCCATCCCCTAATGCCGAGTAGCATTTGATACACTGTCTTTGAGGAATAGAACACTGATCACACTGTATTATAGCACTGGGCACTTAATGAGGGCTTGATGGATGAATGAGTGAGAACAAATTACTGAGAGGGTGAACAGAGCAAATAAGTGAACTCATCTTCACATTCAACAACCATTTATTAACACAGAAATGAATAAGGCTTGTCCCCTGCTCTCAGAATGGTTGGTGCAGAGGGGCAGACAATCACAAAGCTGCGGTAGAATCACAGTAGAATAAGTACTATCACTGAGGTACAAAGTATTTTGGAGGCACTGTGAGAGGAATACACAGGTGATGGAGAAACAATTTTCCAATTTATACCTGCCTATAGCATTCAGGAAAGGCTCCAGAGAAGTCATGTGTGAGTTGAATCCCGAAGGAGGAGAAGCCACCAGGTGAACAGTGAAGGAAGGAGTCCTACAGGCTGGGACTCAGAGATGTAGGTAAGGTCAGGTAATTGAGAGCTTCAGGGAACCAGCATGAATGATAGAAGGGAAAAAAGAAAGAGTAAGGAATGAGTAGAACCATCAAGCACAAACCCATAGCTCTACTGTGGAAATTTAAAGGTTTTGTTTCTCCATGGAGAGGAAGGTGGGAAGTCCTAAGGTGTGGGTCCCTGACACTTCCTCAATCAGGCCATCGGGCTCAAACACCAAGGCTAGAGCTTCACAGTTGTGATCTAATATCCCTAAGCCACTAGACTGTCAAAAGCCCCCTTTCAGAAGGGAATAATTTGTATGAATGCAGTTCTAAATGGGAGAGTCCCTACTATATTCATCTTTCTCAGATGCTGTTGATTCTGCCTAAGAAATAGCTCTACTTCCTTCAGAAAATCAAATGGTGTGTGGAACCTGAAAGGGGAAAGTGGGCTAGGGTTGAGCCTTGCGGTGATCTCACAACTGAATTGCAAAATGATGGTTATTAAAGTCTCTATTTTCTTTTTTACAAAATTCTATTTATGTATAACATAAAACTCAAAAAATATATATATTTACAAACCCCTTTGTCTTATTATTCCTGTCTCCTCCATTTACTTCTTTCATACCCGTATGTATTTTAATATGCTTAAATTAAAAAAAAACTTTTATGCTTTTTAATTTTAGGATTTTTCTATTTAAATATATTTAATGTTTTTCACTTCTGACTTTTATTTAAATGTCATTTTTAAAGGTTTTAAAAATTTATCCTTTTAATTATTTAGTTTTTATTTAAATCTCTCAAATTCAACTTGTCTAACGTTCTTTGTATATTTTTAAATCCTCTATTCTAATTTTCCTTTCTAAAATTTAAATTTTAAAATAAATTTTGTACTTTGTGTTCTAAACATTCCTTTTAAAACTTTTCTCTAAACTTAAATTTGAATTTTCATTCCATTCTGTATCTTTTAAAACTCTATTTCTTAAATATTCAATAAACTTTCATGAATTTTGCTAACTTTTGATTTTCAACACATATTTTATGCTCTAATTTTAAAAGACTTCTGTTAACATTTTATTTTGTTTAAAATTTTAAGAGTTTCCTTAACTTTTTAATTTTAAAGCTGATTCTTTCACTTGAACTTTTTTGGTAAACTTTCATTTTTAATCTTTTTTGTTTTATTCATTTCCCTTTTTTTAAACTAAGGATTTCTAAAATGTTTTTAAGCCTTATTTTAATAATTTTGAAGTTTTAAATTGAAAAAAACTCTTAAATTTTTAAAACATTTAAAAATAACAACTTAAAAATTTTAAACATTTAAAAACATTTTTCTTTTAAAAGAAACATTTTTATTATAAAAGAAAAATGTTTTTAAACTGTTTTTCTTTTAAAGCTTTATAAAATCTCTTTTAAAATATTATCCCTTTTTTTTTTTTTCAAACTATTTGGGTCAGCCACAGCTGGAATATCAATTGTGAAGTTTTTTGCTGATGAATACTTCCTGGCTTCCCACAGTATTTTTATAGAAACAAATGACATAGTAGTGCCATAACATTCCTATTCCCACTCTCCCCACCTAAAACACTCTTAATTATGCTTCATGTGACCATTTTCGACCGCTCCTCCCTCTTCCCATTTAAGGCTAAATGGTCACTAGTTAGTATTGTTTTTCCCACAGGCCATGGTAAAATGGTCTTTATATCAAGGTGCTAATTGTCATATAGGTGCTGTTGTCATTGTCTATTCCAGGAGGTTTTTTGTGATATTTCAAGAGGTGCTCATTGTTGTATAGGTATTATCATTGTCCATTCCAGGCAGGTTTGTGTCATTGCAGAATCCTTACCTATTTATTTTACTTTGTTCTGGTAAGTGGTCTGATAAGACTAGTCTTTCTCTAGACCCTGTTTGTGATAGAACAGTAAATACCCTTCACTGTAGAGTAAGTCCTCAATGGTAGCCTTGGTGATGATGGCATCATCGCAGCTGAACCACTGGTCCTTTTGTTGCCGGATAAAGCTGGTGTAGTGTCCACTTTCCAAAGTTCCATGGTGATTAATCACTGCAAACAAGGAATACTTATTCTCGTTAGGTGTACAATCTGTTGGTGGTTGGCCATCTTTCATTCTGCTCTCTTTAGTGGAAGCCAAAAACGGAGTCATGTCCAGCTCCAAGGGAAAGGAGATAAAAGTATTAATCTTTCGTCTCTGTTTGCCTACATGTTCAAACCGCTTTAGATGAAAACAGGCCACAATGGGTAATTTCTTCATTGTGAGCTGTTTGGTAGATTCCTGGTAGCTTTGGCAACTACTACATTTGATTTTGGCACTGCTTCCTAGGTGTTCTGGCCTTGTAAACCACTGTAGGCAGTCTGTGAGTGAGGGGATTCCTGGTATGTGGTCATTCCTACTCACTGTGCCATCAGCTTTCTCTGGACTCTGGGAACTGAACGTGGCACAAGAGCCAGGCAAGTCCAAACTAATGTCCCAGCATGGGTCTATTGTGGTGGAGACGCTATGGCAAGCTTGACATGTGACATCTGACTGCAAGCCACCTGTAAAAATTTGGTCTATAATGCAGTTACAGCAGTTGGGGTTACTGGCTTCTAGCCCAACACCATCATCTTTGCTGTGTCTATGCAGCACATCTAATATCGCAATAAGGAACTCGTGGGCATCCTGCTGCCTGTACCCTGCTAAGTGTTCTGCATGAATCCATATCAGGTGCAGTAACTTATAGGGAATGTGAGGAGTTCGGCTCCCAGAGTACATTGCGTGAAAAAGTGAAGACATTTCACAAACAAGACACAAGCTGGGGCTTGTCATTATACATTTGTGCTTGTCAGAGAGAAAGAAATCTTTCAGTAGAGGAATATGGGTAAGTGCCTGGACAATACAATTCATAAAGCAGGTGTTCCCAAGATTGATTAGCCCTCTCAGGCCTACAGTATAGACTGACTTTTTTCTCCTCTTTTTCTTGGGTTTCACCAATTTTGGCTCTTGTTCCTTTGACTCACAGGTTGACTGCTTCTCTTCAACACCTGATTCCATACACTGTTGTTGAGAAACATCTGCTGAGGTGGAAGTTAATAATTTCAAAACTTTCTCTTTTGTTTCTTTGGCAATCTGTTCTATATCTTTGTCATATACGTAATCCTTACACATAAAGCAATATATGACCCCATGATAGAGGTCTACAGCTAAATTGTGCTGTTTTGTTTCTGCATGTTTATGAATATGTTTTTCAGTAAAGCAGCCAAAAAAGACACAGGAGAGACAAGAGTGGAGTCTGTTCATGTGGGTACTACATACATGACAGATGCACGACTTTGCCTTACGCTTCCTAGTCTCTGGGGTCCCACTCCAAACGAAACGCTGGTAGATCAACCGAAGGTTCTTCTGCCAGTTCTTCGCTACTTTAAAGCTCTCCACATGAGAGCAGCCTGTGGGACCCTGATCAAACTCCACCTCCAGCAGCCAGTCCCCAAAGCCACCTCGATCCCCAGAGCCGCCTAAGTCACCAAAACAGTTTTGCCGCATCTGGGGCCTGGGAGCGGGCCGGGATCTCCGCCGAGATCTACGCCAGGGCCTGGGCCGGGAAGGCAGCGGGGCAGGGGGGGCGGGGGGCGGGGGCGGGGCCGAGAGCCCGGGCGGGCCTCGGGAGCGAGCCCAGGGCTGGGGCCGCGGGCGGGGCTTGCGGCGCGGGCAAAGGGGCGAGGAGCTGCTGTGCCAGTGAGGGGGTACTGAAGGGAGCACCTTCTCGTCGCCGCGGCTGCTGTTCCTCCACGTCAAGTTCTCCTCAGGCGCGGGCTTACGCTCTTGCAACGGCTCCAGCTTCATCTCCTCAGCTTCCGGGCCTGCACACGCCTCCGTCGCCCCCACCGCTGCCGCCGCCTCCAACATTTCCCCCGCCTTCTCGGCCGCCTCCTCGGGTGAGGCTCCGCCCCTACCTCCCGAGCTCCAGCGGACCAGAGAGGCGGAGGGCGAGGAAGCTTCTCGAACTTGGGCCATCAGCTCACCACCGGGCTTGGGGAGAAATCGAGCTGCGGCTGTAGATGGGAAGAGACGGACTGCTGTGAATGACCGGGCTAGCTTCATGGCCGCGGCGGGCCATTGCTGCCCCCGGGACCCTCCCACCGGCCCCTGAGCTAAGCCGCGGACGCTGCAGACTCCACCCCCTCTATTCAGAGGTTCCCAAGCTAGTGTGGAGACCGACCGAGGCGGTTACCTGCTTTAAATGAGATCGGACGGTGCCCGGGGCGGAGGGGGATGGTGCGGGTGGGGGGGAGGCAGAAGGAGGGTGGAAAAGGTGGGGGCGGGGGTAAGGCCTGAGCTTTAGAGTGGAAAGAGATGGAATCTTTAAAAAACGCGCCACCCTCTGACTGCCTTTCCTGCGCCTTGAGCAGCCTCACTTTGGTACAGCTTCCTCTGACGTTCATTCCTTACATCCTAAAACACACTTGGGTCAACATTTTACCTTAAAAATGGCTGAAAGGGGGCCACCTATGGAAAATGGGCTCGGGGAAGAAAATGGCCCCCTGCTTCCACCTTACCTATGCTTCTGGGGCTGTCTGTGTTCCACCTTCTGCCCCCACCGCCAAGCGCAGTCTTTTGGTCAGCCACGCTCTTGCGCCCTCTCACGCTCCTTCGCGCTTGTGTTCCCTCACACCTCGTTTCTTGCTTCAGCACCCTCATTCCCTGATTCCTCCGAGAACTCGGAATCTTTCTCACGCACTCCACGCGTTCGCCACCCCCATCCTCAGTACTCTACCTTCAAACTCTCTGCCCTTTCCCACCCCCGCCCACGCGGCGCCCCCAGCCCCGCTGTTTGTTTAAAGGTCTGGGTTACCTTGGGCCCCAGGCGCGTGATTCAGAACGTCAGCAGCCGCTGCTGTCCAGGCGCTCCTCAACCAGCCTTCTCTCCTGACCTCTCCTCAGGGCTGGTCACAAGGGGGCCGCCCCCTGGCCCCTCCCCTCTCGACGTGCGGCCCCCGGCCCCGGATTCTGCCCTCCTGCAGTGATGAATGGCACCGCTGTCCCGCGCAGACAAACCTCTTCCTGAAACAGATTCTACTGGAAGTAACCACAGCGACGGAGTCTAGAGAAAGCTTCTGAAATGGAGGTTCTGGCCTCACCTGGCTCCAGGCCCGTGCGCTCTGCAGAAAAAAAGATTCGTTGGGGAAGGGGGAGGTTGCAGGGATGGCAACTCTCTGGCAGGAAGCCCTCAGGGAACCATCAGAGTACGATATCTAGGAGTTGAGTGGAGAAAGGAATGCTATTCTGGAGTATGGGGAGAGGAAAAATAAGCAAGGACTTGAAGAGAGCCCCAGGCACTTACTAGCTGTGTGAGTTCAGATAAAACACCTAACCTCTCTGAGCCTTAGTTGTTTCATTTATTGTACAAAAATGGCAATAATAATCCTAACCCGTTGTGAACACTAAATCAGTATATATAAACTAAAGGATCTTTATGGCAAGCTCTATCTTTTACATCTGTCACTCTCCAACTTAAAATCAGCCTAAGCATAGTACCTGATACTTAAAAGTATAGCAAAAGAGAACACTTCTCTCTTTTGAAGGTCTCTCAAAGTTGTTGCTCAGTTCACTGGATTTATCCCTCCTAACCATTCATGTACATGAGCATGCAGTCAACAAATGTACATGGATCCCTTAACTGTACTACTTGCTAGGGTATGCTGTGAGAAAAGCAGAGTAAAACAACTTGTGTCCTGCAGGAGATTTTTCCTTCCCTTTAACAGATACAACATCCAAGGACACAACCCCCATGAAATTGCTACCTCCAGGACTTGTTGCCCTCCGTGTCCAATCCCAACAATATTCCTGCTTATCAGTGAGGGTATTTAATGCTACATTTAATCTCTCAGGGACAGTCATGCACCATCTTTCTAAACCTCATGATTAGAATTCAGTTTTCTCAGGCTTGAGAGTGGTATCTTGTAGGTGCCTTCCTAAAATGTCAGTGATTTTAGGGAGTCGAAGAGAGTCAATAATCTATGTGAATTTTCAGGGTATGCACAAATCAACATGATCTTGGAGAGAAGAACCACCATAACTGTCCTATATCCCAGAATGACTATAGGTTGAGAGGTTCAAATAACAGTCTCCTTCAGAGGAATATGTTTTCAGGAACATTTGCCTGCTATACAAGAGAGCAATTCTCATATTTTTCTGTCATTAGTAGCTGTGTTTATAACTTTAAGCAAGCTACACATCATCTTTAGAACTCAGTTTCCTCAAGTCAGAAAAGAGCTGGTTTGGCCCGGCCGGTGTGGCTCAGTGGTTGAGCGTTGACCCGTGCACCAAGAGGTTGCCAGTTCAATTCCTGGTCGGGGCACATGCCCAGGTTGTGGGCCCAATCCCTAGTGGGGGGCATGCAGGAGGCGGCCAATCGATGTTCTCTCTCATCTGTTCTCTATCATCGATGTTTCTATCTCTCCCTCTCCCTTCCTCTCTCTCTAAAATCAATAAAGGAAAAAAATTTTTTTTTAAAAGAAAAGAGCTGGTTTGACCTGTTAGCAGTTCTTACCATAAATTCATGGCAACTTAGAAGGAATCCCAATGGCGCTTCCAGTTCACAAATACTTGGCCCCCAAGTGAGCTAGGGGCCACACAGCTGACTGGAAAGGCCACTGCCACTCTTATGGTTCTAAATGCCACAACCTTACACCAGAGAGGGAAGGCTTACTGTTTTCAAGCTAGAGTTTTTAGTTTCTCTGGATGCAGGTAAGCTGTCGGTACAGGAGCCTTGAGAAGGAGCCTCAAACGATGGGATGATGCGATCAAACTGCGGTGCCTTTTGGGACATTAGTTTTTCTTCCTCAATTTTCAAAGGACTTTTGGTAAAATAATAAGAATCATAGCAAGGACAGCAGGGTTTTCCAACACTGTGAAACTTGAACCTGTGTAAATATTAGAGATTTAGATGTGGGATTTAGAAAGATTACACTAGAGAGTGGAGGAGCACGCACACAAGGTGGCAGTGAGGTGAGAGAAGTAGGAATGGAATCATCATTGGGTGCTCAGGAGGACTTTGAGGAGAGGCAGGGTCAGAAAGAGGAAATGGTATGACCTGCTAGTGAGTGGGTAGGTGACACAGGAAGGTGAAGACTTCTGGTGGCTGGAGGGGCAGTCTCTCCTACCTCCCTGGCTTCTTCCCCTCCCTCCAAATAACCCTTTATTTTGAGTGGCCCTCCTTTGGCAGAAATCTGGAGTGGGGTAAGGAAAGCTCAGTGGCCCTGGAAATCCCAGCAGTGCCACCCCTGCCTGCCAAAGAGCCAGTCATCACCCCTACATACTTGCCTACTCCATCCAGACCAAACCTTGTGATTTGGATCTACCTTTTAACAATAGATCTCTCAGGGCTACAACAGGTAGAGGAAGCAGGTCCTCAGGATTCCATGATGACTCCAAAATCACCTCGGAGGTTCTGCTCCAAATGCATCCCCAGGTTGGCTTCAGTCTGGACCACTCTCCAAGGATCTGGCCTCCCTCCTGATTTCCCTCTGCTTTATACCCAACTCAAGTGTTACCTCCTCCAGAAGGCCTCCTCTGATCCCCCAGATCTAAAGGGGGTCCCTTAAGAGTACAGCAGCACTACACAGGCAGGACCCTGCTGGAACCAGCCTCCCTAAGGAGGGTCTTGTTAATTCCCTTATTTTGGACACTGCCCCAGCCCCTCACCCTCTCCTAACCCTACCCCTTTTCAGCAAAGGGAAGCCTGCATAAAGAGATCACCCACAAAGAAAGATGTCCTGTGGAAGTGTAGCTGGGAAACATGTCCAAATCTCAATCATATAGAAGTACCTGGAGGAAAAGCTCTTTGGAATTGCAGACTAATTTATGGAGGAAAATACATTTTTCCCTTAGATAAGGGCATTTGCTCAGCCAGAGCTAACAAAAAAGCTGCTCAGTTTGGATTAGACCTAGATGGAAATGCTGACTCAGTTATTTGCTGGCTGTGTAACTAGAGTGAGGCCCAATAATTTGTTTCTGACAGTTGACCAGCTAATGTTGGTGCTGAGTGCTTGTGCTTCTGGTATGGGGACTGGACTTTGAGAACCACTGCTGTGAGTTAATGTATAAAGAATCACAGGTCAAGGCCATCTGGTATTATGGTTTTCTAACTGCAGCAGGTTTGGGGGTGGAGTGGAATAAGGAAGAGAAGGATCTGGAAAAAGCCTGCTTCTGTGCTCCTGATGCCTCAGGACATTTAAAACAGGCCCCCCTGCAACCTCATGCAGCATCTTTCTCCAAACCTGGGCCACTTCTCAATCACCTCGCTGCTCTGAAGCCAGCATTACGACAGGCACACTTGCAGCCATTGCCTGCCCCTGACTGGGTCTGCTGGGAGAGTGCTGTGGACTAGGTTCAGGTCTTTTGGGACCCACATAGCCTGCCAGCCTCTGGCCCCTCACCCTCTGGATTCCTTCTGCTCCCTTTCTTCCCTGTATCCAACTCCTAGCTGGTCTGCTTCTAGCCAGCTCGCTGACCCGTGGTGACTCCCTTTGGCAGCTTGTTTTTTTAAAATGGAAAACCTGCCTGACTTACTCCAACTTCCCCCCCACCCCCAAATATACCCAATCTCAGCTTCACTTTTTGTCCTTCGTAAGTCTAGTGCCTCAACCACAGAAGCCTCTATATTACTGTTCCTGTCTGTGAGATAGCATATGTGAAAACAGCATGTCAGCCCAATCCCTTCCCTTCCCCATGGATTCCTGTTTAAAGACATCTAACACAGGTATTCTCAAACTTTTGGCACCTTGGGTCCCTTTGGCAGCTGGATGTAGCCTGTGGCTCCCTTGAGATAATAATGTTGTTTTAAACAAAAGCATAAAATTACATGCACAGGATTATAACATTTATTATACTGAAATGCAGTTTAAAAATTTTTTTAATATTGTGATTTGATAACATATGTACTTACTTATTAACACATTAAATAACAATATCTAGTGATGGACATAATAAGTACCACAATTTCAAAGTAGTGAGTATAAACAATACTTTGAGAAATGTGAAACAATGTAATATGAAATGAAAATACTTATTGGTGACATTGTCTCATGTAATACTAATGTTACTGTGATCTCTTGCCTAGGTTCATAATTGGACATGCTCAATTTAAATTAGAAGTAGATAAAAATAAAGACAGGTCTTTTTTCCATACATTTACACAGACCTTTCTGAATTCCATCTTCTGACTGCTGTTGCCTCATAATGCCCTGAGCACTGTTTAGTGGGCAAATGTATTACAAACAATCTATTAAGTGCGTGTTGCATGCTCTTCTTTCTACACCTATTAAATTGTATTCTGTCACTTGTGGTGTCAACGTAGGTATTGTTATTCACATCTTACAGTTGGGAAAACACAGGGATAATTTCACTCTGACCCAAGATCCCACAGATGAGAATGGAGAGTGCTGGCCTTGGAGCCTCCAGAACTTTGGACACAGTGCTATATATTCTGTCTCCTTATCATTTATTTGCTTTAGCTCTTTGTGGGGTAGGGTGCAATGGGGGCATGTGCTCAGTTCACTATATTTCCACACAATTCTGAGTAAATGCTGATAATTTGCATGAAGGAGTCAGGAAACCTTATTCATGGAAGAAGCCAACAGACTGCATGTCCCAGCAGAGGAAGAGTGAGAACACTAGAGCCATAACTATAGTCAGGCCTGACTATGGAGAGACTCTGAAAGAGAGGCTTCCATGGGGACTCAGCAGAAGGGCAGGAATGTGCACCTGATACACAGACAGTACACACCGGTAACCATACTATTTTTTAATACTGAAATATTTACTTGTCAGCAAGTATATATAATAGTACCTGTGAGTAGTGGTAAAGCAATGATATAAATTGTCACATAAATCATTACATGTCATGCTGACCCCTGCTAAATGGACATCCTACTACTGTGACATCTAAGAAACATCCACCGTGCTTATTGACTGCAGGTTTGACCTGCCTCATGGGAGCAAGTACAGTTTTGTTTTCCATTCTTTATGAAGCACGCAGTGCTTTGGAGCAAGTCACTACTTCATTATCCTGACATTGCATAATTGATACTACTAATTTTCTTTTTACTTTGATTTTTTTCATTTCAGTTATTGCTGGTTCTTGTTCAAGTTGTCAATGGCTACACTTTTGACATCGAAAATGTTAAGATTTTTAAATTGAAAAAGCAAAAACATGTGGAATCAAGAGACCACCAGTTTTGGATGATTATCTAAACTCTGATGTTAAATATAAGAGCCATGAATCTTCTGGATTTGTGGGAGAATAAAAGAGATATAATATTACAAATGAACTGCTGCCTGGCTCATCTGATAGCATTGTGGGAAAAAATACAGTAGTCTGTATAATCTTTTCACCCGTGTAAGATTCTGAAAAGAACAAGACAGTGTCTATATCTGAGATGAAAATCCACCCAATTATTTAATTTTAGGGAGCAGTAGGTTATTTTATATACCAGGTTTTTAAGTTGAGATTTTACGTAGATAATATGCACAGGCAGAAAATCCATAATGGACACAACTGTATATAGTGAAATGTTTTCCTCCCTCTCCTGACCCCATTCTCCATCTTCTCCCTGCCAGACAGCCACTTTTATTAAGTTTCATGAGTATCCTTCCAGAACTATTCTACGGAAATACAAATCTAAATGGATACTGTCTAGTTCATTTTTAACACAAGTGGCAGCAATAATAAACATTGTGCTTTAAAGTGTTTTTGTTTTTTTTTCAAAAAAAACAGGATGTCCCAGAAAGCATCCCGTAAAGAAACATAAAGAACATAAAGAATTACAAAATTTCAATTGAGTAGGATGTATAAGTCCGGACATCTAATGAACCCAATAACCACACTTAATAACACGGTATGAAATACTGGAAATTTGCTGAGAGAGTAGATTTCAGGGGCTCTCATCACACACACACACACACACACACACACACACACACATTGTGACTGAGGAGACATGTTGATTAGTTTGACTGTAGTACTCATTTCAGTATGTATATGCAAATCAATCCATCATGTTCTACACCTTAAATCTATACAATATTTCTTTAACAAATCATTCTTTCCAAAAGTGCAATATGGTAATTATAGTTTTTTTTAATACCAGAACTTAGAGGCCCTTTACATTTGAATGGATGCATGAGATTTCTACCTTGATCATCTTAACCAGTTTCGTTAAGGTAGATGATTGGGTTGTTTTCTACTTTTTGTCATCGCAACCGGAGCTGCAAAGAATATCCTTCTACAACTTCATTTCATGCATCTGCCTATGTATTGGTGGATCAAATACCTGGAAATGGTTTCAAAAGTTGTTCCCTGTGTGTCAAATGAGTGCCAGGCTGATGACTCACACTCAGCATTACAGATGCTTAAGTTGTACACTCAGCTCACATCACACAAAGTGATGCAAGAACACCTGATCCATTACTGTGAACCCCAAATCATGCCTCTCAACATCAATAGTCAGGGGATGAAACAGCTCAGCAGCTAGGGAAGGCTGTAATCCATGTGGTATCCATTTGATACTAAGAGCTCTGTTGCTTTCCGCACCTATCTTGGGAGCTGCCATAAGAGTTGTGTGCTTCCCCCCGACCCCCAGGCAACCTTCTGCATCCATCTGTGAAACTCAGGGCTTCTCATGCCCCAGGAAGAGGTTTCCCAGGACACAGGGCCTTTGGTGTTGGAATTGGGTTAGTCCTGAGCCAATCAGTTGGTTGGTCATCCTGCAAGTGTTTCAGCCAAAAAGCTTTGCAAAATTTTACTTGAAATGTGAAATTTGGAAGGCACACCACCTGAAATATTGTCTTTGCTTGAGAGAATAGAGTTAATGAGAAAATATTCAGATGAACATGTATTGTATTTGAAAAGATACTACCAGTGTAAGGGTAGGGAGAAAACCTGGAATGTTAGCCCACGTGTCAGGGAATTTTGCTAATGCTTCGGTTTGGCAATAAGTCATCTTGTTCAGTTATCTCTGCTTGGCACACAAACGGCAGTAAAGTAAATATTCAAAAGTCTTTTCCCAGTGAATTTTATGTTTACCATCTTACTTCAAATAACCAGCAGAGAGACTTAACATTCTAAAATACGAGACATTGAAAAAATGAAAGTAGGATGAATACTTGGACCTCAACAGCTTTCCTGTAGGGATGGAAACACAAAAGAGTTTAGAAATCATATCAAGCAGTGTCTATACACGTTAATAAAGATTGGCTGTTAAGTTTCAGTTTATTCAGGAGACAAAAAGGAATATATTTTGATTTTTTCCACTTCAATGCTGATGCATGTATTGATGTAAAAGACCATACCATTAGCGAAATATTTTGAATATCATCTTTGCATGGATGAGGTCTCGTGTTTCTTTCCCATGCAGGCTCTCATTGAGAGGTGGAAGGGGCTCTGGAAATCAGGATAGATTCTGTTTAGTTCTCAGTTCGTTCCCTGATTCCTCATTAGGATTTTTCTTATTGCAGCTCCATTTTTAACCATTTTCAGGACCCAGGAGCAGGGGTTGGCCCCCTCTGTATGAGCTGGATGGGGAAATGAACAAGAGGCTCCAGTGTTAGGTGGCAACCCTAGGCCATCTTCCTTTCCTCTCCTACCAGCCACATCCCACAGTTAGCCAGTGACTGAGAGACCTGAGGCTCCTTCCAACTGCCATAAGAGTCTATCCGACCTACAGAGATCAAATGCTCTAGATTTTCGGGGACGGACAGGTCTGCTTGCATCAAATGTTATCATTTTGAAAACTGCAATCTGTCTAATGTGTGTGCAAATGCAACTCGATCGTTTCTTTCCCTGAGGACTCATATGCCTATGTTCACAAATCAATATAAAGTAAAAAGATCAGGATCTTGCACGATCTTAGCCATCTAAAACATGCATATTCATGGAACATAAGAGGGAAACAAATATATTGCAATACAAACTGGGAATTTATGGTGATGAGACAGTATCTGACTACCTTTCCTCTTTCTTTGTTTCCACAAATTGTGGTCATGTGCCTATGTTATATTTTGTGGGTTTGTTTTTTTTTTCATAGCGAGAAGATATTTTATTACCCACGCATTTATGATGGGTTTGGAGGTTTTTAAATCCGGCAATTAAATCCTTGTGAACTTGTATTATCAAAATAATAATAATATTAATAATAATGAAGTCGGGTTAGTTACTCATTGCTAATAAATTTGATCATTCATTTATAAAACAAACGTTCACCGAAGAATCACAGAGCACTCTATAAATATGGCTTCGCTAAGCCACAAACCACCTGGACAAGGAAGGAACTCAGCACCCCTAAAGGTTAAAGGAACCCTCCTGGGTTTGGGGGAGGAGAGAACAGCCTGAATTCCAGCCCTCTTTTCCCCTTCCCACACTCAGGTTCAGCTTCTGGCCCACAGGGGCCAGCTCTTTGAAGCATGATATCTCTTTGGAAGCATTTCAAATCAGCCTGCCTGGAGGCCCCATCCCCAGACAGATAGCCCCCAGGAACCTGTCTGTGTGAGTCAGAGAAAACCATATTTCTCTCACTTGAGATTGAGGAGGACTGGCCTGCCCCCATTCTCTTTTCCTATGCTGCACACCGGACAGTTACACTACTGTCGAAGGAGGAACTCTTGACAGATTGGCCCAACTATGGAACTCAAGCATGGAATTTGTCAAACAAAATTGCTTATCTCCAGTCTCACAGTTCAATATCCCCCCTTCAACGCATCCCCGGAGGAGGGTCCTCCTCACTTCTCTGCCATCAGAGAATCCAGGAAACCCTTCTGTCATTGTGTCCTGGTGCCCTGGATGGAGCAGGGCTTTGGTATCTGGCAAAAGGTGTGAATTGCAGCCCCACAGATGTCACTTTCCTCAGCTGTGAATTGGGATTTTACTGCTGAGGTCACCTGGTGGTCCTGAGGACGTTCAGAAATGATGTTCAGAAAGCACCTAGCTGCGGTAGGTTCCCCCTTAAGTGGAATTTATCTGGTGGTGGTGGTGGCGACAGTTGTGGTGCTGGTCACAGATACGGCACCAGAGGCTGAATCTCAGGCCAGATCATGACTTTTAAGAACCCTTGAGAAAAGGATATAGTGCTCTGTTGACCCTACACACATATGCACATATGCAGCCTGCCACACATACATACATACGCACACCTACATTTATACTCATACACATGCCCACACACACCCACATACACACCAACCCATGTGCATACTCACCCACATTCTCCTCCCACCCATGGTCACAGACACCTGCATATTCATGTGCACACACACACACACACATCATAGAAAACAAATTTATAGTCCCCAAACCAGTATGCGAAAATGTAATACCAATTTCTGATGTCCAATTCTTGGATAAGTTCATAAAGATTGATCATTTCTCTGTCTGCCTATCTCTTTTTGGAGGGAGGGGGACAGTGAGTGGTCCCACTTTTGCTGGTGCCTTAAACAGAGCTTTGTCTATGTTATATAGTCAATGAAAGATTAGAAAATAATGACACTCCAAGAAAAAAAGGGGGACATCTGTAACACTTTCAACAATAAAAAAGAAAGAAAATAATGACACCTTCTTTGAATCACTTTTCTTTATTATTTTCTTTAAAAGATAGTTTCTATAGACCGGGACATCTTCTCATCTCTCCTATCCAGGGAGGGCCCATCCCATCTATACACACACACACACACACACACACACACACACACACACACACACAATTTGGGGGACTTGTCTCAGTCAGCATTCTGTCTACCAGTGGCATAGCAATGAACAGAGGTTTGGTATTTGGTGGGGCACCATGGAAAGATTGCCAGCTCCTGTACCAGAATAATGGATCCCCAGCAACAGAGGATTCCCTTTGCAGAAGTTCCTAACCAGTGAAAGATTCTTTACTATATTCCTAGTGCTTTGAAGATGGTGATGACTTTGATTAAGACATGTGCCTTTGCCTCTGACCCCTGAAAAGCTCTGTACCTAAATTATTTTCTCTACTAAGTTTACATGTAAGAAATATAGTAATTCTTGTCACCTGGTTCTTTTTATGTAAGAGGATTTCAAGCACACCACCCTCCCTCAACATTCTTACCAGAGGTGCATATTATTTTATACAGAACTTGCTTATAGGTCGTTCAACAAGAACAAAATTGTAATTTTTAAGAAATAACACATGTTTAAGAAATCGGGAAGATATCCCCTTCTTTCACATTTCCTTCTCTGGGTAAATAAACTTTGTTCTAAACTGCAGAATCATTTCCAGCCCCATTTGTTTAAGAATGGCTTATATCTGCCAGAATATGCAATTGGCATGACATCTATGAGTATGTGACTGATAATTCAGTCCTTTTCATATTTCACTTGCCAGTTTGTTTCTATGAATATGACTATTTCTTTTTTTTCTGTTCCTCATCTCTTGCCCCCACGTTACCCTTAGTAATTCAAGCATTTCATTTTTTTATTATTATGGAAAATTTCAAACACATGAAAGCAGAACGAATAGAGTAATGCACTCTGTGTACCCATTAAGTTCAAGAGTCATCAACTTCAACAATCATTAACGTTTTTCAATTTGTGCTTCATGTATATTCCATTATACAAATTTATTTCCTGGAGTTCTGTGAATCAAAGTGTAGGCATCAACTCATTTCATCCAGAAATACACTTTAATAGATGAGGACCCATTTTATCATAACCACGGTACAATATCACACCCAAGGAAAGGACCAAGACTGATTTAACATCATCTACTTACTACCCAATAATGTTTCTATCTCCCCAATCGTCTTCTAAACGTATTTATACAATTTGTTTGACAAATTAGGATCCTAAAAGATCCACACATTGCATGTGGTTGATTATGTCACTTAGGGTCTCTTAATATACTGCCTTACTCCCTCATCTTCTCCAGGCCATTTCTTTCTATCTTTCCTTCTCTCTCTCTCTCTCTCTCTCTCTCTCTCTCTCTCTCTCTCTCTCTCCCTCCTTCCCTCTCTCTCTCTCTCTCTTTCTTTCTTTCTTTCTTTCTTTCTTTCTTTCTTTCTTTCTTTCTTTCTTTCTTTCTTTCCATTTCACTGAAAATATATTATTGGCCTTTTGGATTGAAATGGGAATTTATTTGCCAGGAAGGATGATCCCATCATACTTCTGCTGGAACCTGTCCTGTGATTCTTGTCTGTGATTCTGAAACCTGGCCTACCCAGCGCCACGTAGAAGTCCAGGCTGTAGATACCAATGCTTGGGTCATGTTTAATCCCCAGATTGATGTGTTCCTGGGTCCCAAAACCAAAGTTTCCGGTATCTGGGAAGTTATTTTTTCATAATTCATAATCTCACACCTTTAGACCCTTCTCCAAGATTTCTTCTGCCTTGGCCCCACGTTCTGTGCAGTGGACAGCAATCTTTTCATTTCTCCTAATGCCAAAGGATCTGACTGTGTATCTGGCTTTGGAGAATACAGGAGTCTGGCCTGTGAGCTGCTCTAGGATCTTGGTTGCCCGGGTCAGTCTGTCCACACTCTGCCCCACAGATGTTGAGGCAGAGCTGGAGGATGCAAAGTTCCCGCATGGGGTTCTCCTTTGCTCCTTGATCCTGTGCCAAGATGAGAAAACAGCTGGGCCATTTCTTTGTTGAAGTAAATATCATCTGCTCACTTCTTGCCAGGATTGGTGTTAAATCTTCATTCTGCCATTCAATAGAAACCTTTCATGGCAATGTATAAGCTAGCTAACCTCTCTGAATTCTAGGAAGAATTCACCTCTCTGTGATCTGGGCAGTGGGCAGTTATAAACTCTATCAGATATGGTTGTTGTGAGGGTGACATTTTATGATACAAATAATATAAGTACACACTCAGAATGTCATAGGTGTTCAATTAATACAAGCTGTAGCTATGAATTGCATTCTTTGCTCATTCAAGAATCTGCCCCAGGATCAGGGAGAGAATCTCACACCACCTTCAGAGCATCCTAGCAACTTGCCCGGTTTTGCTATTGCACAATTGACCCTTAGCTTAATGATTCAGTGTACGTGCCACTCAGCCTCAGTGGTCTTTAAATTTTAAAATAATTTCATATCCTTCATTTGAAGATGAGTGAGGTAATGTTCTGCTCTTACCTGGTTTCTTTGTGATGATACCTCAGTAATTTGAAAGTGTTTATTATCCCTATCATTGACATCCTTTTTACTAGATGCTCAGAAGGATTCACTGACTCACACACCCAGTATTTTCTGACTGTTGAATATGCCTGAGGTACCTTTCTAGGCACCTGGGTTATGTCAGCAAATAAAGCGAACAAACGAACAAAAGCCTGTACCCATGGAACTTGCATTCCACTAAGATGATGTTGAGAGGATTGACCCCTGGACTCACCCTTGGGCCACAGACTCTGCTGTGATTTTCCAGAGGAATGACACAGGACAGACAGGCCTTCTTCCCACCTTGGTGGGAATGTGGACCAGCACCATAGTACTCTTTCCTATCTATTATTTTATTTAGCGATGAGAGGACTCATACAACTACTTAGCCCCCACCCCTTGCACTGTGCAAAGCAGTTGCATGCACTGTACCTCGTTTAACCTTTCTAGCCATCTCATTGAGTAGGAATTATCATTGTTACATCCACTTTGCAGTGGAGATGCTGAGACTCAAAAAGTGAAAACTTTGTCCACTGTCACACAGCCCAGCAAAAGTGAGGTAGTCAAACTTTTTGATGTTTCCCAAAGTGTGTAAGTGGTACCCGCAGCCCCAACCCATGAGAATTGAGAAAGTGGAAGATCATAAACCACGGTGTTGAGGGCAGGTGTGTGTGTGTGGCGGGGGGTGGGGGGGGTCACTGAAAGAGAGATTGTTTATCAAAGAATGAATGGCAATTGCCTCATTGCAATTATTGATGTTCCTCAGCTCTGGGACTCCCACACCACGGTCAAGAACTTAGTACCACACCTAATGGCTTGCTTTCTCTACCAGTCTGAGGATAAATGGTCCAAGTCCTCCATTCCCAAGCACCACAGTGTGTGACCCACTCAAGTTTGACCCTTGCCGTGCAGAGATCTCACTGGCAGTAAGGTCCAGTCTCATGAATCTATGGGCCAGGGAAAGATAGTGGTTTCCTACCCATATCCTTGTTAAGAGATGAGCACCTTCTGTAGTCTGCCAGAGCTGTGGTGAGAACTGGGGGATGGGGGGTAAATATATAGACAAGGAACACGCAACAGCCAGTCCAACCTTGGCTTCTTTGCCTTAGGAGAGAGACGCCACAGCCCCTAAATGTGCTACCACCATTGGCATCCAAAAGCCAGGAACATGACTGTGGCTGGTGATTGCTCTCTCCAACAAAGCAGTACACAGTAGGGTTCAGTGGAAGGGGAGGGCTACTCAGTCCATGGGTTCTTGGTGTGGTAAATATGGTGCACCCCACTAGTTCACCCGTTGCCTTCGATCTCCTCTTTGGTACCAACTGCACTCTTGGAGCTGTTTTCAGCATGCTTGTGGGGACATGAATGCTGAGGTGCATTGACTGTGGGTTGCTTTGAGGAAAACTCTAGCATAGCCATCTAACTGGCTCTTTGCTCTAGGTATGGCTTCTTCCCCTTCCTGGCATTCCCAGTCCTGACAATTTTCTTAAAACTCATAATTCAGAGGCATTTTTTCAACATTTACTTCTTGGTTTTGTTCTCACCTAATCTCAGCGCTGATCCACGCAATTCTTGCCAGGACTTGTAGAGGAACATAGGTTCGGATTAGAAGCCTGGCTGGGAAAACTAAGAGTCACGGTTTTCCTGGTTCATGGGCCTCGGGTAATTGTTGGAAAGCTTCATTCCCAACCTCTACAGTTCTGCACCCTGCCCTGTGGGAGTCTCCCTAGAAAGAGCAGAAGGCTTTAGGGGCATTAGCCATCTGGTGAGGAGGAGGGGCCATTCCTCCTCTGCAAGCAGCATGAGCTGATGACTAAGGGGGGCCTCCGCTGTTGACTTTCTTTAGGGGTTTTCAGCCCATGCACTTGTTAGCTTCAGGTCCCAAGCCTCATATCAAAGGTGCACATGCCATGGGCTGAGCTTTTCTCAGGGAATCGGTCTGCTTATCCAGAGCTGGAGGGGAAAAAGGGGTACCAGGAGATCCCTTGGGAGTTTTAGGGAAATCTTTGCTGTGTTGTCAGCTGCGGGTTACAGGGCAGGATTCCATGGTCTTTCCACCTCTCTCCTCTCTTTCCTCCCAGGCACCTGTCTGCTGCTTTGCATGTGGAACTCCTATTCCCGTCCTGGCATGTGGATTGTTTGTACTCTTTCATCACCCCTGCACATGTACACCCAGTCTTCTTCTTTCTGAGGCAGTATTCCTGAGATTACTGTTTGACGAGAGCAGCAGGTATATCTGCTTTCTCTTCATAGTTACATTCCAAGAGGGTCATGCGATGGGAGGGAGGCCTCACAGCAGGAAGAGGAAGTAGGGAAGAGTGCACAGAAGAAGCTGAGAAGCACGCTGCCTTATCTCTGGCTTTTGGAGCCTTCCAGGCTGAGTGCCAGGAATTGGGATCTTCTGTGCCCCAGGGCTCCAGGTAATATGTAGTCACCACCTACTCACAATAACTGCTGCTCAGGACCTGGAACCACTTTCTTACCTTGCCATGTCTGTGGAAGATGTGTGTGAGTGAGAGAGAGAGAGAGAGAGAGAGAGAGAGAGAGAGAGTGTAAATGGGTGTTTGTGCATGTTTGTGTGGGTGTGAGAGAGAGCGTGTGTGTGTGTCTTTTGCTTGTCTGTGTTTGGTTAGTGTGTGTGTGTGTGTGTGTGTGTGTGTGTACGTGTGAGAAGGAAAGAGACAGAGAAAGAGAGAGCGAGGGAGAGACAGAGTGAGAGATGGAGGCAGGGAGTGAGAGAGAGATTGAGTGGGAGAGGAGATGCAACTATGGATTCTACGCCTGGGAAGAGAGAAGTATGAGAGACTTAGAATTGCATTTTATTCTGTTTTCTCCTCAAAATTTGGATAGTGTCGGTTGATATAACTTGCTTCTCCTTGTCATGAGTGCATGTGTGTTTGTCTCAGTGAGTAAACTAGTTTTTATAATGTGTGTTAGTTACTAGTATGTGTGCCTGTGTGCACTTAGGGATATTTCTGGGTGTCATTGCCCCCTGAGATTTTTCTCTGTCCTGTGAGCACACATGCATATATTTGTGTGTGGCATGTGTGACTATAAGGTGCCTCTGCACTATTAGGTATGTTTGTGGGTGTGGGAGCATATGCCAGGTGTTTATGGGGTGTCCATATAGTGAGTGGACCCATGATTGCATGTGTACATCTGGGTGTGTGTCTGTCTGCCGGAAAATGTAAGCCTGTAAGCACATATTCAGAAGTGAAGATTGGGTAATGTGCCACCGAGGAGAGTCTCATCATGTGTGAGGTGGCTGTGCGTGGGCATGGGGTTTATGTTTGCACCTGTACGGAGAAGTTGATGTCTATCGTTACGACTTCAGAAGCAAGGTTGATGTGTCACCTGCTGGGGGAAAGGGAGGCCTATTTTATCATTTTTGGGGCCCAGGATATGCCTGTCAGAACTCCTCAGTCAATGAGTTGAGAATGATTGCTGGGGATATTGAAACAGGAAGGGGCATCACAGGGGCCAACAAGGTCAGAGGAGCATATTAAAACAAGAGTGGTCAGACAGCCTTCAGGGGTGGGAGCACAGAGCAACATGTGCAGAGAAAGCGTGAGGGTGCCAGAGTGGTCCCTGGTTTCCTGGCTTCTGGGAGCTGCCTCAGAGACTGCAGTGAGAGAGGTGGATCCAAAGAAAGATCAGATATGGCAGTGGACAGGAAGACCTGCTGTAGTCACAGTACAGAGAAGCACTGTGGAGGGGCAGCCCTTCCAAAGTGCAGAAAAGGAAACAGGTTCTGGGGAAAAGGCGACTCCTCCTCACACACACACACACACACACACACACACACACACACACACAGAGGCAGGGTTGTGGTGTCCCCTTTCACTTAACCTCAGCCTGAGGAGCTCACTTGCATAGAAGCTCCCCAAGCCAAGTCCCCAGTCTGTGTAGCTGAGATATTCACCAGCCTCAGGAGGGATGTGGACTGACTGTGATGGTCAGCCTTGGGACAATGAACAATTGCATATTGATGTTTGGAGGGTCTTTCTTGCTAATTGTTTGGTCTTTCCTTTGCCACTTAGAACAGTCCCTTGAGGTAAGTAATAAGTTTGTCCTGTATGAGATGAGGATCAAGGGGATTCCTCCACAACAAGGGTGTGGAGACCGGTGTTTGGGAGCAGCCAGCTCCTCTGAACACGCCAGGTGCACATACAGAGGTGCAGCTGTGAAAACTCTTCTCTCCTGAGCTAGGCAGTTCCTTCTCAGAGAGGCATTAATGTGTGTATGTGTGACAGTACCAGCTTGTGTGTGTGTGTGTGTGTGTGTGTGTGTGTGTGTGTGTGTGCTGTAACTGCCCAGATCAAGGTTTTGGATCTTTTAATGGCCCGGTGGTGCATTGTGTTAGAGACTGGGGACTTGTTTGCAGATAACTTTGATTGGAGGGGAGGGGCCTGGCATTCTGAGAGGGGCATTGTGGCTTCAGAGTCCATGTTGGCGTACAGGCTTGAGGACAGGGCCACGCCACTCACCTCCACACAAAATGCAGCTGGCCACTGGCATGTATTTGGGTCCTGGCAGCTGTATGAAGTGTTTCGGGGGCAATGTCCACATCAGTAGAGTCACCACCTTAACTTGAAAGCTACACTGAAGCTGTCTCAGGGACTCCAAGATTGCTCATTGGAGACTGTAGTGCACCCATAGTTCTTGATAGCAATCTGTGTCACCGTCATCGGACTCCTGCACACAACTGTGGGAATCTTTGCCAAGAGGGCTGATGAAGTCAACCATGATAATAGAGGCGGCTCTGAATCATGGTACATGTTTGTATCAATATACAGAAGACTCGTGTAAATGTTTACAAATATGTATGTATAGCATTCAGTATCTATACAGATATTTAGCTGTGATGATGTTTTACTGTATTCATTATGACCATCTTCCTGCCTACGCATTGAAATTATACACACAAACGTTAGCACAGGTAACCTCTGGATGTTGGGATTAAGGCTAAATATTTCCCGAGCCCTTTATACTTTTGGGGCTTGCAGAAATGTGTGCAATGAGCATGAAGCTTCCCTACTAGCCTGAAACAGAAAAAGCTACAAAGTGAATTTCATCCTTCCTGGACCGCCAAGGCTCAGTGGAAGTCTTGACCACTGGGGCATCTTCTCCTTGAACCCCTGAACTGCTTCTTGGGAACAGAACTCTGGACACTCTGCCGGCACTTGAAACATTGATATTTCTTCTTTTTACTGGCGATTTCTTGTCATTTAATCTTCTTCATGATAAGAACCATATTTTGTAATAATTCCCTTGCTATGGTGACCACGGATGGAATGTCTCTGATGGGCCAGGCAGTGTGCCAGAGCAGAAGGGTGAACCCGCAGCCTGTCTGTGGACTCTTGCTGCTTCGCAAAAGTGTGTCACCGATCTGATCTGCAGCAAGCACAGAGTTGGAAAGTACATGTTCAGAAAATTCCATCGCATGTGGCGAGAGTCTCTGTGGTGGTCAACACATCAGGGCTTGTGCTTTGCCCTTCCTCTTCTTCCTATTAGTTCATTTCCCTTAGGTTGTACACGTGTGCCGATCCGTGAGTGACTGACTTGGTAAAGAGTAAGTACTCGTCCTTCACCACAGAGAGTTTGAGAAGCAGCAGTCCAAGGGCTTTGTGAAGGTCAGCTGACTGATTTTCCACAATGTGTCTATAAAGCTGGAGGCATCATCCATGTTTGTCTTAGTGGTCCATAAGGCTAACTTGGACTAGGTCCCTAAGCTAGTGATTGTGTAGACACCTAGGTTTTGGGACCAGCATGTTCCCATTCAACTTGCATAGCTTATCTCAACTGCTGCTCCACTGGAGCCCAGAACTTGTTTATCTTGTCAGGACTTCAAAAGGGCCTAAAGCACAATCCTGGAGGCTCCTCCCTACCTTAAGACTTCCTATGGAGCAGTGATGAGTCAGGGTCAGTTCACTCATAGCCTAAACTGCAGTCTCTGCAGCAGGGCTGGGGAGCATCTTGCAGGAGCTCCTCTCTGAAAAGAGGGACTCCGTTTCAAACATGTGAACTAAAACATTGTTTGAGTGGAAAACACAGTGAGTCAACACTCAATGTCCATTTGCAGCAATGCCTTATGCGACATTTCTGGGCCAGGGCTATTGGAGTGGGTAGAAGGCGGGTGTGTGCCTTGCAGGAGCTCATCTATCAAACCAGCCGCACTCCAAAGCTGGGTCTCCGATGGCCCCAGTGCCATCTCTTCTTCTCTTGTTCGTTTCTTGTCACGGAGTCTGAACTCATTCTCCCGGGCTCAGATCAGCCACATGATTATTCTTCCCCTGGGATAGGCCTGGACCCTGTGACCTGTGAGACCCAATCTTGTGAAAGCCTTATCTGGCCTCGGGCTTTGCCTGCAGATGGGCCTCTTCTTCATTGTGAAGCTCATGCTTGGGGTGATATCAGATGGGATCTTTTGCCAGACAGGTTTGGTAGGGAGTGGGGAAACATCAGAATGAAGCCAATGGGAGAAAGCCCCCAACAGTGTACACACAGTTTGTGTGTGTGTGTGTGTGTGTGTGTGTGTGTGTGTGTACCCAGCAGTGTATAGCACAGTGTCCCAAATGGCACAGTGGCTTTTAGTTTGATCAGAGTTGCTAATGTTCTCAGGGAATTCATGTCCTGTGATAAGGATGTTCTAATAGTCAAGGGGAGGACAGCTTGTGGCTCTGGGACGTCATTTCCACTTGGCGCTGGGCCAGCCTCCAGAGGCGAGGTCTGGTTAAAACAAGTCAAGATCACCAGGGCTCTGCCACGCTCAGTCTGAAACTCAGCATAAGCTCCAGCACTGAAGTAGCATTGTCATACAGACCCTGAGGCCTGTGCTCAGACAGACAGACTGGCTATCACGCGGTCATTCGAAGCAGTTGTGGTTCAGTGGGGAGCCTTGTCGCCAGCAGTGAGGGGCAGCAAGCGCAATGGCACACTTTGAGTTGCCACTTTGGCTTGTCAGCCGGTCCGAGCCTATGGTTATAAGTCTGCCTTGAGAATCAGCCTGTTTAGGCTCCAAAGTTCACTCCTCCAATTGTTGGTAAGTGCCCTTGCCAGTCCATCTGACCACCTTGTGCAGCACATCTCCAACTTGTACAGTGGGAATCACCACATCACCTACATTGAGAAGTTTGGAGTACTAAACGTTACTAAGGTGCTCTGAAGTGTGCCTGGCACATAACTGATGCTCAACAGACATGGAGGTGCATCAGGGAGGCAAGGTGCCTGACCTCAGTTAGAGGAGTTCGAGGCAGGGGGCCAAGAAAGTCTAGCTGACCTCCCCATGTCCAGTACCCACTTGATTTGCAACTCCTTGTGCATGCCATAGCCCTCCTCTTGATGCAAGGTCCAAGTGCCCTCCTGCCCACTCAAAGTGACTGCTCCAACACCTCTCTCCGCCTCCCCTGTTGATTTCACTCCTCTCCTCTGACCACCTCCCTGCAGCACAATGTCATTTCTTCCATCTGAAGTAAATCTTCTCCTGACTGCCTCTTCCTGCACCAGAGGCTACCCAGTCTCTGTCCTCCCCTTTGCAGCAAAACTCCTTTTAAGGCTTGTCTGTACTCACTGGCTCCTCTCCTCCCCGTCTCTCTTAAACTGTCCAAAGCAGGCTTTATCACCCAGTCCTCCCATGAAGCTGTTCTCATCAAGGTCACCAGGGCCCTGTGCATCACTACATACAATGGTCACTTCTCATTCTCACTCTCATTTCATCTGTCATCAGCACTTTGTGCATAGTTGACCACTGGCTCTCCCTTGACACACGTTGCTTCACATGGCTCCCGAGGCACTACACTCTCAGTGGTGACGGCTCTGACTCTCATCGGCTAGTGCCTCCTCTTCTCCCTGATCCCTTTATGCTGCAGGCAACTGTCCATGATCTTCTGCTCCTCTGCTCTTCTCTATCAACACTCAGCCTCCTACCAGACTGCCTATCATCTCATGGCTTCTTAGACACAACCTTTCAGCCAAACTCCTGACCTCCATGCAACTGAATCGTATACAACCGCCCGTTCAATGCACACTCGTGCCAAAGAGACATTTACTCAATTCAATATATCCAAACTGAATTCTTGATCCCCCCTCCCAGCTATGAAACCTACTCCAACCACAGCCTTCCTCCATATCAGTTGACCATCACTCCATTCTACTAGTTGGTCAGGAGAAAGGAATTGCAGTCATCCTTGACTCCTCTCTGACACGCCACATCCAGACCATCAGGAATTCTGTTCGGTCACCCTGAAACTACACCCAGAAACAGCCGTTCTCACCATATCTGCTGGTACCAGGATGATCCAAATCGTCATCATCTCTAGCCGGACTTACAGCTATGGCTTCCTACCTGGTCTCCCTGTCCCCAACATTGCCTGCTTTCACTTTGTTTTCAATCGAGTAAGCATTCAAAGGGGTCCTGTGAAAAGGTGAGTCAAATGATGCTACTCCTCTGCTCTATCCCTCCTTCCCTCCTCCTGCTCCCACATTCCATTGCCATCAGGAGCTCAGTTTCTTAAAATGGCCTGCTAGACCCTACATAATGTGGGGTTCTGTTAATCTCTTTGACCTTATCACCAACTCTTGTCCCTTCCCTCATAACATGCCAGTCACACTGGCCTCTCCACCATTCCTCAGACCTGCTACATGCTCCTGGGCCTAGGAGCCTTTGCACTCACTGGTTTTTCATATATATATATATATATATATATATATATATATATATATATATATTTCGTATATATGTATATCAGTAAAGTGAACTCCTTCACCTTCTTCCTTTCTTTGCTGAAATGTCACCCCTCCAACGAGGACAACCCTGACCACCCTTTAGCTTTGAATTTAATGCTCCTTTTCTTTCCTGGCATTTCCAATGCACCTTTCTCTGTTCTCTGTGGGCTTACAAGCCCCCCCTCGCACCAGCCAACCAGAGCACTTATGACCTTCTGAGGCAGGCACTGTATAATTTGTTATTGAAAAGATTTACCTTTTATTTTCTGTTTCCATGCAAGAGATCTTGTGATTTGTTCATATATGTTTCCCAGGCAACGGGAACTGCGACTAGCACAAATAGACCTTTGAAAACATGTGTTGAATGAGTGAATGGATGAATTGTTGGATAAGCTCAACATCCAAAATAACGTGGGCCCAGCTGTTTTTGAGACTTGGCAGGCTGAGAATGAATCAAGAGCCTCCTTGGTCAGAGTTACAGGGGGATTTCGGGCACTTCTCATGTATTACCTATTTTGAGATAACATTTGCAAGGGTGCAATTAGTCACGAGCTGCGGCAAAAGTTGGCCAGTCAAGAACTGGGCCTGATTTTTACCAGACATTAATGGGCTCCACCTTGTGCTTTCAACTACCCTGTGTGAGCTTTATGCCTGTTGGGGGGTGAGTGGTACAAGCCTAGAGTCCTCTTTCCTCCCAAAGCTTGTTCTCCAAGCCCTGGAATGCTCCATAGTTATTCTTCTTTAACGCTCTTTGATGTTGAACTGTTTCAGGGACTGCAAGCCCTGGAGTAACCTGTATACAGATCTCAGTGCATCTGCACAGCAATCACTGTTCTCCAACAGCACCACTCCTGCAAAATCAATTCCTTCAGAAAGTTGGGATTCTGTGTTTGTGTCAAAGGAAGGAGACAGAGGAATCCTGGCTGCTACCCACTTCACAGAGGCGCATGTGAACCCGAAAGAATCTGTATCTGCCTTTCACCAGGGCTATGGTCTGCTCTGCCCCTGACTGTTGAGGCCATGGCTACAGCACTGTCCCAAGGAGGACACCCCTCAGCCTGTCTTTTTGATACCCACTGCTCGCTGCCTGTGTCTTACCCCAGGCACTCTACTCTGCTCGAGGTAAGAGTTCTGCCAGCCCTTGTACATTCTGGATTGAAAACGTGATCAGTGAACCATGTCGCAGGCCCAGAAAGTTTGCCGTTTGGTTCATCCACCGTGTGATATAGCCAGGGCCTAGAATTTGAGGATCGACGGAGTTTTCAGGGTGCCCAAGTGTCTGAGCAGTGTGCTGTGATGGGAAAGACATACTTGTCTGGGACAGAAATACTCATTCCACACCTAGCAACCCCTCAAGAAGACCTGGTGATTGGGGCCGCAACAAATCAACCTGAAGGAACGTCCACATCAAATCCCCTAATGGCTTATTAATTTTATTTTATTTTCCCAAGCCTCCTCACCCCACCCAGGATGCTCTTTCTCACTTTCACTCTGGGTTGTGGTAGAGTTTGAAGACTTCCCCAAGGCCGGGTGGAGGCCCAGGAGTCCTGGTGATGCCGTCTGTTGTTTTAGTAAAACAGTGCAGGCTTTGGACTTGGCTGGCCCTTAATTTATGTCCAAGGCTGTCAGCGACCAACCAGGGGACCCTCGCAACCTGCTTGTGATATCTGACCCTCAGTTTCCTCCTCTGTTAACTTGGCCTGGGGGGCCTCCCTTGTTGGACTGCTGCAAAAGTTAGAGACAGTGTATGAAAGCAGCCATCAGAGTGTCTGGCACAAGTTAGGCTCACAGGAAATGGCAGCTGCCAGTCATGCTATGCACTGGGGACTTTGGGGCTCTCTATGCCTGAGCTTCCTAAACAACTGGAGGGTTCTAGGACCCAGAAACTCAATTCGCTTTAGAGGCATGCTGGCAACTAAAGCTGCAGCTTTTTAACTCACTTTGTGGAAACTCTGCTGGGTGGTAGGGGCAGCTTAGGTTGCTGATTGACACAGCAAGAGGCTCCCAGCCTGGCTCCCATCTGGATACTGCACAAAGCTCAATGAGAATGTGAGAATTTATGGAAAAGAAATAGTGAATTTCTCTTTTTTCTCCACCTTCCAGAAGCACCCTTTCCTGCCTCTCCCTAGGCCCTGCCATCCATTTCACAGCCACTGGAAATAACTGTTTGTTGTACCAATGCAGTGTGTGGGGGTGGGGAGAGGTTGAAGACACACTAAACCTCCAGGCCTAGGGGTTGGAGGGGGGAATGAGCCTGGGCCAATGACTGCTTCCTGGCAGGGTTAGTTAGGCCAGGTCACCCAATCCTTTGTGCTTCCCTGTGGAGCCTCCTGCCTGAGGCCCTCAGGAGTCCAGCAGTCCTCATTTTACAGTGCAGCTTGTGGTATGCTCCCACCCTTTCCCCCTCTATACTGGTTCTCTGACTGAATTAATCTTCTTGACCCACACTTGCAATTAACCCTTTTAGACATTTGGGGCATTATTCCCCACCAGAGCCAAAGAAAACATGGATTCAGGCAGGATCTAGAAGGACATTGTTTCTTCCCCTGAGCTAGCTGGTGCTTCCTATAAAATGGGGAGGGGTAATTTTACTGACCTGGCAGAGATAATATGTGGCAAGCAAGCCCCTGCTACAGAGGAGATGCTCACTACATCTTTGCTCTGCAGGCTCTCCCACTTGCTAACTGACTGACCTGGCTATCTGACTTTTGTTTTCAATTTTTATTTATTGATGTGTGTGTGTGTGTGTGTGTGTGTGTGTGTGAGAGAGAGAGAGAGAGAGAGAGAGAGAGAGAGAGAGAGAGAAACATCGATGATGTGTTCTGCTTTTTTATGCATCATTTATGTTGTTCTGCTCATTTATGGTTGCTTCTTGTATGTGCCCTGACCAGGGATGGAACTTGCAACCTTGGGGTATCGGGAAGATGCTCTAACCAACTGAGTTACCTGGCCAGGTCCTATCTGACGTCTATGGGCCCCTTTCTATAAAGGGGGAGACTTTAAAGTCAGTTTTGTCCCCGAGAGAATTTGAGGCTGCATTCGAGGTTACTGAGGCCTGTTCCACTGACTTCACCAGTTTCCTTTGAAGACAGAGACCTTGTGAGTGCATTGGCAGGCAGGAAGGGACAGCGGCAGCGTGGCCTACAGGGAGGCACTCTGGCTTTGCAGGGAATGGACTTGGGGTCTTGTCTAAGATAGGTTACTTGCCACCCTTGTGGCTCTAGACAGGGAAGTTACTTAGTAATCTGAACCTCAGATTCACACCTGTCCACATCTGGAGGTGGTCTGGACAAATAAGGCCCCCCCAAGACCAGACACCTGCCCTTTGATTTTTTGCAGCCCAGTTTCTGTCACTGCCTGAATCATAGAAGGCTTTCTCTATTTTCTTGTTTGCTGAATGAATTTGAAGCTGCTGAGGGGTCCTAGTTCCTACTTTCATTTGAAGCCTCCTTTGCCTGCAGGCTTATGTCTGTGGGCCCCTGAGCCTTCGTTCACAAAGTCATTTGCTAGTCAACTCTGCACAGAGCTGGAAGCAGAGTAGAACTGACTGGAGGCAAAGACAGAAGAAGGTACCCTAGCTCCTCTTTTGTGTGTGATAACTGCTGCCTCTGAGCCCCACAAAGCTAGGTGAGGCACCCTTCCTTGGTGTTCCCTATTAGTGGAATTAGTTCATAAAGTCTGAGTCCTGGGGGTAAAGGAGGTCACTTTGGGGGTGGCCAGAGCTCCTTATGTGTGCTCTTTGCCTGTAGCTGATAAAGATGTGAGGGATGACTCCCACATCTCCACATTTGCTGCAGGGTGACGTAGAGGCTTCCGAAGACCTTGATGATAGGATGGATGGGAAGGGCATTGAACTCCTTGGTACAATGAGGTGAGTATGAAAGCTGGAGGAGGGTAGAAGGCTGGTA
Source organism: Tadarida brasiliensis (assembly GCA_030848825.1). NCBI lineage: Eukaryota > Metazoa > Chordata > Mammalia > Chiroptera > Molossidae > Tadarida > Tadarida brasiliensis. The sequence continues at coordinate 89,234,776 of CM061280.1, forward strand.
CCACATGACTTAGTATATATCATGGGCCACCACCATGCCAGAGAGCCCTCTGGATTTACCAAACTGGCTTAAGGAGACAGTCAGAGTGCTAATTCTGCCCCAACCCCCGGACACACGCGTGCGTGCGCGCGCACACACACACACACACACACACACACACACACACTGCACATTTTTTTAAAATTTGTTTTTCATTTTTGACAGTATTACAGATGTCCTCCATTTTATCCCTCTTGCCCCTCAACCCAGCCCCTGCTCCACCTCAGCCCTTCACCACACTCTTATCTGTGTCCATGGGCTATGCATATATGCATATAAAGTCTTTGGATTATCTCTTCCAGCCCCTCCTCCCACTACCCTCTGAGATTCATCAGTCTGTTCCATGTTTTTCTTGCCTCTGGACCTATTTTGTTCATCAGTTTATTTTGTACATTAAATTCCATACATTAGTAAGATCATGTGATATTTGTCTTTCTCTGTTTGGCTTATTTCACTTAGCATAAAAATCTCCAGATCCATCCATGGTGTCTCAAAGGATAATAGATTCTTCTTTTTTACAGCCACATGGTATTCCGTTGTGTAAATGTACCATAGCTTCTTTATCTACTTATCTACTGATGGGCACTTGGGCTGTTTCCAGATCTTAGCTATTGTAAATAACACTGCTATGAACATAGGGGTACATATATTCTTTCTGATTGCTGTTTTGTGGTTCTTAGTATATATTCCCAGAAGTGGAATCACTGGGTCAAATGGCAGTTTCATTTTTAATTTTTTGAGCAAACACCATAGTGTTTTCCATAGTGGCTGCACCAGTCTGCATTGCTACCAGCAGTGTACTAGAGTCCCCGTTTCTCCACACCCTCGTCAACATTTGTTGTTTGTTTACTTATTGATGGTAGTCATTCTAGCATGTGTGAGGCGATATCTTATTGTCGTTTTAATTTGCATCGCTCTGATGAATAGTGACTTTGTGCATTTTTTTATATGTCTATTGGCCATCTGTATGTTCTCTTTGGAGAACTGTCTGTTCAGGTCCTCTGCCCATTTTTTAATTGGATTGTTGTCTCTTTTGTTGTAGTTGTTGTTGAGTTGTATGAGTTCTTTATGTATTTTGGAAATTAACCCTTTATCAGATGTATCATTGGTTAATATGTTCTCCCATAGAAACACACTGCATTTAAAAAAAAAATTTATAGCCCTGGCCGGTTTTGCTCAGCGGTTAGAGCGTCAGCCTGCGGTCCAGAGAGACCAGGGTTCGGTGCCCGCTAAGGGCATGTACCTCGGTTAAAGTTTGTCCCCGGCCCTGGTTGGTCGTGCGGGTGGCAGCCACTCGATGTGTCCCTTTCACGTCGATGTTTCTCTTTCTCTTCCTCTCTCTCCTTCCCACTCTATCTGAACAACAACAAAAAAAAAAAAATGAAAAGTCCTCGGGTGAGGATAAAAAAAAAAATTTATACACCCTAACAGACCAAAGTTCCTAAGAGAAATACCTGGTTATCTTTCAGAGATGTTCCAAGTCTAGACTTCTCTCTGCTTCATCTAAGAGTATACTTCACTGGACTATGATGGTTTATTGGTTTATACTCCAGGTACCCCTGCCATACAATCTTGGGTGATTACCTTCTTCACATTTCCAAATATCTGCACGTCTTCCTCAGGTGCACTCCTAGCTTCTGCAGAACCTCCTATATGATGATCTCTTTTGCACAGGTGTCCACCATGAAAATGGTGTCTAGCATCACATTTAGGAGACCTTTTCTGAAGCTCTTCTGGCATTTGATGTTTGGTGACTGAGATTTCCCAGATCCTGCAGGTACTCCGAGTATTTGAAATTTTTGTTTCTGAGAAACCTCTGAGGCCTCTGAGAAACTAGGAATCCCTGAAGTTCTGGGTTCCTCTGAGATACCAGGAGCCTCTGAGGTACTTCATGGTACTTAGGGCCTTCAACATGCTCAGGGCCTCTGAAGTGCTGAGGGCCTTTATGGTGGTGGAGACCTCAGATGTTTTGGGGCTCTTGATATGCAGAAGCTTTTAAGGTGGCAGGGACCTTTAGGTACTTGGGATCTCTGAGATACTTAGCTCCTTAGCAGTACAGACTGTGTTTGCAGTGTTTGGAACTTTCATTGTGCTAATGGCCCTCAAGTGACTTAAGACCTCAGGCAAGCTGAGGGTCTTCACGGTGCTTGGAGCTTCAAAGATTCTAAGGGCCTTTGAGGTGTTGGGGTCTTTGAAGATGCTGGGAGCTTGCAGGATTTGGGGGCCTCAGAGATACTCAGAAATTTTGAGGGTTTGAGGGCCTCAGAGATCCTTAAACTCTTAGAAATTCTTGGAGACCTCAAAGTGCTAGGACCCTTTGAGGTGATTTCCACTTTCAAGATGCTTGGGATCTCAGAGGTGCTGGTAGCCTCGAGGTACTAGGATCACTTGATATACTTGGATGCTTGCATATGCTTGGGTCCCTTGAGGTGCTTGAACCTGTGGATGCATCTGGACCACTGGAAGTGCTTGGGGCCTCCCCGTTATTCAGGCTGTGTGAAATGCTTGGGGCTTACAGCCAAGAAGTTGGAGCTCCCCAAACAGTTGGTCTCTTCCAAGCTTTGGAACCCCTTCAGACAGCTGGCCTCCACAAGGAGGTGCTCAATCCTTGTGAAAAACTCAGCCTCCACAGGGTGTCAGGACTCCAGCCTATGCTCTTAGTAGGGCTGGGGAAAGGTGAATGGGGACCCAGGGTCTCCAACTTGTTTGGCATTGCCAAGTTGCTTGGGCCAAGGAAGGCTGTGGAGGTCCTGGAAGCCCTTGGGTTTTGTGAAACCATCAGACCTTTATATGGCTGCTGGCATCTCAGATCTCCACCACACCCTGTGAGCTGCAATGAAGCCCACTATTCTCTTCCTGTAGCTTGTGTTCATCCAGGCAAGGAGTGGGGGATGAGGGTTGCTGAGGCAAGTCAGAGAAGGGTACACACAGATTAGAGCAGCCGAGAGAGTAGTGTACTATAGAGCAGCATCAGAAACTTGTCTCAGGCTGAAACTGCTCTCACCAATGTCACCGCTTCCTCTATGACTACATCACTACTTTCCCAACCACAGCTTTTGTCCCTCTACCTCTCCTACCTCTGCCACCACAGCTGCACCCCACTGCTGCCATCACTTCTACTGCTGTGGACAATGCTGCCCCTACCACGGGACAACAAAGTGCCACCCTTAGCCCCTATGTGGCTAGCTCCAATGAAGCTGCTTCTTGGCTAACCATGCTTGCCTCCAGCCTTCTTGACTTCCATCCCAGCAGCCTCCAACAAGAAAGCTCCTCTTCAATGCCTTCACCCACACCTCCACACCCCCTGCTACTTCCAGCAAATCCCCTCTGACTCCTGCAGAGGAAGTGGGGCTGTCCATTTTTGCCAACTTCTTAGGGCAGAGGGAATGGGAAGCAGGCAATTGAGTGGGGGAAGGTGGGGAGAAAAGAGATGGCATGGGGTAGTGGGCCAAGGGAAAATGGATGGGTGACATCTTGCATTCTATAATTACCAATTCACTTCTCTTAGAAAGGAGTGTGTCTCTACTCCAATCCCACATAAGGGAAGCTGGGTGTAATGGGGAGATGGGACAGGGAGGGTAGAGATTGGAAGGAATCAGCTATTCCCTGCTCTCCTTTCCTGTCTTGGTTTACACAGCGCATTCGTTTACTCACCCTGTTTTCAGAAGGAATTCATGTGTGTACAAATTAATTCATGGGCCCTTCTAAGACCCAGATAATTTGGCATGAGAGGACATAGAACTGCAAAAACAACAGTGTGCAAGAGGGGCAGAGCCTTTAAAATGTTATATATTCGCGGGATTATTACACAGGGTACTGGCTGGATCAGACTTCCCTTTGTACAGCCTTACAGAGGAGCACACTATTGTCTGGCAGGTCACTTAGGAAGCAATTAGAATAAGAAGCAAGAGGGAATGAAAATGAGCCTTGAGGTAGTTGCCATGGAGATGGAGAGGCAGAAAGGCATTTTAAGGGTGATGATTGACAGGCTTTAGAGTCCGGGTGAGAGTGGGAATGGGGAGAGGGTGGAGGGCTGTAGGGTAGCTCTGAGGTTTCTGGGCTCTAGTCTACCTGAATACCTGATTTATTTTGCTTCTATCTTTCATTCGGTAATCTGAATGTAATTCGGAGCATATTCAGAACGTTATCCACTCCAGGTCTGTGCTCACTGTTTCCTCTGCCCAAATTGCCTTTCCTCTTTTCTCCAAGTGTCTAAATTCCATCTGCCTGCTCACAGGTCTTTCCGTCCCTGAAGCTTTTATTGGTCTGCCCCAAAGGGCAGTGAGTCAGTATTTGATTCCTTGAGAAAGGAATATTTAGGGCAAGCACTGTGTATCTTTCTTATGTCGTTCGTAAGAAACTATGTAGCACAAGTCACTTTACCTCTCTTGAGCCTCCCTTTCCTCGTCTTTAAAGTGGGGTTATTTAAAGTACTGGTCTCGTAGGATTGTGAGAATTAAATAAGATAAGTGAAAAGTGCTTATCACACAGGAAGCACAGCCTTTGCCACTCAAAGTGTTTCAACAATGTGTGAGAGTGATGTTTAATAAGGAATGAAGGAATACATGATGGAAAAGATTTTGTACAGGTTTTACCTGAACTTTTAAAATGCAAGTGAATACTTTTTACCAGTTTGGCTGGAAAAGAGTAAATGCTTGCTTGTGAGGACCTCAGACTAAACGTACTGAGGGAAGGAGTCCTTTCTAGCCCCTTGAGGTCTCCCAGCCCTTGGCAAAGTTTGTGGAATAAGTTCTGTGTCTGGTGAACAAGTTCTGGGGTGGAGCACTGTGACCTGTTCAGAAAGCAGAATTGCCAGCTGCATTGCACCCAATGAGGCCAAGTCCTCTGTACATGTGTACAAGGAGGCTGCCTGGTATAGAGAGATGAGCACTGATCTCAGGCCTGGAAATATGAGTTCTGGCCCAGCCTGTGTCACTTACAAGCTACTTAACCTTGATGATTTTTCTAGCATCTGTGTCCTGTGATTTGTCTTCTGAAAAAAAAAGTTAGAAAGAAAAGAAAAGAAAAGGCTAATCACTCCAGTCTTGTCTGCCAGGCTTGTTGTGAGGCTCTCCAGGAATTCAACAGCACATATTTAGGAAGCAATTAGAATAAGAAGCAAGAGGGAATGAAAATGAGCCTTGACGTAGTTGCCATGGAGCCCTGCTCTAACCCTGGGTTAGAGCAGGTTCCTTTGAGTTCAGTTGTTTTTTTGTTTGATGTTTGTTTTATGCTTGCTGTTTGTGAATGTGTGTGCCTAGAGGACTGCAAAATTACCTATATTCTTTCACAGCTTCTCCATTCTGATGAGATTTTATGGGAATGCAATGCAGCAAACAAATTTTCTTCCCAACAGTCACTTTCTAACTGAAGTGTTCTTTATATACAGAACCTACCAAGTCCTCCTGATGGGGAAGCTTAGCCATAATCCAGTCTGGGGGCAGTGCATGCTCTTTGCTGCATTGTCTTCTGCCCACCAAACAGATGACTGAGGATGACGTGCCATTTCCCGGTTACTGCCGTCATCCTAGTAAACCTTTACTCCACTCCACAAGGACAAGACAGCTCTGCAAAGCACCCTATGTAGATTAGAGCCTGTCCTTAAAAGTGTATAATCTAGGGGCTGTGGCTTTCAACCCATGTCCTCAAAGGAGTAATCACAAACAGGGTTTAAGTTGTGAGCTACTCTCAGTGTTCCCAAAAGCTTAACAGAAATCACATTCATGTTAGGCCACAGAGATTATTAGTCTATAAATACCATATATTTAATAGCCGGAATGTCACGAGGCACATTATTAACAGGAGGAAATCATAAAACCATGCCTTGGGACATTGGGACCACAGGATTGTTTCAAATAAGTAGCACATGACAAAACAAGGTCAACTGATTTGTGAGAGCCTTCGTAGTACAAAGAGAGGAAGGAAATTAATGTTGTGGTAGGCTATGTGCGTAAACTACCTCTGAACTGGAATCTTTACAACAACTTCAGATTACCAATGAAGCTAGAGAGAGAGATTAACTCTTTTGCCCAAGATCATAGCACTGTTGGTGACTGTAAATAGTTGGATTTACATCTTCAGATTTCCAAGCCCTGGCTTCTGCTATCATATACCTCACAGCTGCTTCATTTGAGTATACATTTGGTGATACAAAGAAGCTTAACATGCAAGGGACTGTTTTTGCTCCCTTGGGATAGAAGCAGAAGAGAGATGAGAAAAGGGACAGATGTAAGAGCAAGGCAGGGATCCTTACTCACCTTACCAGGTTTTTCATACTTAGCTCTGCCCCTTCTAAGCTGTATCATGTCCAGCATGTCACTTAACCTTTCTAAGCCTCAGTTTCTTCATCTGAAAACGGGTATATCATAGTGGTGTTGTGAAGATCAAATGGAAATAGCTCATGCAAGATGGGGTAGGCTGAAAAATTCTTCCCAGACCCCAAAAATGTTCACGTCCTATTCTCAGAATGTATAAATATGTTGCCTTATAACTACAAAAGGGAACTTTGCAGATGTGATTAATTTAAGGATCTTTAGATGGGGAGATTATCCTGCATTATCTGGACAATTCTAATGTAGACACAAGAGTCTTTTTAGTAGGGGGAAGTAGAATTAGAGTCAGTTAAAGATCTAAGGATAGAAGCAGCGATCAAAGAGAAACAAGATGCTACACCCAGGCCTTGTCAATGCAGAAAGAGGCTATGAGCCAAGGGATGTAGGGAGCCTCTAGAAGCTGGAAAAGACAAGGAAATGGGTTCTCCCCTAGGGCCCCCAGGAGGAATGCAGATCTACAGACACATTTTAGAGTTCTGACCTCTAGAACTGTAAAATAATAAATTTACTGGCTTTAAGCCACTAAAATTTATGATAAGTTGTTGCATCAGCAAAAAGAAACTAATGCATAAGGCATATTTGTGACTCTCTAATAAAGAATGCCTAATTAATAAGAGCCATGATTATTGTTAAGGTGAATTTACAGTAATGCCATATTTTCAGTGAAAGTAGTGGGAAAGATTTGGGTGGAATATGAGACTCGGCTGGATACCTTGGCAGCAATTCTTATGGGTGTTGATGCACTGTGTTCTTCCCTGAGGCTGTCTATTAACTCAGCTATCCCAGGCACTATCCTGTTTGTATGTCCAAGTTTCCAGAGGCATTGCTCTCACCATTGCCACAGCCACCACCTGGTGGTAAGTGTTGGGAACTGTATAGAGAGGAAAATGCAGGCATTAGTCCACACTACCCCTGCTGCAGTACACTAATTAATCACTTTCAGTTACCCTGTGAGCCCTGTTCTAACTGTAGCAAGCACCTCCTTGGGCCAGTACCCTATTTGCAACAACCTTTGCACAGATGGTGGGCCACAGCTTACTCAAACAAGTGAGTCTGACCCCGTCTGCTGTCCTTCATTCAGGGACTCCTTACTATTTCCAGTCTATGATGATGATTCCTCTGAATCATTTCATAGTGCACATATGAACTTATTTTACAATTTCCAAGAATTAGGTTCTTGTAAGGAAGTCTATAGCATGTGCATTTTTACTGTCATTAAACAAAAGTCATGTGATTACTTTTGAGGTTTGTTTGCTGGTTTTTAGGAAGACATATTTTTACTGTGAGTCAATTTCAAACTTAGGGACAAGGATAAAGATTAATATTATAAACACCTACATAACCAGTGCTCCTATGTTTCAAATTTAAAAATTAAGCCTTACCTCAGCCTATCTTTAACTTTGCAGATATGATCAAACCCTATGTTTACCTCTTCCCAGACACCATACCACTCTCTCTTCAGTGGGATCTGTTATCAGGAATCCAGTGATTATTATACCCATGGAGAGTTGTATATATTTGCTACCCATTTCTGTGCTCATACACATTATATAAGACACACTATATACTATATGACCTAGCAATTTCACTTCTGGATATTTATCCAAAGAAACAAAAAACCCTAAATCAAAAAGATATATGCACCCCTATGTTCATTGCAGCATTATTTACAATAGCCAAGATATGGAAGCAACCTAGGTGTCCGTTGATAGACAATTGAATAAAGAAGACATGGTACATTTATACAATGAAAAATTACTCCGCCATAAAGAAGCAGAAAATGTTGCCATTTGCAACACCATGGATGGAACTAGAGAATATTATGCTAAGAGAAATAAGTCAGACAGGAAAAGCCCAATACCATACAATTTCACTCATAAGTGGAATCTAAAAAACAAAATAAATGAACAAACAAAACAAACAGAAACAAACTCATACATGCAGAGAACAAACTGATGATTGCCAGATTGGGGAGGGATGGGTAAAAAAGGTGAAGGGGTTAAGAAGCACAAACTGCCAATTACAAAATTAGTCACAGGAATGTAAAATATAGCATAGGGAATATAGTCAATAATATTTTAATAACTATGTATGGCCCTGGCCAGTTTGGCTCAGCGGTTAGAGCATTGGCCGGTGGACCAGAGAGGCCTGGGTTCGGTTCCCACTAAGGGCATGTACCTCAGTTGTGGTTTGTCCCCGGTCCTGGTTGGGGTTGTGTGGGTGGCGGCCACTCGATGTGTCTCTCTCATGTCGATGTTTCTCTCTCTCTCTTCCGCCCTCTCTCTTCCTCCCTCTCTCCCTCCCGCTCTATCTCAAGATAAATGCAAAAATGTTCTCGGGTGAGGATAAAAAAAAAAATTAGTAACTATGTATGGTGCCAGATGGGTACTAGCCTCACAGTGATCACTTTGTAAGGTATATAAATGTTTAATCACTATGTTGTACACATGAAACTAAGATAATATTGTATGTCAACTATAAGTAAAAAATATATATTTAAAAAATCTTTCCACAAAGATAAGCCCTGGACCATATGGCTTCTCTGGTTAATTCTACCAAAAGCTTAAAGAGCCCTGGCCGGTTTGGCTCAGCGGTTAGAGCGTCGGCCTGTGGTCCAAAGAGACCCGGGTTTGGTTCCCGCTAAGGGCATGTACCTCGGTTGCAGTTTGTCCCCGGCCCTGGTTGGTCGTGCGTGCGGGTGGCAGCCACTCGATGTGTCCCTTTCATGTCGATGTTTCTCTCTCTCTCTCTTCCTCTCTCTCCCTCCCACTCTATCTGAACAAAAAAAAAAAAAAAAAAAAAGAATAACACCAATCCTTCCCAAAGTCTTTTAGAGAGAAGAATAGGAGAAAACATTTCTAAACTTATTTTTTTGAGACCAGTATCACTCTGACACTAAAAGCAGATAAAGATTTCATAAGAAAACAAAATAACAGACCAATATGAGTACAGACTCAAAATCTTTAACAAAATACTACCAAACTGAAACTAGCAATTTTTAAAAGGGTTATACAACAAGGTCAAGTGAGATATGTAAGAGTGTGGCATTTAATTTTCACAATTTTGTGAATTTTCAGTTTTCCTCTTGTTACTGGTTTCTAACTACATCCTGCTGTGATTGAAAAAGGTATTTGCCGATGATTTGTTGATGGCAACCATTCTGACAGGTGTGAGGTGATACCGCACAGTCATTTTAATTTGCATCTCTCTGATAATTAGTGATGTTGGGCATTTCTTCATATGTCTCTTGGTCATTTGTATGTCCTGTTTGGAGAAGTGTATATTCAAACAAGTGCTGGTGAGGATGTGGAGAAAAGGGTACTCTAGCACACTGCTGGTGAGAATGCAGACTGGTGCAGCCACTATGGAAAACAATATGGTGTTTCCTCAAAAAATTAAAAATCCAACTGCCATTTGACCCAGTGATTCCACTTCTAGGAATATATCATAAGAAGCCTGAAAGAACAATCAGAAAGAATATATGCACCCTTATGTTCATAGCAGCACTATTTACAATTGCTAAGGTCTGGAAACAGCCCAAGTGTCCATCAACAGATGAACGGATAAAAAAAGTTGTGGGCCCTGGCCGGTTTGGCTCAGCGGTTAGAGTGTCGGCCTGCGGTCCAGAGAGACCCAGGTTCAGTTCCCGCTAGGGGCATGTACTTCGGTTGCAATTTGTCCCCGGCCCTGGTTGGTCGTGCGGGAGGCAGCCACTCGATGTGTCCCTTTCACATCGATGTTTGTCTCTCTCTCTCTTCCTCTCTCTCCCTCCCACTCTATACAAAAAATGGAAAAATGTCCTCAGGTGAGGATAAAAAAAAAAAAAGTTGTGGTACATATACACAATGGAATACTATGCAGCTGTAAGAAAGGAAGATCTCTTATCCTTTGAGATGACATGGAGGGATCTGGAGAGTATTATGCTAAGCAAAATAAGGCAATCAGAGAAAGACAAGTATCACATGATCTCACTTATTTGTGGAATATCATGAACAAAATAAGCTGATGAACAAAATAGATCTAGAGACATGGAAATAAGGAACAGACTGACAAACCTCAGAGGGATTGGTGGGGGGGGGACAGGAAGAGATAAACCAAAGAACTTATATTCATATATGCACAACCAATGGACATAGACAACAGTATGTTGAGTGACATCTGTGATAAAAATAATACATTTAAAAAATTTTAACCTTTAAAAAAAAAGAAAAAGGTACTTTGCATGTTATCTATCTTTTTCAATCTCTTGAGACTTAATTTCTGGCCTAACATAGGATCTATACTGGAGAACATCCTATGTATAATTCACAAGAATGTTTATTTTGTTGTTGTTGAGTAGATAGTTCTCTATAGAATTTGTTAGATCTAGTTGGTTTATTGTATTGTTCAAGTCCTCTATTTCATTTCTTATCTTTTGTATATTTGTTCTATCTGTTATTGAAAGTGGGATACTGAATTCTCCAACTAATATTTTAGAAATGTCTATTTCTAATAAACTCAAAATGGATAAAAGACTTAAATGTGACTCATGAATCCATAAAAATCCTAGAAGAAAATGTAGACAACAAAATTTCAGACATCATACGCAGCAGAATTTTCACTGATATATCACCTAAGGCAACAGAAACAAAGGAAAAAATGAACACATGGGACTGCATCAAACTAAAAAGCTTCTGCACAGCAAAAGAAACAGCCATCAAACTTGTACGCATGTACGCATAACCAATGGACATGGACAACAAAACTGGGGACGGGGCAGGGAGGGGGGGGAGGAGGGAGTCAATGGGGGAAAAAGGAGAAACATCTGTAACAAAAATAAATTAATAAAGAAAAAGAAATGTCTATTTCTTCCTTCACTTTTGTCAAGTTTTTCCAGTTGTATTGAGGTTAATTTACATATAACACTGTATATGTTTAACGTGTACCACATCATGACTTGATATATGTACATATTACAAAATGATTACCACAAGTTTAATTAACATTCATCACCACACATAGTTACAAGTTTTTCCTTGTTATGAGAATTTTTAAGATCTATTCTCTTAACAACTTTTAAACATAAAATACGTATTGTTAACTAGAATCACTGTGTTAAACATTACATTCCAAGAACTTATTTATCTTATAACTGCAAGTTTGTACCTTTTGACCACTTTAACCACTTTAGCCATGCCTCCATTCTCCACCTATGGTGACCACAAATCAGATTTCTATTTCTATCAGTTTTTTGTTTAATTTTCCACATATTAATATAAGTGAAATTATACAGTATTTTTCTTTGTTTGAGTTATTTTATTTAGCATAATGCCCTTTATTCATTCATCTGTTTATGGACACTGGTTGTTTCCATGTCTTGGCTATTATAAATAATGCTAATGCTTCAATGAATATAGGGGTGAAGCTCTCTCTTTGGGATAGTGATCTCATTTCCTTTAGAGATATATCCAAAAGTGGAATTGCTGGATCAAATGTTAGTTCTATTTATAATTTTCTGAGGAATCTCCATACTGTTTTTTCACAATGGCCATGCTAATTTACATTCCCATCAACAGTGTAAAAAGATTCCCTTCTCTCCACATCCTTGCCAGCATTTGTTACCTCTTATTTTTAAACTTTTTTTTATTGATTTTTTTAGACAGAGACGAAGAGGGAGAGAGAGAAACATCAATCAGCTGCCTCCTACATGCCTCCTCCTGGGGATCGAGCCCACAACCCGGGCATGTGCCCTGACCGGGAATCAAACCAGGACCTCTCAATCCATGGGATGGCACTCAATCCACTGAGCCACACTGGCCAGGCAATTTCCTCTTATTTTTTGATGATAGTCTTTCTAACAGGTGTGAGATGATATCTCATTTTGGTTTTGACTTGCTTTTCCCCAATAATTTCATGTACCTCTTGACCATTTGAATATCTTCATTAGAAAAATGTCTATTCAGGTGCTTTGACCATTTTAATGGGATTATTTGTTTTTGTTTTGCTGTTGAGTTGTATGAGTTACATAGTACTTTGGATATTAACTCCTTATCAGATGGGTGGTTTGCAAATATTTTCTCCCATTCTGTAGGTTACCTTTTCATTTTATAGATTGTTTCTTTTACTTTTCAGAAACTTTTTAGTTTGATGTAGTCCCATTTTTTTATTTTTTTTATTTTGTTGCTTGTGCTTTAAGTGTCATATCCAAAATCATTGCCAAGACCAATGTCAAGAAACTTTTCCCCCTATGTTTTCTTCTAGAAGTTTTATGGTTTCAGGTCATACATTTCAATCTTTAATCTCTTTTGAATTAATTTTTGAGAATGATGTAAAAAAATGGTGTCTAGTTTCAATTTTTTTGCATGTGAATATTTAATTTTCTCAGCACTACTTATTGTAGAGACTGTCTTTTCTCCATTGAGTATTATTGGCACCCTTATCAAATATTAGTTGACCATATATAAATGGGTTTATTTCTGGACTCTCAATTCTGTTTTATTGCTCCATATGTTGGTTTTATGCCAATACCAGACTATTTTGACTACTATATCTTTATAATACAGTTTGAAATCAGGAAGTATGATGCCTCCAGCTTTGTTCTTCTTTCTCAGGATGGTTTCAATTATTCGAGGTCTTCTATGGTTGCATACAGATTTTAGGATTTTTTTTTTCTAAAATGGCATTGAGATCTTGATAAAGATTACACTGAACTTATAGATGGCTTTGGGTGATATGAACATTTTAACAATACTAATTTTTTCAATCCAAGAACACGGGATATCTTTTCATTTATTTGTTTCTTCTTCAATTTCCTTCATCAATGTCTTAAAGTTTGAAGTGCAGAGATCATTCATATTCTTGGTTAAATTTGTTTCTCAGGACTTCTGGTCAAGATGGCAGCATAGGTGAATGCGGTACCGCCTCCTCCCACAACCACATCAAAATTACAACTAAACTACAGCACAACCATCATTCAGAACTACCTAAAATCGAGCTGAATGGAAGTCTTACAACTACGAAATTAAAGAAGCAGCCACATCGAGACTGGTAGGAGGGGCGGAGGCACAGGTGGGCTGGTCCCACACCCATGTGTGGTGGATAAAAATCAGGAGGGACACCTCGGCTGGGAAGGTCCTCCCTGAGGAGTGAGGGGTCCACCTCCCACACCGGGCACCCAGCTCAGGGTTCCAGTGCCAGGAAGAGAAGTCCCTATAACTTCTGGCTGGAAAAACCGGTGGGAACTGAGGCAGAGCGAGGGTGTGGCTTCGGGAGCCCCAGGCAGTTCCTCTTAAAGGGCCCGCGCATGGACTTACTTGGACTTGCTCCCTCTAAGCTCCGAGGGGAGGTAGCTCGAGGGGCGCCAGAGACATACAGGGAAGAACTGAGCTGTTTGGCCTTGGGACGAGGGCTGGGGAGGCGGCTTTCTTCTGGACAGATGTGCTGGTGGAGGCAGATGTTGCTTTGGTGAGCCCTTCCCTAGGGTGGCAGATGGCCTCCATATCTGGGACTCCAGCAACCTGGCTCACACTGTTTGCCCTGCTCTGGTGATTCCCTGAGGCCCCGCCCCACCCAACGTTCGGGCCCACCCAAGCTGTTTCCAAAGGCTTTACCATAGAATTGGCCTGTCTTGGATCCTGCTTCAGAGTTTCCTAAAATCTGTCAAACAAGCAGCATCTGGTCTCATCGAGCCCCATACTTCTTGTTAAGTGGCCCCAGGCCTGGCACTAGTAGCAGCTAGCCTTGGTTCACAACTTGGCTTTTCCTGGGCATCTCCAAGCCCAGCACAAGAAGCAGCCATCTGCAGATCACTTTGTAGCTTATGCTGGGTGGCCCTGGATAGAACACAGGCAGTGGCTAACCTTGCCCCAGAGCCAGCACACCCAGTGGACAGTTTCAGACCACATCGAAGCACCACCACCCAACCACCTCCACAAGTGACACACTCAATGAGTGGACTCAGTGGGTACCAGAGCCCTGATGCAGTAAGTCTTGCTCTGTGTGGTGGGCCCCCACACAGCTGATCCTCCAAGGTAGTCACAGCCAGTCCTTGCAGCTGATCATCCTGAGTAAATCCCTCCCATTGACATGCCAACAGCAATCAAGACTCCATTACAACAGAAGGGTGTACAGTCCACACTAGGGGTGCACCTCGAGGGCCCAGCTGGGGTGATCGGGGAGGCTGTGCCACTGGATTCTACAGGACACCTACAATAATAGGACACCCTACAAAGCCTAGGAGATATAGCAACTCTACCTAATACATAGAAACAATCACAGGGAAGCACCCAAAATGAGGAGACAGAGAAACATGTCCCAAATGAAAGAAAAGAACAAAACTCCAGGAAAAGAATGAAACAAAATGGAGATAAGCAATCAATCAGATGCAGAGTTCAAAACAGGTTATAAGGTTGCTCAAGGAACTTGGTGAGACATTCAAGGAACTTAAGGAAACCTCCAAGGAACTTAGTGAGAACATCAACAACATACAAAAGGACCAGTCAGAAATGAAGAATGCACTAATTGAAATAAAGAATAATTTACAAGGAATCAATAGTAGAGTAGGTAAAGCCAAGAAGCAAACCATTGGTTTGGAATATAAGGAAGCAAAAAACACCCAATTAGAACAGCAAAAAGAAAAAAGAATCCAAAAAAAATGAGGATAGTGTAAGGAGCCTCTGGGACAACTTCAAGCATGCCAACATTCGCATCATAGGGGTGCCAAAAGGAGAAGAGAGAGAACAAGAAATTGAAAACCTATTTGAAACAATAATGACAGAAAACTTCCCTGACTTGGTGAAGGAAACAGACATACAAGTCCAGGAAGCACAGAGAGTCCCAAATAAGATGAACCCAAAGAGGTCCACATCAAGACACATCATCATCAAAATGCCAAAGGTTAAATACAAAGAGAGAGTCTTAAAAGCAGCAAGAGAAAAGCAGTTTGTTACCTACAAAGGAGCTCCCATAAAGCTGTCAGCTGATTTCTCAAAAGAACCTTTGCAGGCCAGAAAGGAGTGGCAAGAGATATTCAAGGTGATGAAAAGCAACAACATACAACCAAGATTACTCTATCCTGCAAAGCTATCATTTAGAATCGATGGACATATCAAGAGTTTCCCAGACAAGAAAAAGCTAAAGGAGTTCATCACCACCAGACCAGTATTATATGAAAAGTTGAAGGGTCTTCTTCAAGGAGAAGAACAAAAATATGAACAATAAAATGGCAATAAATACACATCTATCAACAATTGAATCTACAAACAAAATGAGCAAGCAGAACAGAAACAGACTCATAGATACAGAGAACATTTTGTTGCTTGCCAGATGGGTGGGGGCTGGGGGGATGGGTGAAAAAGATGAAGGAATTAAGAAGTACAAATTGGTTGTTAGACTGATGCACCTCAAAGGGAAGGGGGGAGGGAGGGTGGGATGAGATAAACCAAAGAACTTCTATGCATATATGCATAACAAATGGACACTGACAATAGTGTGGGGAAGGCAGGAGGGGGGCAGGATTGGGGAGGATGGGGTCAATGGGGGAAAAAAGGGGGACATCTGTAATACATTCAACAATAAAGATGAATTTTAAAAAATTTATTCCTCAGTGTTATATTGTGTTTGATGCTTTGTAAATGGGATTGTTTTCTTAATTACATTTATATATAATTTTTGTTAGTGTATAGAAACACTATTGATTTTGTATGTTAATTTTGTATCCTACAACTTTATTGAATTCATTGATTTGATCTAACAGGTTTTTTTTTATGTGTGTAATCATTAGGATTTTCTATATATAAAATCATGTCATCTGCAAATAGTGACAATTTTACTTCTTCTTTCAAAATCTGACGCCCTTTATTTTGTTTTCTTGCCTGATTGCTATGGTTGGGAATTAAAGTATTATGTTGAATAGGACTGGTAAGAGTGGGCATCTTTGTCTTGTTCTTGATCTTAGAGAAAGAGTTTTCAAACTTTCACCATTGAGAATGATGCTAGCTATTGACTTGTCATTTATGGCCTCTATTATGTTGGGGTACATTTCTTCTATGCCTAATTTGTTCAGAGTTTTCACCATGGATGGATATTAAAATGTGTCAAATACTATTTATGCATCTCATGTGATGATCATATGAGTTTTATAGTTCATTTCATATTTATTGATTTGTATATGTTGAAACATCCTTGAATCTCAGGGATGAGTCCTACTTGATGGTGTATGATCCTTTTAATGTGCTGCTAAATATTGTTTGCTAGTATTTGTTGACATTTTTTGCATGTATATTTATCAGGGATATTGGTCTGTAGTTTATTTTTTTCTATAGTGTCCTTATCTGGCTTGGTATTAAGTTAATGATGGCCTTGAAAATTATTTTGGGAGTGTTTCTCTTTCTTCAGTTTTTCTTGGAAGAGTTTGAGAAGGATTGACATTAATTCTTCTGTAATTGTCCTGTAAAATTTGCCAGTGAAGCAATGTGGTTCTGGGTGTTTTAGGGGAGGTGTGTTTAAATTACTGATTCAGTCTCCTTACTCACTATTGGTCTATTCATATTTTTTACTTCTTCTTGATTCAGTTCTGGTAAATTGTTTATTTTGATAAGTTTATCCATTTCTTCTAGATTGTCCAGTTTGTTAACATATGGTTGTTTGTAGTAGTCTCTCATGTTCCTTTGTATTTCTGTGGTATCAGTTGTAATGTCTCCTCTTTCATTCATAGTTATATTAATTTGGTTCCTCTGTTTTTTGTTTCTTTTTTTGTTTGTTTGGTTAGTCTAGCTGAAGGTTTGTCAATTTTGCTAATCTTTTCAAAGAACCAACTCAGTTTTGTTATTTTTTCCTATTGTTTTTCTGTATTCTATTTCATTTTTTTCTGCTCTAATTTTTATTATTTTATTCCTTCTGCTAACTTTAGGTTTAGTTTGTTGTTATTCTTCTAGTTCCTTTAGGTGTGAGGTTATATTGTTTATTTGAGATATTTCTAATTTCTTAATATATGTATTTATTGCAATAAACATTCCTCTCAGATCTGCTTTTGCTGCATCCCATAAGTTTTGATGTTTAAGTTATATTTCCACATTTGTTTGTCTCAAGAAACTTTTTAAATTTCTTTTGTGATCCATTGGTTGTTCAGGAGTGTGTTGATTTCCATATATTTGTGATTTCCCAATTTTCCTCCTGCTATTGATTTATATTTTTATATCATTATAGTAAAAAAGGATACTTCACTTTTGCTGTCTGACCTTTGTCACTTAGCATTTTTATATATTATCTGATTTAATTCTCATAATATACCTATGAGATAAATATAATTATCACACTTAACAGATAAGGAATATGAGATACAGAGATTAAGTGGCAGATTACAGGTCAAATTGCTAATTAATCAGTAAACCTAAGATATGAATCCAGGTGTACTTGTCACTGCAGATCTTATTTTTACCACTAAACTATAAAGCTGTCTGACATTTGGCATTCTGATTTTTAAAAAGAAGAAAATACAAGGAAAGAAAGCCAAAAGTGGAAAGATTAAATTTTGCTCAGTGACTAGTATATTCCCTTGCCAAGAGGCTCTGCTACATTTTACTGGGTACATAATGTGTAGACAGTACAAAGAGAAAGTAGCTGGATGATGAGTGGGATTGCTAAGCAACAATTTATGAAATCCAGGGAAACCATGGCAACGGAACACTGTGGTCCCAGCCATGAACTTATTTAACATTCAAGAGTAAAGGCACAGCTATTGGGAACATCTGGTAAAATAAATTAGGAGTGCTTTGGAAATATAAAGCATCATCATTATCATTATTTTTGTTGCTATCACCACTGCACATGAAGCAAATAATCCAAGCAATTAGTACATATGAAAAAATAATTGCTCACAGACTTTTAGAATTAAAAAGTAATTGTCAAACCCCAGAGGGAAGGGGGGTGGGGAGTTGGGAAGAGATAAACCAAGAACTTATATGTATATATGTATAACCAATGGACACAGACAATAGTTTAGGGAAAGCAGGAGGGGAGTGGGAGCGGGGAGGAGGGGGTCAATAGGGAAACAAGGGGGGACATCTGTAATACTTTCAACAATAAAGATTAAAACAAAGTCATTGTCACATGCAGAAACTATAGGATTTTTTTCTACCATCATATCCTCTGAGTATTTTTATATATGAAAGGTATTGACATCTGCAAGTTTATTTTATATACTCCTTGCCTAATGAGTTCCATAATTTTCTGAGTAAATTTAATCACTAATTCTCTGGGGCAGAGTTTCTCAATCTTGGAACTATTGGCATTTCAGTCAGGTAATTATTTTGTGTGGGGTTAGGGGGCTGTCCTCATAATTTTTGGGTGTTAGCAGCATTCCTGGCTTTTATTCACTCCCCAGCTGTGACAACCAAAAAATGTCTGCAGATGTTGCTAAATATTCCCTGTTGGAAGGGAGGTCCCCTCCACCTCTCGTTGAAGACCCAGGAGATGCTTTAAGTGTCACTTGTGAATGATTCTCACTGAATCAGTTATATCAAGTCTATTATTAATACTTTACATGCCAATGCTTGCAACATATTCCCAGGAAACTGATCCTCATACCTAACTTACAGGGTTGGGTCCCATTCTTTGAGGTGGTAAGGTGGACACTTCCTGGCAGGCCAGGAACCATAGTAAATTTGGGGGGATTTGAAGAGAAAAAAACCCTGAAATTTATAGGGGCTTCAAGTGAAATATGGTGAAGTTACTTTCTTGGGCTTGGTTTTCTATCCTTACAGGAGCAAATAATAGAAGACACTTTAAAAGGTCTAATACAAGATTCATTATGACAACTTCCTGGCAGATTTCATCACCAGGGATTAGGAGTTGCTCAATATTATATTACTGTAGATTTGAAAAGCAAACTCAAGAATGTCTATATTATTAATAAATACTGTTATATTAGATAAAAGTAATTTATATATTACTTATGCAAATAATTATGCCAGATCAAATGAGAACAGGCATTTTGTGAGATTATTTATAACCACAATGGAGGAGACCTTGAAAATGTATCCAAAATTTGGGTGTTCTTTTAGTGCAGTGCTAGATATTATAATATTGATTGACTTTCTATTGGCTGGGCTCTTTTACAATTCTGTAGGGGTAGAGGTTACTTTAAAGAAAACTGGTAGAGCCCTGGCCGGTTTGGCTCAGCGGTTAGAGTGTCAGCCCACAGACCAGAGAGTCCTGGGTTTGGTTTCCGCTAAGGGCACGTACCTCAGTTGCAGTTTGTCCCCGGCTCCGGTTGGGGTCGTGTGGGTGGCAACCAGTCGATGTGTCTCTCTCACATCGATGTTTCTCTCTCTTCCTCCCTTTCTCCCTTCCACTCTATCTGAAAATAAATGCAAAAAAAAAAAAATGTCCTCGGGTGAGGATAAATAAATAAATAAATAAAAGAAAACTGGTAGAAATGAAAATAATTCTTGTCTGAGAGAAATACAAATTATTCTTATCTATGTCAATGCAAGTGAAGTTTGTGTAGTATAGAAAGTATAGAGGCAATCGATTTACACCAGGTAGAAAAAATAACCCCAAATGTTACAGTTCATTGCTTTTTGGGCTGCTAACCATTTTTGTATCTACTAACAAATTCATTTAAGTATATCTTTGCATGACTACATAAATCCCTGTTCATCAATTTCTCCTTCTAACCTTATTGGTTCCCTCATTAGTTAATGAGTTGAATAAATGGTTGACATGTTCTAACCAGTTAAATTTTCAAGTCCTTCAGTTTTATCTGTTCACTAATGTTTAAACTCTGTTTGATGAACTGGAAAATTATGTTCATATACACACTGGTTTATTAGTCCTATTATAATGGTGACAGAATTTTCTTCCCCCAAAACTGGGTGCTAGAAACTGCATTAGTACTTGGGATTAAGAGGCAAGCAAGACATATATGGTACTGGAGAACATGGCAATGAAACAATCAATGATGACAAAATGAGGAAAGTGCTCATTAATATAGTTTTTTTTGTAGTCTCTGCTCAGCACATAGCAGGAGAAACCCACCTGAGTATGAGGGGCCAGAGGAAGTCTGTTAAAGTAATGTATGGCCTTAAAGATTTCTGGCTTGGTAAAAATTGAGAGAAGGTGGTGCCATTCACTGTGTGCACATTTTCAGAATAGGGGGAAGATGAGTTCATTGTGGAGATGTGAGTGTCAGTTGCCTGTGGGACCAACAGTTGTCCAGAAAACCTGTAGCTTAGGAGAGAGGCCTGAGCTGAAAATGTGGTTAGAGATTCATCAGCATACGGTTTTGTCAACAATTACTCCCGGTGTGACATTGGAGATCATAATTTACTTACATGTGGTTGTTTCCTCATCTGTAAATAAGAATAATGAAAATTTGGAATAATTACTAATTTTTTCCTTTAGAATATGAGTATATTTACTATTTTCTGTAACCACAAAGGGCTATTCTGCTATCGATGTCCTCTTGAGTAAGGGGAATCTCTCCACTTACACATGCTTCCATTTGGTTAGACATAAAGATGCTTTGGACATTTTTATCTGTACATGTGTTGCCTATGAAAAAATCATAAGTATTTAAGCAATTTCACATTAATAGGCATTTATTCTTACATATGTGTACTGTAATATAATAAATGCATATGACTGTACTAAAAATAAACTTATCAGACTGCCACATAGAGAAGCCCATCTCCTTTCAGTCTTTCTATTCCCATTCCCTGAGCCTGGGGTTGGGGAATTTAGGGCCCACTTTCTCTAACAGAACCCTTCTCTGTGAAGTCATCCCCATTGTCCAGAAACTCTTCTTTCTTCCTCAGGAATGACATGTTTCAGCCAATCCCACCTGCTGAGAGGGAGAGCCATT
This sequence comes from Tadarida brasiliensis, assembly GCA_030848825.1. NCBI lineage: Eukaryota > Metazoa > Chordata > Mammalia > Chiroptera > Molossidae > Tadarida > Tadarida brasiliensis. The sequence goes on from CM061280.1 coordinate 89,255,989, forward strand.
CTCATTCTGTTGCCACTTTCATGCGCTGGTATGTCATATTTCAGGTGCTCAACCACTTTTCTTCTCAGAGTAGAGTTTTATTTTGTGTTTCCCAGAGAAGCTTACTTCCCCTTCCACACCTCCACCCTTTTTTCCTCCAGCCTCCACCACCCCATGCCTGAAGGACAAAAATTACGGTTCACTTTTTTTTTTTTAAATTCTCACCCGAGGACATTTTTGCATTTATCTTCAGATAGAGCGGGAGGGAGAGAGGGAGGAAGAGAGAGAGAGAAACATTGATGTGAGAGAGACACATTGACTGGCTGCTACCCACACGACCCCAACCGGGACCGGGGACAAACTGCAACTGGGGACAAACTGCAACTGAGGTACGTGCCCTTAGCAGGAACCAAACCCAGGTCTCTCTGGTCCGCGGGCCAACGCTCTAACCGCTGAGCCAAACCAGCCAGGGCACGGTTCAGGTTTTCAAGCAAGGCCTTAACTGGTGACCTCAAGATCAGTGCCTCGCAACTGCTTTATCCTCTCTGTGTTATTTAAGGAAATCTAGGACTTCCAGTGGAGTGCTTCTCTCACGTACCTTAAACTCTCATCTCTGGGGTTGATGTGGACAGATAATATGAAGTAGCCCTGAGAATGAGGGCCTGAGAGAGATAAAGACAGAGATAGAGATAAAGAAGAGAGAGAGACAGAGAGAAAAAGAAAATATCTCCTAGAAGCAGGCCAGGCATATGAGTTAATGTTTCTAAAATTCCATGATAGAATATTATCTTTCCCTTTTACTAACCTTAAACTGGAATATGCATGGTGTATGTAAGGCCAATCATCAGGTGATATGTGATTAGTGAAAACTTAAAGTCTTTTGGTATTTCCTTTATTAGTATACTATATTAGTCAATTATTTTCAACATTTCCAGATAATGAGTGGAGTCTCGGTTTAATTTACTAGAGTGGATCAGATCTGTGATTAATAATTTGCATTACTGGGACAATTTCTCTATGTAAAATACTCTTATTATGAAGTAGAGTCTGGTTGTTGTTGCAAAGTCAATTGTTAATGGCCTTGCTTGGATGAACTAGTCATGTACCAGCATTAGAGAGAAAAAATAAAGATTTCCACATGGTAATAAGCAGAATATGTAAGAACTCTCCTCATACATGGTACACATAAATGTGAGAAATCAAAAGGTTATTTTCCCCAGCATGTTAATTCCTGGAGTTTAATAAAATTCCATGTACTACCATAATTTAAAAGCTTTTTGGAAAAAGTTGTGGTTTTCCAGGTATTATTTGCACATTGACTAGGTTTCAGGTTGTATTCGAATTTGAAAGAGATAGTTTAACACTCAAAATTGCAATAATATATTTTTCTTTAGCCAGAATAAGGGGGAAATATTAATGATAGACATTGACATGTTCCTTTTATTGAACAAAAAGGCTTGTTATAAGCCCAAATGAGTCTCTACTTATATTTAATAGAGTTAAAGAACTTATGGAGAATTCTAGTTTCTGCTTAGGATTTTAAAATCTGGAAAAGAATCATACTCCCATGCTAACAGAAAGAAAATGCTACATAATGTACAAAAATCATAACTCTTCTTAACCCCCTCACAGAGCTTAATTTTCAAGGGGACTCATTAGCCTGAAATCTAAGGAAAGAAAGTCACCTCAAGGGGAGTCAAGACAAGAATGATGACTCACCTAGGCCAGAGCTAGGAAAAGTATAGGGCCATCAAACAAGTGGGTGAGAAGACTTCAGTTAACATTTTAACAAGTTGATAAGGGCCCAATGTGGACTAGCATGAGAGTATGGGACTCTTGGGAGTGACAGCTACAAGGGGATATTGCATTTTCCTGCAAGTTCTTCTGAATATACTTTTGCTGAGTACTCATGAGAAAGATGGGGGAATTGGGAATTAATAAACATTATTTGACAAGGTTTCAGGATAGATCATCGATATCCAAAAAATGCACCTTTATATATCAGACCAACAGAATATAAAATTTCAGAAAAAGACAAAAATTATGATAGCATAGAATTATCTAGGAATAAGTTTAACAAAAGACGAGCAAGAATTCTTTTGAGAACATTGTCAAACTTTATTTAGAGAATTTAAACAGTCAAATTTCCAAAATAAGGACAGCATGTATGCTGCATGGCTTCTGCTTGTCTTCATTTAAAGGTACGGTTGCCCCTCACCTATGATGTAAACATAAGAGTTGGGAACATTACTTAGCAGAGTTTTATTTACATGACATTATAGATATACAAAGGATACTACAGTTTGGATTTTATAAGTGGACTAAAACTGGAATTATAAGGGTGATCCTTTGGCTTAGATATACTTAAACCTCTGTAGAGACTCTGGAGGTAGACTTTAAGAGATATTAACATATTTTAAAAAACATATCACTGTTTCTAGTGGTATCTGACACAAAGAGACTTTGGGACAGATTAAAATCAAAGGAACCTATTTAAAGTGAGTTTTAAGCAGAAAGTAAAAATCCTGTAACTTTTAGTAAAAATGCAAGTGAACACCTAGCAAACAAAATAAAAATTTTAAAGTATCATTTTAGATGTTTTGAATTGAAATAATACTCGAAAAAAATAGGTAAAATAATAAAATCATACTTGGAACTACTTAGGTGAAGTAAATAAAAAAGCCAGTTTTACATTTGTTTTCTCTGTATTGTGGAAAAGTGAAAAAATGTTTGGGCTAGTTCAGGTTTTATGTGTTTGTTTTAATTAGCATAATAATTTGTCCTCTTTTTCACTCATACCCTTGGTTTAATTATAAATAATAGGCCTCTTTATGCAATTAAAGGTGTTTCAGTTTGCAAAATAAATTATATGGCCACATTAGTCTCAAACTATATTATTATAGGGGACAACAAAATATGAAGGAAAGTACTATCATTTTTTTGAGATCTGGCAAGAAAGGGGGGGGTGTGAGGGGGAGGGAGAGAGAGGGACACACACAAACAAGGGAGGGAATGATCTCACATGTAGATCATTATTTGCTTCTAAAAGACATGTGCTTTTGAGGGACAACTTGGACAAATTTTAGAAGTCCACTCAGCCCTGGCCGGTTTGGCTCAGCGGTTGGAGCGTCGACCTGCGGACCAGAGTCTCGGGTTCAGTTCCTGCTAGGGGCACGTACCAAAAAAAAAAAAGTCCATTCATAGTATTTTTGATGTTTAGATATGCAGTTACTCCTGAGGTATGTTAAATAATTTATGTTTTCCTAGCACACTTCAAGAATATATTCATTTTAAATATATAATATACTTAATTCATGTGAGCATCTAGTACACATGAATGTACTTTAGCCATATTCAATCAGTTTGTGAACATATTCTGAAAACAATATTTTAATGTAAATATTCTGATGGAATGGATCAGGAATGTAAAGTGAACACAAATAGGAGATAATGCAGGATAATTTCCCCCCTAAACTCAAGTGCCTCCTTTAAATTCAGTAGCTGTGTAATTAAGAGTCAGCACTTTGGAAAACACAAGTGTAAGACATACTTAAGTTGATTATTCAGAAAATACATCAGTTGTATAGTCTTTGAACTTCAAATCTTATCAGTTGGGGTCTCAAGTAAAAACTTGATATATATGACCTTTGAAATTATTAGAGGTAATTATATCATAATGTCCATATTTTTCTTCATTGAAACAGTAGCTCATTAAGACTGACGGTGGAGACAGGGAATGTGCTTAGCGTATGTATCCCACTCATCCCCACTTTGCACATCACTGACTGTGTACTGGTCCCTACTTGATCAAATGCAGAAACTAGAAACTAGTTTTATTATTCAGTCACTTGAGGCTTCATTTGGGGAAGAATTTAAAATAAAATTGTTATTTAGAATCATAAGAACTAAAAAATTGACAGATTCTAAGACAGGATCTAGGTCTCCATATGGAAAAACAAACATCAAGTAGAGCATTCACTTTCTTAGAAGCCATGAAACCTCAATTCAGATGTTATAATTTGACTCTAGCTAGTGTTAGACGATTTATGATAAAAACTCATGCAAAGCAGATTATCTTTATATCTTATGTATTGTAGTCAATAGAACCAGAGAATGCAAAAATAAGAACTGAAATTTATTTTTAAATACCTGATTTCAACTTATTTTTATAATAGCAAAGTAGGGGTTAGAAATAAAGAGATTTGTACAGTCATACAAATTATGTTAGAGCTGGTATTAGAACCTACTTCCATGCATCAGCATGTTTCACACAAATTGATGTGTGTTACAAATGTCCTATATACTTGTAAAAAGCAGACCTTTATAATAGCATCTGGAAATTATTAGCTGTTCATTCAAGGACTTAATACTAAACAATAAGAAAATGTCTTCATATTTTATAATTCATTATGGCTTTGACCCAATTTGTTTCTATCTGTCATAGTTTATAAGTCATGCATGTGGGGTTTCAAAGAATATTTATATGTAAACTTTGTTATTAAAATAGCAGTAATGATACCTCTATAATAATAAAGATACAATATTGTGGAAAACAGAAATCCCATTAAGTTTCATTCTTAATGGATCACATACCTGCTTCTGGCACTGTAACAGGATCTAAATTTGATAGAATCTGCTCCATGACATCAGGACCGTCTCCGCACTTATCCCCAGTCCGTGGCATAGTCAGTTCCTGATGATCATCCTCCAGGACAAGCCCTTACAAATAAACGGTTATCAATTTAAGCACTATATATATATATATATTTTTTTTTTTCATTCTGTCAGTGTTATGAAAGGAAAGCCTGTAGGCTAGTGTGGTAATAAATGTGATACATTAGAATTCCAAAAGCGTTATTTCAGGAGTCTGGTGCTAGAAAAAAGGAAAACAGGGTTTTTCAAATGTCATTATCCTTTTTCTTTCCCAAGACTGCCCTCAGACAACTTAGTGGCCCTTTTTGTACTTTTATGATTATATTTGTCGTTATACTTATCACATTAAATCAGTGATTTAAGTCTCTGACTAGATTGTGAGCTCAAGGCAGAACTCATGTCTCTCCCTAACATTTAATTTTAGGAACTAAATTTTTATTTTCTTAACCATAAAATGATTTATCCACCATTTAAAAGCCACTTAAATAATCACACTAAATCAAGTATCTGTGTGCCAGTACCTTGAACTATCCAGCTTTTACCAAGCTACCACATAAAAATATCAATCCAAGTAAACAATGGCTATCAATCATTGAGCTCTTTTCTAGACTCTATCCTTACCTAAATTTTATTCCATTGAACTGAGTCTATTCTTGTGCCAGTACTGAGCTTACAGTACAAAAATTTGAATATTAAGCACCTTGAACAAAATCATTCATATTTTCTTATGGCAAGAACACAAACTTTGCAATGAAACATGAATTCTATCTCCATCATTCAAATGCTCTTTGGTAAGACACAATGATCAAGCTTTAGTTTTCTCATTTATGAAGTAGGTTAACTGCACTCGGCTGCAGACTCTTCAGTTTTCCAGCCAAATTTTAAGAAATGTTTAATATCCTCCTCTAATGCTTTATTTCCTCCTTTTACCGGTGTGTCATAATGCATGATGAACACGTACCACCCCCCACCCAACACATGCAGGAAGTCTTCTTCCCTTTCTTTTCACCTTGAACCTCAAGTGTTCTTGCATCTTCTGGCTCTAGTACAGGTGTAATATCCTGACTCTCAGTTGGTGGCTCCTCTTGTTGAGGTTGCTCATCACTGGGCTGCTGGGCCTAGGGGTTTGTGTGTATGCAAATTAACATTTATTATTAATATATGTCAATAATATCAATATAAATAACACAATATAAATAACTCTAGTGACATTTTTCCAGTACTATTCTATACACTTGTTCTTAACAAAGTTATTCTTCCCACAGAGAGGCTACTCCAGAAAAGTTATCAATAAGGACTTTAGAAACTATTTTAATCTACACGGGTGGATGTGAGCAATCTGTTGTTAATAAGCATGAGAAAGGAGTCATTGGGCAATTTCCAGGAATCATAACAACATCCATCTTTACAACATGAGAATGTAATCCTCCTGGATCAATGTTTCCCTCATGAGATTCAATTTTTACTTGTCAGCACAAAAGACTCATCAGTGTATCTATACTAGTTCAAAAACATTTCCCCCAAAATATATTTCTGCTAATAGGAAAGATGAAATATTGAAGTACTCACAGCCACAGGTTCAACCAACTGTGAAAACTCTTGACAATCTCCTCCTCCTTTAAATTCGGAACTTGGTTTTGTTTGCTCACTCATATTTCACCCTGATATAGTGAGATTTAGAAAATTCACTTATGATAGCTATATCTGAATATTTCCTGGACTAATGTTGACATGTAAATTTATTTTTCATTTCGAAAATACTTTCAAGGTAAGTCCCAGGCAAGTGTCCATACTTTCTGATAATACCAAATAGGCCTTTGTTTATGTGAGCATCAAGCAGGCATAGAAATCACCTTGAGGCACATGGTGAAAGACTGGGGACTTTTCTGATGAAGTTTGGTTTCACAACTGGACTCATCATGAGTGCAAGAACTTGAGTAACTACTGAATTTGTCATACTCTTATTTACTGGGTACCCCCCCACACACCAATAAAGTTTTGTAGGAAAGCACAGGCAGGCTCATTTCATTTCTTTACTTAATGTCAACGATTGTTTTCTCAAAGTCTTTGTGATACAGACGGATGCGCCGCGTCTCCCTTGGCACTCCGCTTGGTGCCCTACAAGGCCCGGACGCAGTTCCAGTCCCCCCGCACCCCGGTTCTAGGCCCTTCCTCCCTTTGTCGCCGGCCGCACCCCCTCCCCTGGAGCCCAAGGAGGACTCGGGATTCTGTGTTCTGCGGGCCGTTCCCGGTGCCTCCAGGACCCAGATCCCGGAAACGATGCCCCCAAGACCCTTTATCTGACCCCTCCCCTCCTCAGCCCACCACCCTCCCTGTCCAGGCCACGCCAGGACTTCAAGGGCCATGGCGGCCTTGCCGCCTGAGAGGAGAAAGGCGATGACCTCGACGACCTTCCCTCTGGGAGGCCACGGAGCCCGCTGCCCGCCCCGCCGAAGCCCGCTGGCCCTCTCCTCACACTCACTAGTACCTAAAGTCCCGGTTGGGGTGCTCTGCGGAGCTACCAGTGGGGTCTCAATTAGCAAGAAAGAATCAAGGCAAGAGGAACACCGCCGCGTCTCTCCCCGCTCTCCTCGCAGAACACCGACAGCAAGGCGCATGCGCAGCAACGGTCATAAGCTGAAATGGACATGCGCGGCAATGGGCATGCGCAGCAATGGGCATGGATGGCAATGGGCATGCGCGGCAATATGAATGGGAGGCAATGGGCATGCGCCGGTAGTGAGCATGGTCCAAAATGGACATGCGCAGGTATGAGCACGCGCCCTGTCTTCGCACCCTGTCTTGGGCTCCTGAGATGGGAGTTGAGCTTTTCCCGCTAAGGCCAGGGAGCCTTGACACCGCCGGTTCTGACATGGACAAGAAAATGGGCTTGAAGTACGTTTTTTCTCTCCTTTCAGTTGTTCTTATGCTTCCAGAAACTTTGTGGACAGTCTAAGGTTAACCTTAAATGGAGAATGTGTCTCAAAAACATGGCCATGACAGAAATATATTTTCAGTGTTTTAATACCATTTTTACACATGCTTTGACAAATCACTTCCTTCTCTGCTTCTGGGTTTTGTGTCATGCATACAAGGAATTTACTCAAATTCGTAGGTAAAATACATTCACCCGTTTTCTTAACTTTTTTCCTGTGTTACCGTGCATTAATCTCTAGACAGGTAAATGATTTCTCTGAATATACCTGCGGTCATTCAGACAATGTATGGTTCAGAAACACTCTTAGATAATGGTGGTAGTATTTAGACTCAGTCCTTTGTCACATGGTGAGACATGGCAACAAAAGCACGATTCACAAAATAAAAAAAAAAATTAATAAATTCCCTGTTGAGAGGATGAAAAGACAAGCTGCACGCTGTGAAAAAACATTTGCAAAGCACATATCTGACAAAGGGCCCATATTTAGGATATATAAAGGATACTCAAAACAGGAAAACTACAAACGTATCCATTAGAAAATGGGAAAACGACACAAAGAGACATTTCACAGAAGCGGACATATGGATGGCTAACAAACACATGTAAATATATTCAACATCATTGCACCCTAGGGAAATGCAAATTAAGATAGTGGTGCCGTATGGGTATGCAAGTATTATAACAGCTAAATAAAAATTTTAAATGAAAATATAACAAATATGGGATAGTATTCGGAGAAACCGAATGTCTCATACATTGATGATGGGTACATGATAAGGAAGTCACTCTAGCAATTAGTTGGGCAGTTTCTTTAAAAAACTAAACCTACACTGAACATATGACCCAGCAATTATACTGCTGGGTCTTTATCCCAGATAAATGAAAACTTATATCCACACAAAAACTTGTATACCACTGTTCATTGCAGCTTTATTTGTAATAGCTGAACTCTGGAAACCAAAATGTCCACCAACAGGAGTATGGCTAAGGAAACTGTGGCACATCCATATCATGGAATACTACTCAGCAATAAAACAGAATGAACTTTTGATACACACAACTTGTATGGACCTCAAGGGCATTATGCTGAGTGGGAAAAAAATCCAATCCCAAAAGGTCACATAATGCATGACTCCTTTTTTTATTTAAAATTTTTAATATTGGTATTATTGCAGATTTCCTCCATCCCCGCCTTTGCCCACCTCCATCTACCCCCACCTCCCCCTCTTTTGCATTCCTTTTTAAGTAACAATCTCAAAATGAAGCAATTATAAAGATGAAGAGCAGTTTAGTGGTTGCCCACACTTAGGGATGATACTGGGGAGGGCTGTAGGTGTGATTGCAAAGAAGTGGCATGAGGAAGACCTTTGTGGTGATGGGACAGTTTTACCTCTTGATTGCAGTGGTGGTTACACAAAGCTACACACATGACAAAATGACATAGAATCGTACACACACTTTGTACCAATGTCAATTTCCTGGTTTTGATATGATATTACAGTTATGCAAGATATAACTATCTTGGGGAATATATGAACAGTAAATATCTTGGGAGAGACTGGATAAATCATGCATGGGACCTACCTGAACTATCTTTGCAAACTCCTGTGCATCTACAATGATATTTAAAATGTAAAAAAAAGAAAGAAAGAAAGAAAAGAAAAGCAGAGCTTCTCTCTCTCTCTCTCTCTCTCTCTCTCTCTCTCTCTCTCTCTCTCTCTCTTTCATCAGACCTAGTGCTTCTTCTGGGATTCAATCAATAAAATGTAATGAAAGTATTTTTTAAAAACAAGCCAGAAATACTACATAGATGCTTTATAATTTATTGGTGACAAGGTAAGAGAAGAAAAGCCAAAACCCAAAGAGGAAAAATGATGTCTTGCACTAAAGGAACAGTATTATGGAGAGTATAGAACCATTGCTATCTAGGTGCTTTTGCCATGGAGGAACGGCTTTCAGCCTGCCCCAAGGTAGTCCTAAAAGTACTAAAGGAAAGATTGCTATGTTCCCGGAGCTGGATTGACTTGCCAGCTGATAAGAGTCTTTGTCATAGGCTAGATCCTGTTACTCCTATGTTCCCAAAAAGGATTCCACCTAAGGGGTTGGCAATGTTGGCACTCATGACCCCATCTATTCTGATCTTCCTTCGCCAGAGGGTGAAAGTGTTAGATTTAATCTGCCCATTCTTTTAGGAACCTATGAAACATCCTTTTTCTTTTTTGCTGCCTCTGTTTTTGTCTCTTCTCCTCTCTTTCCTTTTCCCTTTCTTGTCAAAGAGGGGGTTGGATAGTACCAGAGTTGAGTGTCAAATTTTTGAGTTCCTGTGTTAGCTTATCACAGGAGGAAGAATGAGAAATTTCTTCCTTCCTAGTTGAGATCCCAGAAGTGCTGCCCTTATATCTCAGGCAGTAATAGCATTCACATTTGAATCTGTTCTGATCTATATCACGTGAAGAAGAGGTTTTTGCTTTTCTGTCAGTCTGATAAGGTGCCACGGACTTGACATATCTCCGTCTCGTGCGTTCCACTAACTGTTTTCCCTTTTTCTTCTGAGGTACCCTTGAACTTTCCCATTGTTGCTCTTCTTCCATCCTCTCAAAACAAAGAAACATAAAAAACATACATTAGAAACTCAGAGTATATTTAAAACATGTCTTGTCATATATTATTCTTAGAACACCTACTAACAAACACACGTACACACATTTCAGAAAGAGTCCCTGCAAATTACAGCAACTGAAATCTATATTTCAAATTTATCTGTTTGGCCATTTCTTTCGATGAACACCAAACACCAACGTAAGAAAACAATTTAGTCTGATAATTTGGAATATTGGCTTTAAACCAATTTCCTCCTTACTGGATTACACATGCCACAAGAAACCCCAGGATCACAGTTCAAGTGGAGAGTGCAGATCACACTTTCTTTCTCTTTCTCCACCCCCCATCCCATTTAAATGATTATTTGGTTCTTATCCTTTATTCTGTTAGTTTAGTGAATTGCATTGATTAATTTTTTGTGATAAGGACACTTAATATAAGACATACCCTCTTAGCAAATTTTAAAAGTATACAGTATTGTTATCTGTAGACACCATTTTTAATATACAGATACTGATATCTTTTGAAGCAACAGTTCACAAAAAGCCTGCTCTTTAACTTAAAAACAAAAACAAAAACAAACTAATTATCTCTCCATCAACTTTGTGTAATATAATATGAGGCAGCCCTATCTCAACAGAGACCTTGAGATTCTCTGGCCTTATAAATATATTTACTCCTGATCCTTGGAAGTAAGGTGTTAAGGACAATGACATATTTACACTGCCACTTGTTTGGGCAGGAAGAACAGAAACAATAAAAGTGAGTGCTGTTAACTCCTCATAACCCCTCCTTTCCTCAGCTAGTCACTCACTCCAGATGGAATAAAACTCCCAAGATTCCTAGAAAAAAGTATGTGCTTAATTTGTCCACTACCTTGGGTTTCCTGCACCAACTCACACCCTTTTTTTAAGACAAGTAAAAACTTTAGAGGAGAGAAAGGAACCTAAAGAGAAAGTTATTGGCCACAGATCCAGTTTGGTACGTGATTTCCCATGTTTTACTCTTCCAACCTTTGGCAATATTTCTCTCTAATCCAATCCTAAACATATTTACTGAGTGCCTGTTGCATGACCTCCCTTGTACCAGGTGATATAGAGATATGTAACAGATAACAGTCACCATTTATTCATTTAATGATACTTCTGGACTAGGTATGGTGAGTTAGGCATATTACATCCATTACCTCATTAATCCTACCCCAAAGCTTTCAAAATAGGTAAGGTTGTTATTTTGCAGATGAGGAAGCTGAGGCTTAATAGCAGAATTACTTAAGTGTCAGGGCCAGCACTGGAATTTATATGTATTCTATATTATACCAAAGCTGATGTCAATGGAAATTGGGAATGTCAGAGTGAAATTGGGCTGAGAATGGAGAGAAAGTGATGGTCAGGTCATGGGGGAGGGGGACATTGAATTTCATGGTAAGAGCAGCAACAAAGGCACAGACCATCTTACATAGTCTGAAACATTCTCCATCCAGCGAGTAGTTGCAATTGCAATTGCTCTGGGGGTGGAACTGAGCATGAGCTCAACTGATCCATACAATAGAAGGAGTTATATATTTATAATTCCTAGATATGGACACGTGATGGTGGGAGCTCAGCATCTAGGTGAAGGGGTTAATGCATGGAAGAACAAGTGAGAACACTGTAACAGAGGAAGAAGAAGCTGTTGGCAAGACTCTCTATCTCTCTGAACCTGATTACTCTCTGTAAATTAAGGATAATAAGACCCACCATTCCCAGGTATGTTGTTTATGAGTAATTAGCACAGAGCCTGTCCATTGTAAGCGTCTTATTTTTAATTGTTTTTTTTTCCTTTTAAAGCTATCGTATGCATGTGTCAATTTTTTTTATTCATTCATCTGTTGATGGACACTTAGGTTACCTGCACCTGTTTTAAAGTTATGCTTTAGATTTTGTACAAATGACAACTCCTTAATATCACATATCCAGTCAATATTCAAATTACCCTGATTCTTGCACATTTTAACAGTTTCTTTCCTGAATAAAATTTATTTTATTTTTATTTCCACCCCACCATTATAGAGGTTTTAGAAATATTAACAGTTTTCCTTCTAAAGATGCTAAGGAAATAACTGAGGAAGCTTAAAGTGATTTATGATCAAATATATTTACCCTAGCTTTTTTTTTTTAATAGTGGAAAATGGGAAACACAGGCCATGAGTAAGGTTTTGGTTGGATAAATTAGGCTTCATATTTGCATTGCAATGCTATGGATTTAACGCTCTGAGTGTGTTTTCAAATGATCAGGACAATCCTCGTAAGTGACATCTGGCTCCTGTAGAAAAGGGTTTTTTAACAACCATCTGTGTTATCTTCGACTCCCAGGACATCACACATGCTGTTCCATCCTTCTTGAAACTTCCCCATTACTACTACCTTCCCATATATACATCTGACAAAACCCTAGCCATGCTTCACGTCTCAACTCACATGGCACTTCCTACGGTCAGCTTTCCATGATCCTGTTGTCATTCCCTATATCATAGGGAGTATTTACCATTTGGTTGTAATTGCTTGCATAGTTAACTATCTTCCCCACTAGGTTACATAGTTAACTGTCTTCCCCCACTAGGTTACTATTCCCTTGGCACAGCCTCCAGGCACACTCCCACCTCACTTGTTTTGTGCTGCCCGTTCCCACTAGTCCTCCAGATACCTCTGTGCCTTGATTCTTTGCCATCTTTAAGGTCTGCTCAAATGTCACCTTCTCAACATTAAAACTGTATACAAACCAATCAGCACTGCCAACCCAACTTTCTTGCTCTATTCTTCCAATAGCACATATTGCCTTCTATTGCATTGGATTATTTATTGATTTATTTACATTCATTGTTTATTGCTCTCTCCATGGCTAGAATATAAACACAACAAGGGTGGGCACTTTAGTCTGCTTAGTTCACTGGTGCACCCCCAGTTCCTAGAACACAGCCCAGCACACAGGTGATCTCAGTAAATATCTGTGGCTGGAATTAATGAAATGCCTGGTGCAGAGTAGGTGCTCTGTGAATGGCAGCCTTTATTATCATTGTTTTCCTGGTTGAATGATGCTGACGGGGAGATAAGTCAATGAGAGCACAGTGCAAATTGCTGAACACAGAAGAAGAAAATTGCCATCCACCTAATTGTACTGACCCAAGTCCTGGCAGTTGTTCTTGACTGAGTAGATGCTTCTCACTCCCCCAGAGGAGGGGTCATCCTTATTAGTCAGATCATCCATCCTCAGCATGAAGAGGGGCACTGAAGCAGGAAGCAGGAGCTGGATTCCTTTGTAGCTTCCTCTGTGACACCTCATCAAACCTCATGTTTACTTTGTAAGTGCTTCAAATTCCCAGTTACCTCTTATCTAATTGTAAATCTTAACAACAGACATATTAGCCCAAGAAATATGAGTGTTTTGTTGCAATCTAATCCTTTCCTTCTGTTAAAGAATAATCAATAATAATGACAAGGTGAATGCTGTGTCTCCAGCCTGTGAATATGGTCCAAAGAGTTATAAGCCCCTCTCATCTGTCCAGGTACAGGAGCTTAGGATCAAAGCTGCTCCCATACTCTCTGGAGAGGGCAGACTTGTTAGGATAAGTTCTTACCTTATGGACTGGGGCAGAAACAGAAAAGAAAGAAACACTTTGTATTGTAAAAGCAGAAGTCCTGACATCATTGAACCTAACATCTCTCTAATTTTTTTCTTAACACCTAGTGCCATCTACAGAATTTTGGCAAACAGCAACCTGCCTGATCTAATCCTTTCATTTTAAAGACCAGGAAACAGAAAACAAAGGGAGGCAATAGGGCTTGCCCTAAGTCACACAAATAATGTACCTGCATGTGCATATAGTCGTTAATATTCACATGGTGACCCAAGAGAGATTTAAAAAAATTTAATCTAAATGTTAAAATAGCAAATTCTCCCTGAATAAAGAAAACAGTTTCTATTAAACAGCTTCACTAAATTAAAAAGTACACTCTAGTAGGTCTGCTTTCCCTCTGCATCAGGGCAGCAAACAAGGATGCTATACCATGCCGTGCACGGCGTTGAAATGTTAGATAACTGCTGACTCCGGTAATTCATCATTGAATTAGAGGCATTACATATGGGAAGAGCAAAAATCTAATTCCAGCATCTTTCAACAAGAATTGGTCTCAGAGTTCATTATACAAAGTAATTTTTATTAACATGATAACAACAAAAAAGGAGTAATGACAGTGATTTTATTTTCAATCACTATGTTTTGAAAATGTCAATGTTATAATAATAACTACTAACCCCTTTGTACAGAGGATGAAAACAAAACTCGGCAAATCATAATGACCGGACTAAGGTTTCTGAGCTAGTGAGTGACAGAACATTGACTTAAATCATGGTAAGCCTGGCTTTAAAGCCTGTGAACTTCCCATCTCACGTTTCAAGTAATAATATCCACATTGCTGAGAAAAACTGTATCACAGTGGAATGATAGCTACTGGGGTGGGGTTAATAGGCAAATATGGATGCTTGGCCAGTTTCCTGTTAATCAAGCTGTATGAAAAATTAACAGCAATAACACATACATTTTACCAGAAGGAACATGAAGGAGGCTGATTTTAAATTTAAGGTCTAATTCTGGCTCAGAAAAAGATACTTGAAAGTAGACTCTGCTTGCCCTGGCCATTGTGGCTCAGTTGTTAGAGTGTTGGCCCTCACACCAAAGGGTCTCAGGTTTGATTTCTGGTCAAGGGCATGTACCTGGGTTGCAGGTTTGATCCCTGGCACTACTGGGGCCTATGCTGGGGTGCCATGTGGGAGGTAATCAATCGATGTGTCACTTTCACATTGATATCTCTCTCTCTCTCTCTCTCTCTCTCTCTCTCTCTCTCTCTCTCTCTCTCTCTCTCTCTCTTCCTTCCTCCCTGCCTTCCACTCCCTTGAAAAATCAATGGAAAAAATATCCTCAGGTGAGGATTAACAAACAATAAAAAAAATAGACTCTGCTTGTTATACTTGATATCTTTGTCTGCTACAATGCACGTTTGTAGAATGTTTTATTTTGGTTGAGTGATTTTTAGAGTTGATATGAAAGTAGACTATTTGGAGTGTCACAAAATGTCTAAAAGATTGTATGTGCTTATGAAATGGAATATTTGAAGAGTCATTAAACTATAAAAAGAGAAAAAGAAATGGCCCCTAAGTAAGCATATATTTTCATCTTTTTTCTGTCTTTATGTATGGCTGTGGATATATGTATAATTTACACCACTGAGGTGATGTTCTCTATACAGTTTACATCCACCACAATTGTATAATTATTTACTGTTCTAACCATAAATATAATTATTTAGAATATAAAATAACAACAACAAAACAGACAAAACAAGGATTTTTGGAAGACAGTATAAGTAATGGGGTAGAACCTGAGCAAATACAAAAACATACTGTGAAAACTACTAGAAATAAACATTGTGTTACTGGCTGACAAATACCGCCATTAATTTTAATCTATATGATTGTTTACCTAAGAAAGGCAAGAAAATACGTGGGAAGATCTCTTCAAATAACATATTAAGGAACCTTAATGGAAAATCTTAAAAACTTAGAAAAAGAAAATGATAAAAATTCTTTTGAGTACTGTATTGAAGATGTTAATAAATGGAGAGAATGTGAGTCTGGTTAGATGTTAGAGGATGATGAACAAATGGCTGTGGATGAGGAAAAAGACATCTTCATCAAAAAACTAGATATAAGGCTTGAAAAAAACAAACAAACAAAAAACGTAGAAGAAAACATAGGTACCAAAATTATGGACCTTGGTCTTAGAGAGGATTTTATGAATTTGACCTCAAAGGCAAGGAAAGTAAAAGCAAAAATAAATGAATGGGACTACATCAAACTAAAAAGCTTCTGAACAACAAAAGAAATCGCCAACAAAACAAAACGGCAACCAACCGAATGGGAGAAGATATTTGCAAACAACAGTTCCAACAAGGGGTTAAAATACAAAATATAGAAAGAACTCATACATCTCAACACCAAACAAACAATCCAATCAAAAAATGGGCAGGGGACCTGAGCAGACACTTCTCCAAAGAGGACACACAGATGCCCAATAGACATATGAAAAGCTGCTCAACTTCACTAGCTATTAAAGAAATGCAAATTAAAACCACAATAACATACCACCTCACACCTGTTCAAATGGTTATTATTTAAAAAAAAATTTTTTTCTTTATTGATTTTTTAGAGAGAGAGGAAGAGAGAGATAGAAACATCGATAAGAGAGAACATTGATTGGCCGCCTCCTGCATGCCCCCCACCAGGGATTTGGCCCACAACCTAGGCATGTGCCCTGACCAGGAATCAAACTAGAGACCTCTTGGTGCATGGGTCAATGCCCAACCACTGAGCCACACTAGGCGGACTAAAATGGTTATCAACAAGACAAGTAACAAGTGGAGAGCTTGTGGAGAAAAAGGAACCCTCATTCACTGCTAGAGGGAATGTATATTGGTATAGCCTTAGCGGAAAACAGTATGGAGGTTCCTCTAAAAATTAAGAATAGAGTTACCATATGACTCAGCAACTATACAGGTTTCATATATACAAATCTACAATACTTCATCTGTATATTGTACTGTGTGTTTACCATCCAAAGTCAAGTCTCCTCCCCTCACCATATATTTTACCCTTTACTACCTCCATCCCCCTTTCCCTCTGGTAATCACCATATAATTCGAAAGATTTGAAGACATTCGCAAAGATATATGTACCCCTATGTTCATTGCAGCATTATTCACGGTGGACAAGACATGGAAACAACTGAAGTGTCCATCATTAGATGATTGGATAAAGAAGATGTGGTACATATATACCATGGAATACTACTCAGCCATAAGAAAAGATGAAATACTGCCATTTGCGACAACATGGATGGATCGTGAAAACATCATGCTAAGCTAAATAAGTCAGATGGAAAATGTCAAGAACCATATGATTTCACTCATATGTGGGATATAAAACTTAAAGCAACAAACAAGACAAACAAAAAACTCATAGATACAGATAATGGTATGGTGGTTACCAAAGAGAAATAGGGGGTGGGGTTGTAAAGGGTAAAGGGGGTCAGATATATGGTGATGGAAAGAGACTTGACTTTGGGTGGTGAACACACAATAAATATACAGATGATGTATTGTAGAATTATATACCTGAAACCTGCATAATTTTATTAACCAATATCACCCCAATAAATTCAATTAAACAAAAAGAAATTTCCTGGGAAGAATAATGAACCACATTTGCTTTTGTTTTTCATTTTTTTCTTTTTAAAAGAAGAATAAAACGACTTTCCAGTGCATAGGTTTCTACAGTCTGGATGTTAGACATATGTTTAAGTTAGACATAAATATATTGAATAACAATTTTTCGTGAGCCATTTTGAACATCAGCCACCATCCTTCCAGTTTCAAAAAAAGAAAGAAAGAGAGGAAAAACAGGTGGTTTCATAGTAGAAATACTGCTCAAAGAGTTTGACATTTAACACTCTCTAGGATCAAAAGGAAAGCAAGAGCCCTGACCGGTTTGGCTCAGCGGTTAGAGCGTTGGCCTGCAGTCCAGAGAGACCCGGGTTCAGTTCCCGCTAAGGGCATGTACCTTGGCTGCAGTTTGTCCCTGGCCCTGGTTGGGTCATGCAGGTGGCAGCCACTCGATGTGTCCCTTTCACGTCGATATTTTTCTCTCTCTCTTCCTCTCTCTCCCTCCCACTCTATCTGAACAAAAAATGAAAAAATGTCCTCTGGTGAGGATAAAAAAAAAAAAAAAAGGAAGGCAAGATATTAAAGCATCTAACATAAGTGTTCAGTCCTCGGTAAAGCTGTCTGTCTCATTTATTTGTTACAATATCGCAGAGAAGGGGGGTGAGACTTGATTCAACTCCTGCCAGCAAACTCTTAACACCTACTATGTGATAGACACTGTGCTAGGGGCTTAGGGGACACAAAGATGGCCCAGACAGAGACACCCAAGAGCTAATTCTCACAGTTATATGACTAAGAATGAAACTTAAAGGAGACATTACCTAGCACGATTGAGGAAGAACATGCAGCATTCAAGCAGCTACTGAAAGAAGAATTGGGCTAGACAGCCAACCAAATAAATAACGACCTCTGAGGCACTGGCCAGAATGCAAGTGGAGCATGGATTGAGGAGGAGTTCAGGGTGCTAGCATGGAAAGGTAAGTTTGAGATCCACCATCCAGTGGACAATTTGAGGGTCATCCCCCAACATGCACAGTCTTTCTACCCACACCATGACCAGATCAATTCCTAAGAAAAAACTAAAATCACCTCTTCCTGCAGCAAATTTTCTCCTTGTCTCCATCCATTATTCCTCAACTCCTGACTTTCTCTCTTCTGTGTCCTCTGAAATCTGCATCTCAAAATGGAGCTCCTATGTGCTCTTTCATTTAAATGTGATAATTTTCTGTTCCTTGATGGAAGCTTTGCACCCTCAAATACAGGGACTGTATTGAATTCTGCCTCTTCAAATATCTGGCAAAATAGAACTGAGTATATCTAGGATGGGACATTTTACTTAAACATTTTTGAGGTGATATAAAGTTTCTTTTCATCTCTTTCTAATTGCCTGTACCCTGAGAGGTACTGGTAAACAAAGCCACTAACAATTGTTGGAAACAAACAAACAAACAAACAAACAATCTTCCCCAACATAGGATTTGGTACATATAGGCAAGTAGTATCTGAAATGTGATAAGAAATTAGTGATTGATAATATGACCAAGTTTCTCATCACTGTATAGTTCCATTACTGGTATGTGCTTCACTCTAAAAAACCTGTCACCCAAAATACACTCACTTTCTAAATATAATATATACACTGCTGCTTTTTTACTTATTTTAGTAAAACTGTCCAAATGAGTCCATAGTATAATAATACAGAAAAGAGAGAATAATAACATAGGATATAATCATGTCACATGCCAACTGCCCCTCCATCTCACACACACACACACACACACACACACACACACACACACGTACATGCACACACACACTGAGGGAAAGAAGATGTTCTTGTTCTGATGCTACCAATACCGGAGACATGAATTTTAAAACAGTATTTCAGTTATTTTTTGGGGGTGTGTGGGGCAGGACGATGGCAGAGTGATATGGGGAGAATGGAGCCAAGGAAAAGTATTTCTAAACAATAGTTGGCATAAAACATCAATGCAGAATTAATAGCACATCTAATGGTTTGAACTATTTTGCATTCTTTATGAATTTTTTCTGACCTACTGGAATGTGACCAATAAAGGATCAGTAAGTGTTTTCTAATTAATTTGTGTGTGTTAATTTTCTGCCCCTAAACTGAATGTCTACACCTCAAAGACAGGCATTATTTTGCCTTCTGGTTCTGGCTTTGCCCTGACAAGTATCTGGTAGAATAGGTACAAAGCATTGTAGTTCAAAGAAAAGGTGAAAGACGGTTGATTGGCTGACAAGGTGTGGCTTATAGAATGACACAGTAGATCCCTATAGAGCTACATGATATTCGAAGAAATATCCATACAGTCCAGAACCTAAGTTTCAATTCCCCCACATTGCTATCTTGAAACCTCTCTGCAAAGTGAGCATAGTTATATGCTCACTGTGTTATATTGACAGTTACATGAGATAAAAATATAAATGTTGGTGGTCACAGGTATAATCCTCTCTTAGTATTTGATGTCCAATCCTTAGAGAGGCAGAGTATGAAAGCCATCAGGAAGGCCAGCTCTGGGGTCACACAGCCTAGTTTTCTATCATAGCTCTGCCATTCACAGACTGTGTGTTTTGGTCTGGTTGTATAACCCCTCTGGACATCATAATTCGTTTGTTAATTGGGAATAATGATTGCACATACCTTATAGAGTTATCAGGGATGACTAAGGGAAGTAAAACATGTGAAATACTCTGCAACATGCCTGTACACAGGACACATCAGTATACCTCAGCTTATGGCAATTTATTATCATCAATAACATCTCACCACAACATGCATACAGTCTGAGACCTCTGCTCAAATTTAGGCCTGTCTGTTATGAGTACAAATATCATTATATCTTCCCCTCTCTTCCTGAGATAGGGGAAGGACCATGCCAGGTCATTTTAATTCCTAAGCTCCCTGTTGAGCCAAAGGGGGGAACTGAGTTTACATGAACTTACATGTTCAGAAGTCCCTTCCAGGCAGACAAGACGTTGATGTTTTTTCTGCAACACAGCTCTAGACGTGTCATCAAAAACAGATTTTCCTAGTGTAGTACTTATTTTCTTATTGGGAGACTGTTGTGGTAACTGGTTTGGTGCTTATCAGAGGGCTCTACAGGGAAAACAGATCAAATTATTTACATATCATAAAAATCAAAACACATGTCTTAACCTTGACACCATTTTGAAATAGCATAGTGATGATCTGGGCCTTATGCTAGAGGCATGAGAGACCTGTTCATATTCGTCAAGAGAGGGCACTGGAGACCAAAGAATGGATCATGGAACACCTAAACAAAGGACGACAACACTAACGTGAAGGTGCTCACATCTGCAGGCAGGAGCCTCTGCTTCCAACTGCTTCCCATAGCAGGGAGTGGAGCCACACTGCCTGGCTGCCCCCAGTGCTGTTCTTACTTCAGTGCCCCAACTACTGACCTGACTGGGAACCCAGCCCCTGTTTAGAACTCCCACTTGAGGGACTTTGTACTTTTGCAGTGCTCCTCTCCTATACCTGTTTATAGTGTTTGCTTGGGATTTTCTCAATCAGTCTAATTCTTTTTGCCTACTGCATTTCAGAGATTCCCTGTAATTTTTCAGGCACAGAGCAGTCTCCTCTTTCTTACTTTCCAGTGCAATTTTGAATCAAAGATAAATCTCTATTCTGGCATGATCTGAGACTTATGCCTGGAGCAAAAGGGTAGAGCCTCCTCTCAGGCTGCCATCTGGATGCCATATCTAAGTGGAATGGAGACAGGAAATACCTGAAAACCATTGCTTGTGTGGATATTTTACACTTAAGTATTGTTGGTATCTCTGATGATTACCAGGGGGAAGACCCAAATGACAAATTGGATGTTAAGACCTCTAGAAGAGTACTGCAATATCTGACCACATATATACCTAAAGGCAAGGGAAAGGGACACAGTGAAACATATTGTGAAGGAGTGACCAAAGAAACAGGAGGAAAACAAGGACAGTGGCCTTGTTGGGGAAGTGAAAAAGGTCACCTGGATTTTTGAAGTCCACTGATCACTGGGTTCAAATTCTTGAACCTGCTGAGGTAAGCCTAAATGGCATATTTGCCTCCCATTTAAAAAGTAAAATAGGTCTGGCCAGTGTGGCTCAGTGGTTGAGCGTTGACCCATGCACCAAGAGGTCACCAGTTTGATTCCTGGTCAGGACAGGTGCCCGGGTTGTGGGCCCAATCCCCAGTGGGGGGCATGCAGGAGGCGGCCAATCGATGCTCTCTCTCATTGATGTTTCTATCTCTCTCTCCCTCTCCATTCTTCTCTCTAAAAAACCAATAAAGAAAAACATTTTTTAAAAGTAAAATAGCCTACTTTAAGGTTTATTTAAGGCAACTTTTAGGGTCGCATTCTTCCAATGAGTACTTATTGAAGGTGCGCCCTGCTACATAAGTCCATTGTATATGAGAAGGCTTCAGGGAATTCCTCAATGTAGCCCCAGTCTGCATTGTCTGATACATTATGAAGGAGGAAATATGGGACTTACGTGATGCAATAAGGTTCTGGACAGTGTGGGGATAATGGACACAAACACCCCCCTGGATCAACAGAAAACTGAGCTGAGATATTTGCTCTATTCACTCATTTATGATATTTGTTTCCAATAAACAATTGACAGTACAACAAGAGCTACACTTCTCTGCGCGTGTACCTTGTGTCATCACTACTCACATGACAAATATGTTCTGAATACCTGCAGGCCACCAGAACCAGTGCTTTGGTAGACTTTTACACACAGGAATATTTCAGACAGAATAACAGTCCTTAAACAGCTCAGAGCTTGATGGGCAGGGAACTGTACTGAAGACAATGACCAAACAAGTGTCATGAGACCATGGCAGGCATGAGCCAGGGGATGCTCCAAGCACAGAGGAGAAACCTGTAACCCCAAGCGGTCAGGAATGGCTTCTTCTGGGGGTGATATAATATAATATTATTGTCCCCATTTGTAGATGAGGTAACTGGGGATCAGAGAGGATAAGCAACTCACTGAAGTGGTGGAGACCCTTTTCAACCTATGCCTGTTAAAATGCAAAGTCCTTTACACTGTGAATTTTACCAATCTCCCCATGATGATATGGTCATGTTTTTATTCACATTCACCATCCATACTTTCTCCTTATTCTGCTTTACCTCTTACATTCTTAAAATCTGTTAAATATAGTAAAGACAACATTTGGTTCTATCAGGCCTGTATTTTTTTACAGAGTAGATTGTTACATCTTGACACACCTAAAGCTTTCATTTGTATTCTATCCACAGGATGGGTTAATAAAAAATGGATCAGTGCTGTCAAAGTGTTAACTGGCCTGTTACACTAAGTATCAAATACAACTTAAAAACTCTACCCACATGCAATTTTCAACTGGAAAACCACTGCTCCTGTCTAAAGCCATTCATGACATCTTACAATAGTGGATTTTACCAAATTCTGGGAGCTCCCATGCAGGAGATAATGCCTCTTTGATTTTCCAAATTCATGTGCACCAGTTACTGGGCATTGCTAAAAATACTTACTCATTACCACATGAAAATTCTTTTTTATTTTCTCTATCTCTGTCACTAATAACTCTGGGTGATTGATCCAGGAAAAACCATGAAGACTTGATTATTTTGACATTTTAGTCATGTGACCACATCTAATAATAGTGAAAGTCTAATGCCCATGATCTACTCCACTCCAGCAAACTTGTTATCCAAGGAGCTATTTGCTCTACATACTCTTTTTTTTCAATCCTCACCCGAGGATATTTTTCTATTTATCTTCAGATAGAGTGGGAGGGGGAAAGAGAGAGAGGGAAAGAGAGAGAGAGAGAGAGAGAGAGAGAGAGAGAGAGAGAAAGGGAGAGAGAGAGAAACATCAATGTGAGAGGGACACATCGACTGGTTGCCTCCTGCATGACCCCGAACAGGGCCGGGGATAAACTGCAACCAGGGTACGTGCCCTTGGCCAGAATCGAATCCGTGACTCATTTGTCTGTGGGCCAATGCTCTACTGCTGAGCCAAACCGTCCAGGGCTGCTCTAGATATTCTTGACAAACTTCTTTGTTATTATTTAAGTATAGTTGGTATACAATATTATATTAACTATATTAGTTTTAGGTGTGCATTATGGTGATTGGACATTTTTATACCTACCAATGTGATTACCCCAGTAATTCTAGGAATCATCTGTCACTTAGCACAATATGATTGACTATATTCCCCTTCGAAGATCTTTTCACCCATTCCCCCTATCCATAAGTCAAACCATCTGATACTTGTCTATCTCTGTCTGACTTATTTCACTTAGCATAATACCCTCTTGGTTCATCCATTTTGTCACAAATGGTGATTTCATTCCTTTTAATTGGTGCATAATATTCCATTCATCTATTGATGGACACCTAGGTTGCTTCCCTATCTTGGCTATTGTAAATAATGCTGCAATGAACATCCTCTCAAATAAATGTTTTCATTTTCCTCAGATAAATACGCAGAAATGGAATTGCTGGGTCATATGGTATATCTATTTTTAACTATTTGAGGAAGCTCCATATTGTTTTCCATAGGGCTGCACCAGTTTGTAGTCCCACTAATGGTGCACAAGGGTTCCCTTTTCTCTACATCCTCACCAACATATGTTATTTGTTGACTTTTTGATAACAGATATTCTTTTATTCCTATAATTTTATTTTATTTATTTTAATTTCTTTTTTATTTTATTTTTTTATTTATTTATTTTTATTAATTTGTTTTTGTTACAGATGTTTCTTCTTTTTTCCCCATTGACACCCTCCTCCCCATCCCCCCACCCTGTCCCGAGCTTTGTTGTCCATGTCCATCACTTATGCATACATGCGCATAAGTTCTGTGGTTTATCTCTTCCCTCCCCCCCACCCCCTCTTCTGAGGGGTGTCAGTTTATACCCTACTTCCACATCTCTGGGTCTACCCTGTTCCTCAGACTGTTATGTTCATTATATTCCACAAATAAGTGAGATCATGTGATATTTGTCTTTCTCTGCTTGGCTTGTTTCACTTAGGATAATACTCTCGAGGTCCCTCCACGTCGTCTCAAAGGATAAGAGATCTTTCTTTCTTACAGCTGCATAGTACTCCATTGTGTATATGTACCACAGCTTTTTTATCCATTCATCCACTGATGGACACTTGGGCTGTTTCCAGATCTTAGCTATTGTAAATAGTGCTGCTATGAACATGGGGGTACATGTATTTTTTCTGATTGGTGTTTCAGGCTTCTTAGGGTATATTCCTAGAAGTGGGATCACTGGGTCAAATGGCAATTCAATTTTTAATTTTTTGAGGTAACACCATAGTGTTTTCCACAGTGGCTGCACCAGTCTGCATTCCCACCAGCAGTGTACTAGAGTCCCCTTTTCTCCACACCCTCGCCAACACTTGTTGTTTGATGATTTGTTGATGGCGGCCATTCTGACAGGTGTGAGGTGATACCTCATTGTTGTTTTAATTTGCATCTCTCTGATGATTAATGATGTTGAGCATTTCTTCATATGTCTCTTAGCCATTTGTATGTCCTTTTTGGAGAGGTGTCTATTTAGTTCCTCTGCCCATTTTTTAATTGGGTTCTTTGTCTTCCTTTTGTTGAGTTGTATGAGCACTCTGTATATTTTGGAAATTAACCCCTTATCTGATGTATCATTGGCAATTATGCTCTCCCATAGAGTGGGTTCCCTATCTGTTTTGATGGTTGTTTCTTTTGCTGTGCAGAAGCTTTTGAGTTTGATGTAGTCTCATGTGTTCATTTTTCCCTTTGTTTCTGTTGCCTTAGGTGATGTATCAGTGAAGATTCTACTGCGTATGATGTCCGAAATTTTGTTGCCTACATTTTCTTCTAGGATTTTTATGGATTCACGAGTCACATTTAAGTCTTTTATCCATTTTGAGTTTATTCTTGTGTGTGGTGTAAGTTGATGGTCTGGTTTCATTTTTTTGCATGTAGCTGTCCAATTTTCCCAACACCATTTATTAAAGAGGCTGTCTTTACTCCATTGTATGCTCTTGCCAACTTTGTCAAGTATTAATTGAGCATAATGTCTTGGGTCAATTTCGGGATTCTCTGTTCTGTTCCACTGGTCTATATGCCTGTTCTTGTGCCAGTACCAGGCTGTTTTGATTACAGTAGCTTTGTAGTATAAGCTGATATCCGGTATTGTGATCCCACCTACTTTGTCCTTCTTTTTCAAGATTGCTGTGGCTATTCGGGGTCTTTTTTGGTTCCATATGAACTTTTGGAGTATTTGTTCTAGTTCTGTGAAATATGTCGTTGGTATTTTGATGGGGATTGCATTGAATCTATAGATTGCTTTGGGTAGTATGGACATTTTAATGATGTTAATTCTTCCAATCCATGAACAAGGTATGTGCTTCCACTTTTTTATATCTTCCTCTATTTCTTTTTTCAATGTCCTGTAGTTTTCTGCAAATAGGTCCTTTACTTCTTTGGTTAAGTTTATTCCTAGGTATCTTAATTGTTTTGCCGCGATGGTAAATGGAATTGTTTTTTTAGTTTCTCTTTCCGTGAGTTCATCATTGGTGTATAAGAATGCCGTTGATTTCTTGACGTTAATTTTGTATCCTGCTACTTTGCCAAATTCATTTATTAATTCTAGTAGATTTTTGATGGAGTCTTTAGAGTTTTCTATATATAATATTATATCGTCTGCGAATAATGACAGTTTCACTTCCTCCTTTGCAATTTGGATTCCTTTTATTTTTTCTTCACATCTGATTGCTGTGGCTAAGACTTCCAGTACTATGTTAAATAAGAGTGGCGAAAGTGGGCATCCCTGTCTTGTTCCTGTTCTTAAGGGAAATGTTTTTAGTTTTTGCCCATTGAGTATGATGTTGGCTGTAGGTCTTTCATATATGGCCTTTATAATGTTGAGATATGATCCCTCTACTCCCAAATTGCTGAGCGTTTTTATCCGAAATGGGTGCTGGATTTTGTCGAATGCTTTTTCAGCGTCTATTGATATGATCATGTGGTTTTTATCTTTCATTTTGTTTATGTGGTGTATCACATTTATTGATTTGCGAATGTTGAACCAGCCTTGCATCCCTGGGATGAATCCCACTTGGTCATGGTGAATAATTTTTTTGATGTATTGCTGGATCCGATTTGCTAGTATTTTGTTTAGGATTTTGGCATCTACGTTCATCAGGGATATTGGCCTGTAGTTTTCTTTCCTTGTAGTGTCTTTTTCTGGTTTTGGAATTAGGATTATGCTGGCCTCATAAAAGGAGTTTGGAAGTCTTCCTTCTTCTTGAATTTTTTGAAATAGTTTGAGGAGAATGGGTGTTAGTTCTTCTTTGAATGTTCGGTAAAACTCCCCCGTGAAGCCATCCGGGCCTGGGCTTTTGTTTGCTGGGAGAGTCTTGATTACATCTTCAATTTCCTTAGCTGTTATTGGTCTGTTCAAGTTTTCTATCTCTTCCCGGTCCAGTTTTGGGAGACTATGTGTTTCTAGAGATTTGTCCATTTCACTTAGATTGTTGAATTTGTTGCCATATAACTGTTCATAGTATTTGCTAATGATCCTTTGTATTTTTGTTGTGTCAGTTGTTACTTCTCCTCTTTCATTTCTGATTTTGTGTATTTGGGTTCTCTCTCTTTGTTTCTTGGTGAGTCTAGCTAAGGGTCCATCGATCTTGTTTATCTTTTCAAAAAACCAGCTCTTTGTTTCATTGATCCTTTGAATTGTTTCTCTGGTCTCTATGTCGTTTGTTTCTGCTCTGATCTTTACTATTTCCTTCCTTCTACTTGCTCTGGGGTTTTCTTTTTGTTTGCTTTCTAGTTCTTTAAGTTGTGAGGTTAGATAGTCTATTAGAAATTTTTGTTGTTTCTTGAGGTGGGCCTGTAGTGCTATGAACTTCCCTCTCAGAACTGCTTTCGCTGCATCCCATAGATTTTGTGTTGTTGTGTGTTCATTTTCGTTGGTTTCCAGGAAGTTTTTAATTTCTTCCTTGATCTCCTCGGTAACCCATTCATTGTTTAATAACATGCTATTTAGCCTCCATGTATTCAAATGTCTTTGCATGTTCTTGTTGCAATTGTTTTCTAGTTTCATGCCATTGTGGTCTGAGAAGATGCTTGATATGATTTCAATCTTCTTGAACTTGTAGAGACTTCGTTTGTGTCCTAACATATGGTCTATCTTTGAGAATGTCCCATGTGCACTTGAGAAGAATGTGAATTCTATAGTTTTGGGTTGTAATTCTCTGTAAATATCTATTAAATCCATTTGGTCTAGTGCTTCGTTTAGAGTCTCTGTTTCCTTGTTAATTTTTTGTCTAGAGGATCTATCCAGTGATGTCAGTGGGGTGTTGAAGTCCACTGCTATGATTGTATTGCTGTCAATTTCTCCTTTGAAGTCCTCCAGAAGATTTTTAATATATTTTGGTGCTCCTATATTCGGTGCATATATGTTTACCAAGGTTATATCTTCCTGTTGGATAGATCCTTTCAATATTATGTAGTGACCTTCTTTGTCTCTAGTAATGGCTTTCGTTTTGAAATCTATTTTATCAGATATGAGTATTGCTACCCCAGCTTTTTTTTCCTTTCCATTTGCTTGGAAGATTTTTTTCCATCCCTTCACTTTCAGCCTATGTGAGTCTTTTGTTGTGAGGTGGGTCTCTTGTAAACAGCATATATATGGGTTATGCTTTCTTATCCAATCCGCTACTCTGTGTCTTTTTATCGGAGCGTTCAATCCATTTACATTTAAGGTGATTATTGATATGTACTTATTTATTGCCATTTTTGTTCAGTGTGGTTCTACTTTCCTTCCTATTTCTTCTACTAATTACAGCAGTCCTTTTAACATTTCTTGCAGTGCTGGTTTGGTGCTAATGTATTCCCTTAGCCTTTTCTTGTCTGAGAAGCTCTTTATTTGACCTTCTATTTTGAATGACAGCCTTGCTGGGTAGAGTAGTCTTGGATTCAGATCCTTGTTTTTCATGACCTTTATTACTTCATGCCATTCCCTTCTGGCCTGTAGTGTTTCTGTTGAGAAGTCAGCTGATAGCCTGATGGGGGTTCCTTTGTAGGTAACCTGTTGCTTTTCTCTTGCTGCCTTGAGGATTCTCTCTTTGACTTTAATTTTTGGCATTTTAATTACTATGTGTCTTGGTGTGGGCCTGTTTGGGTTCTTCTTACTTGGGACTCTCTGTGCTTCTTGAACTTGAATACCTTCTTTCTTCACCAAATTAGGGAAGTTTTCTGTCATTATTTCTTCAAATATATTCTCTAACCCTTGCTCATTTTCTTCTTCAGGGACTCCAATGATGCGAATATTATTACGTTTCCAGTTGTCCCACAGTTCTCTTAAGCTGTCTTCCTGTTTTTTCATTGTTTTTTCCTTTTGGTTTTCTGATTGGTTGATTTTTTCTACCCTGTCTTCTAATTCACTGATCCGGTCCTCAGCTTCCTCTACTCTGCTGTTTAGTCCTTCCTATGTGTTCTTCATTTCTGCTATGTCATTCTTCATTTCTTCTTGCTGCTTCTTCATTTCCACTTGGTTGGTTTTCAGCGTTTTTATGTCTCTGCTCATGGTGTGGATGTCTTTACTCAAGGTGTTGATGTCCTTACTCATGCTGTTGAGCTTCCTCAAGATTATGGCTCTGAATTCTAGCTCTGTTAACTTGCTTAACTCCGTTTCATTTATCTCATCTTCGGTAGAGGTCTCTTGTTCTTTCATTTGGGCTCTGTTTCTTTGTTTCCCCATTTTGGCTATCTCAGTGGTTTTTGGAGCCTGCCAAATTTTCCTGTGGATGTTGGTGTTCTGTTGTTTGTGTCTCCCTCTACTGGGTTTGGATGAGAGTGGGAGGACCCACGTTAAACACCACCCTGGAGTCTTAATTTCCAGGGTATATTTGCAAGCCCAGCAAAGGTTAAGTTATCCTCTAGCTTTTTGGCTAGAGGCTATTAGTTGTGGTTGCTTGAAGAGCTTTGGGTTTTCAGTTGAATGAAAACCTCCCTCAGGTGTTCAGCGTGAGAGGATTTCCAGGGGGTAGGGCAGATGCTAGTAGATAATGAGCCTCAGTTTGCATTTCAATGGCCCACTAGGGTGTGGCTGGATCTCCGAGGGAGGGGCTGCCGCCTCTCCCCAGAGCCCTGGGATGGAGTAAGACGACCAGGCCACAGTCCTGCGTGGCTGCAACTCAGCAAAAGCTCTGAGCGCCCTCCAAATCCCGGGTGTCCCCACACAGTTCCAGTCCAGTCCGCCCTCCCTCTGCCGGAGCCCAGGTGAGTGGCTGCGGCTATTTTAGCGCTCTGTCCCGGCTCTGCGCTGTGGAGCCAGCTCGGGCTTTAACCCCGAGGGTGGGCGCTGCTCACGGCTAAGGCCGCTGCTGTCCGTGGGCTCCCAGCCCCCCTCTCGCGCCTCCGCAATCCTACCAGGATCGAGTCAGTGTCCCTGGTTTTATGGTTCTCGCAAGCTGCTTTTCTGTTGCTTTTTCCCGACGATTTGTCTTTATTTTAGTTGTAATTCCAGTTTGGTCCTGGGAGATGGTCTGTGTAGCTTCCATTCACTCCGCCACCATTTTGGAATCCTAATTTTTCTTTATTGTTGAAAGTATTTCAGATGTCCCTCGTTTTTTCCCCCATTGACTCTCTCTTCCCTATTCCCATCCCCCCACTTTCTTCACTTCGTGATAAAAGCTATTCTGACTGGTGTGAAGTGGTTTCTCATTGTGGTTTTGATTTGCATTTCCCTGATGATTAGTGATGTTGAGCATCTTTTCATATGTCTATTGTTCACCTGCATGTCTCCTTTGGAGAAATGTTTTTTCATATCCTCTGCCCATTTTTTTAAATTGGATTGTTTATTTTTTCTTATTGAGTTGTATGTGTTCCTTTTATATTTTGGATATCAACCCATATCATATATATCATTTGCAAAGATTTTCTCCCCTGCAACTGGTTGTCTTTTTGCTTTGTTGATGGTTTCTTTTGCTGTGCAGAAGCTTCTTGGTTTGATAAAGTCCCATTTGTATACTTTTGATTTTGTTTCCCTTGCTCTATGGGACATATCCAGAAATATATTGCTAAGACTGATTTCAAATTGTTTGCTACCTATGCTTTCTCCTAGGAGTTTTATGGTTTCAGGACTTACATTTAAGTCTTTAACCAATTTTGATTTTATATTTGTATATGATGTAAGAGAGAAGTTCATTTCATGTGTCTGTCCAGTATCCCAACACCATTCATTGAAGAGACTGTGGCTTCTCCATTGTATATTCTTGCCTCCTTTGTCTCAGGTTAGTTGACCATATAAGTGAGGACTTATTTCTGGGCTCTCTATTCTGTTCCATTGATGAACATGTCTGCTTTTGTGCCAGCACCATACTGTTTTGATTATTATAGCTTTGTAGTATGGTTTGAAATCAAGCCACATGATACCTCCAACTTTGTTCTCCTTACTCAAGATTGCTGCTTTGTCTATCCTGGGTCTTTTGTGGTTCAATAAAAACTTAGAGTGATTTGTTCTAGTTCTAAGAAGAATGCTATTGGTATTTTGATAAGGAATGCATGAAACTGTAGACTGCTTTAGATAGTATGGTCATTTGATATTAATCTTTCCAATCCATGATCATAGTATATCCTTCCATTTGCTCATGTACTCTTCGATTTCTTTCTTCAATGTCTTATAGTTTTCAGAGTAGAGGTCTTTCATGTCCTTGGTTAAATTTATTCCTGGGTGTTTTTATTCTTTTTGAAACAATTGTAAATGGGACTGTTTTCTTAATTTCTCATTCTTATTGTTTGTTATCAGTATATAGAAACATGATGGATTTCTGTATAATGACTTTGTATCCTGCTTATTTACTAAACTCTTTTATTAATCTATTAATTTGGAGGTAAAATTTTTAGGGTTTTGTATATTATGGTATTATATCATCTGCAAATAGTGACAGTTTTACTTTTTCTTTCCAATTTGGATGACTTTTATTTCTTTTTCTTGTCTGATTGCCATGGCTAGGACTTCCAAAATTATATTGAATAGTAGTGGTGACAATGAACAGCCTTGTCTTTTTCCTAATATTATAGGGAAAGCTTTCGCTTTTTAGCACTGAGTATGATGTTAGCTGTGGGTTTGTCATTTAAAGTCAAGTTGAGGTAAGTTCCTTCTACATCCATTTTGTTGAGAGTTTTTATCATAAATGGATGTGGGATTTTGTTGAAAGCTTTTTCTGCATCTACTGAGATAATTGTATGATTTTTATCCTTGGTTTTGTTGATATGATGAATCACATTAATAGTTTTGCCAATGTTGAACTGCACTTGCATCTCTGGCATAAATCCCACTTAATCATGGTGTTTAATCCTTTTAATGTACTATTGAATTTGGTTCACTAGTATTTTGTTGAGAAATTTGGCATCTATGTTCATCAGTGATATTGGCCTATAGTTCTCTTTTGGAGATATCTTTATCTGGTTTTGTTATCAGTGTAATACTGGCCTTGTAGAATGGGTTTGGAAGCATTTCTTCCTCTTCATTTTTTAGGAATAGTTTGAGAAGGATCAGTTCTAATTCTTTCTTAAATGTTTGGTAAAATTCACCTGTGAAGCCATCTGGTCCTGGGCTTTTGTTTGTTGGGAGTTCTTTGGATTACTGCTTTAATTTCAGTGCTAGTGATTGGTCTGTTCAGATTCTCTGTTTCTTCCTGGTTTTGTCTTGGAAAGTTGTGTGTTTCTAGAAATGTATCCATTTCTTCTAGATTGTCCAATTTGTTGGCATATAATTGTTCCTAGTATTCTTTAATGATCCTTTGTATTTCTGTGGTGTCCATTGTAATCTCTTCTCTTTCATTTCTGATTTTATTTACTTGGGTTCTCTCTCTCTCTCTCGTTTTATGAGTCTTGCTAGAGGCCTGTGAGTTTTATTTATCCTTTCATAGATCCAGCTCTTAGTTTCATTGATGTTTTATATTGTTTTTCTATTTTATTTTTTAGCATAAACACATTTATTTACTAACCAAAGAGTTAATCCTAATTAAACCAACACTCAGAAATAGTTTCATGTAAAATGTTTGTGATAAAGATAACTGAACACGGTAATGGGAAAAAAAAAAAAGTGTGGAGAGATTCGCTCATTGAACTGAGCTTGTTTATCTGCACAGCTAATTCCTGTCTGGAAGGATGATGACATTTTTACTCTACTTTTTCATAGATCGAGTTCAGCTGACATTGTTCATGATGCATTCCACCACTAACTTCCAGCCTTCCAATCTTCTTGTTATGGTGCGTTCCTTCCTGTCCCATTCCTGATGTTGGACCAATGCTCTGTTTACAAAGTTGCAGATGGTCTGTTTTTCTGCCATCAGTTGTAGTCTCTTCAGACTTCTCTTCCAGGTTGCATGAGATCTGTGTCATCTTCAACATGCTCTCGGTTTTTATGGTGAGGTTTTTGCTGTCAGAAGTGATTATGCAGTCTGGCTTGCCCATTTTCCACAAAGCCATTCCTACGCCTAGTTCCTTCATGTACTCTTCAAAGCCTTTGCTCCCCACTAAGCGCTATCTTTCTACCAGCTTCTGGGTGGTGACCATGGTGGATGCAGGAGGCCTATGAGAGACTTGAGTGGAGCAGAGTGTGGTGCTGATGTGTGGTGGGTATTTTCTATTTTATTAATTTCCACTCTAAATTTACTATTTCCTTCCTTCTATTTACTTTGTGTTTTCTTTGTTTCTGTTTCTCTAGTTCCTGTAGGTTAAAATTTAGTTAGCTTATTTGGGATTTTTCCTTTTTCTTGAGGTAGGCCCCTAATGCTATAAACTTTTCTTCTCTGCTTTTGATGCATCCCATAAATATTGTAAGGAGTTGTTTCTATTTTCATTTACCTGAAGGTAGTTTTTTATTTTCTATTTGATTTCTGCTTTGATCCATTGGTTGTTTAGAAGCATGTTGTTTGAAGCATATCTGTGGGGTTTTTTTCCCAGCTTTCTTTCTGCAGTTGATTTCTAATTTCACGCCATTGTAGTCACAAAATATGCTTGATACAACTGCAATCTTCTTGAATTGTTTGAAGCTTATGTTATGGCCTAGTATGTGATCTATCCTGGAAATTTTTCTATGTGCACTTGATAAAAATGTGTAATCTGCAGTTTTTGAATGAAATGCTCTATAAACGTCTATTAAGTCAAACTGGTCTAATGTGGCATTTAAGGATATTATTTCCATGTTAATTTCCTGTCTGGATAATCTATCCATTGATGTTAGTGGACTATTAAACTCCCCAGCTATTATAGTATTACTGTTAATTTCTGTCTTTATGTCCATTAATATTTGCTTTATACACTTGGATATTCCAATGTTGGGTGTGTAGATATTTGCAAGTGTTTTATCCTCCTCTTGGATTGAACCCTTTAAAATTATGTAATGTCCTTCTTTGTCTCTTTTTACATTCTTCGTTATAAGGTCTGATGTGAGTATTTTGTCTGATATGAGTATTGCTACCCCAGTTTTTCATTTTTATTTGCATGGAATACCTTTTTCCATCCCTTCACTTTCAGTCTATGTGTCTTTCAATAAAAATTAGTCTCTTGTAAGCAGCACATAGGTGGGTTATGTTTTTTTTTTTTTCCTTCATTCTGCCACCCTATATCTTTTGATTGGAACATTTAGTCCATTTATATTTAAAGTAATCGTTGTTAGGAAAGTGCTTATTATCATTTTATTAATTGTTTTTTGTGGTTGTTTATGTTGTTCTTCTCTTTTCCTTTCTTCTCCACATCTCTTTTGTTTTGATTTTTTTCTTTAGTGTTTTGATTGGATTCACTCTTTTAATTTTTGTGTATTTTTTATGGTGTTGGTTTGTGGAGAATACACACACACACACACACACACACACACATACACACATCCATTTATAGCTATAGTAGTCTATTTTAAGCTGACAGGCATTTAAGTTTCATTGCATTCTGAAAGCATTTTATTTTTACTCCCCCCTTTACTCTTGAAGGTTTTGACCTTATATTTTGTATCATTTGTTTTGTGTACCTCTGGATATTTATTGTAGCTACAGTTAATTTTGCTATTATTGTCTTTAACCATATTAGCTTTTCAAGTGATTGATTCACTCAGACTATTGTATATTTGCTTATATCAGTGAGATTTTTTTCTTTCTTGTGTTTTCTTATCTCTGGTTATTTTCTTATTTCTTTTTGGCATAAAGAAGACCCTTTAACATTTCTTATAAGCCAATTTAGTGGATGTGAACGCCTTGAGTTTTTGCTTCTCTGGGAAACTCTTTATATCTCCCTCAATTCTGAATGATAATCTTGCCAACTATAGTATTCTAGGTTGTAGATTCCTTTCTTTCAGCGATTTAAATATTTTCTGCCACTCTCTTCTGGTCTGTAAAGTTGCTTCTTGGAAATTAGCTGATAGACTTGTGGGGTTTACCTTGTGATTTGTTGTTTCATTCTTGCTGCCTTTAAGATTGTATCTTTACTCTTAACTTTTCCATTTTAATTATAATATGTCTTGGTGTGGGTGTGATTGGGTTCATCTTCTTTGGAAAACTCTGTGCTTTCTGTACATAAATGTCTGTTTTTTCCCCCCAAAGATTAGGAAATTTCTCAATCATTATTTCTTCAAATATTCTTTCTGCTCCTTTCTCTCTCTCTTCTCCTTCTGGAGTCTGTATAATGTAAATGTCAGGAAACTTAGTGTTATCCCAGAGATCTCTTACACTATCCTCATTTTTTTAAATTCTTTTTAAAATTTTTCTGTTTTGATTGAGTGATTTCCACTATTCTGTTTTCCAGGTGGCTAATCCATTCTTCTGTATTAACTAATCTGTTATCAATTCCTTCTAATGTACTCATTTCAATTATTGTATTCTTCACCTCTGATTGGTTCCTTGTTATATTTTCTATCTCTTTGTTGAAGTTCTCTCTGAGTTCCTCTATTCTACTCTCAAGATTATTGAGTATCCTTATGACCATTTCTTTGAATTCTTTATCAGGCAAATTATTTATCTCCATTTGATTGTGATTTTTCTCTGGAGCTTTTTCCTGTTTCTTCATCTGGGGCATATTCTTCTGTAACCCATTTTGTTTGATTTTCTGTGTTTGTTCCTATGAGTTGGATGGAATAGCTATCTCTCTCCATCTTGAAAAAGTTTTTTTTTTTTTGGTTTTGTTTTTTTTGTATAGCCTGTGTATTGAGTAGTTTTGGCAAGCTGGTTGTATTTGGGGTGGGTGTGTGCAGTGTCTGGTGTGTT
Source organism: Tadarida brasiliensis (assembly GCA_030848825.1). Lineage (NCBI taxonomy): Eukaryota > Metazoa > Chordata > Mammalia > Chiroptera > Molossidae > Tadarida > Tadarida brasiliensis. The sequence continues at coordinate 89,291,706 of CM061280.1, forward strand.
GTCTGGCCTGAAGGAGTGGGTTCTGGGTGGGGCAGCTTGATGTGTGACTGCTTCCTTGCCCTTCTTATCTGGATGGGGTTACCTGGTGCAGACCAGGATTCATTTGGGCTTGGAGTACTCCTTTGTTTTAATTGTCTGTTGTCAGAGCAGGGTGTGGGTGGAGCTGCTGTACATATTTGCATCTCAATGCAATATTAGCTCCACCTATTCTCCAGGTGGGGCTGTCTTGTGTGTGAGCACAGCTACACTTTGCTAGTTCTGCAACCTCTCTGGGTGGTGCAGCTCCTCAAATGCTCAACAATGCCCCACTCACTCCACACAAGCAGCCCTGCATTTGTTCCCTGTTTCCTAATTCTGTTGTTAGAGGAGGGTCAGGACAGAGCTGCTCAGCAGGCTTGGTATACCTTGTTGCATTAATTGTCTGCTGTCCGAGCAAGGCCTTGGGGAGACAGCTCTGCATGCTTGTGTATCAAGACCACACTAGCTTTGCCTTGTCTCTGGATGGTGCAGCCTTGTGTGCACTCACAGTACTACTTTGCTAGTCCTGCACTCTCTCAGGGTGGGGCTGGCCTGGGCACCTGCACAGCAGCACCCCACTCACTCTGCATGGGGCAGCCCTGTGTATGGGTACTGCAAAGTTTTGCTAACTTGGTACTTTCTTTGGGTGGGGCAGCCCCACCTGCACATACAGCAGTGCCCAACTATTTTGGTACTTTCTCTGGATAGAGGCAGTTCTGCATGTGAGTACACAAGCATTTTGCTATCTCTACACTCTCTCCAGGAGGGGCAGCCAAATGTGAGCACACAGTAGCACCCAACTATCTCTGCACTTTCTTTGGGCAGAGTAGTCCTGTAGGCAGGTACTGCATATTTTGCCTTCTCTGCATTGTCTCCAGGCAGGAGAGCCCTGCATGCAAGCACAGCCTTATAGGTGTGTGAAGTAGCACCCTGCCATACTCACTGGATCAATCTCCAAGTGGTGGGGCCTGTTGTATGCATGCTATGGTGCTTTCCTGTTTCTGCTGGATCTAGCTCCAGGAGGAGTGGCTGAGGTTCCCTACAGAACGCTGCAAGCCAGCCAGATAATCTGGATAGGGCTCCCACCACCTATCCATGTTCAGGGGAAAGGTCAACAATGGCACTCACTAAGTCTTCTGGTCCTGAGTTGTTTCCTCAGATCCCAGAGAGCTCATGTGTTTCCCCAATCTTTTCTATGTAGTCTCTATCTTTTACTTGTGCAGAAGCTGTTCAGTTGACTCACAGCTGTCTCTCAAGAGGAATTCCTCTAAATATAGGTATACATTCAATGTCTTCTTGAAAGGGGGTGAACTCAGTTGTTTACCTATGATGCCACCTTGGACTCACCTTCATAGACATGTTTAAATAAGTACAAATAATTGTGGGAAACAAAATATATCATAAAACATGTCTAATAATACTTTATATATTTCAGTGATGTTTTTCAATTACATCAATATGGAAAATGTAGGTTTCCACATTGAATTAATTTTACATCACTGCGTGACCAATTTATCACATACTTCATGGCTTCAAACAACACTAAGTTCCTATCTCACAGGTTTTCTGTGTCAGAAGTCCAGGTAGGGTTGGTTGGGTCTTCTGCCTAGAATTTTACAAGGCCAAAATCAAGATGTCCACAGAGCTATGCTCCTTACTGGAGGCTCTGAGGAAGAACCTGTTTCCAGGCTCATTTAGGTTGTTAGCAGATATCAGTTCCTTGCAGCTACAGAACTGAGGTCCCCATTTCCTTGCTGGATGTCAGCTAAGGGCCATTTTTTGATCCTAGGGGCTTCCTGCATTCCTTCTCATGCTTCCATGTGGCTTTCTCCAGCAACAGTGGATTAAGTCCCTCTGTGATACTGTGAACCTCTCTGCCTTCCCCTTCTGCCACATCTCTTTGACTGACTTTTCTGGTCTCTCTCTTCTGCTTTTAAGGGCTCATGTTATTACATTGGGCCCACTCAGATAATCCAAGGTAAATTTATTTATTTATTTATTTTAAATCCTCACCCAAGGATATTTTTTCCATTTATCTTTAGATAGAGTGGAAGGGGGTGGGTAGAGAGAGAGATAGAAACATCAATGTGAGCGAAACACATCGATTTGTTGCCTCCTGCATGACCCCGACCAGGGCCGGGGATGAACCGCAACTGAGGTACGTGCCCTTGGCCGGAATCGAACCCGCAACTCTTTGGTCTGCAGGCTGATGCTTTAACCACTGAGCCAAACTGGCCAGGGCCAAAGTAATTTTTTAAATATGTTTTTATTGATTTTTTTTTTAAGAGAGAGAGGAAGGGAGAGAGAGATAGAAACATCGGTGTGAGACAGATACATTGATCGGCTGCCTCCTGCACGCCTCCCACTAGGGATCGAGCCTGCAACCCAGGCATGTGCCCTGATCAGGAATCAAACAGGGACCTCTCAGTCCATGGGAGGACACTCATTCCACTGAGCCACACCGGCTGGGTCAAGATAGTCTATTTTAAAGGCAACTGAATTAACCCCCCCCACCACGGGGGAACCCAGGCGGGGCGGGGGAGCCGGGCGACCCCCCCTACCATGGGGGAACCCAGGCAGGGCGGGGGAGCCGGGCGACCCCCCCACCATGGGGGAACCCAGGCGGGGCGGGGGAGCCGAGCGACCCCCACACCAACGGAGGAAGCCGGCAACACACAAGAGAACTGAGCAAACTGAACAACGAAATTGACCCAGAGACATGGAGGTGGAGTATGGGATGAGGGGCCTCAGAGGAGGGGGGGAGGCGGGGGAAAGAGATCAATCACAGAGCCTATGTGCATGGGTGCATAACCAATGGACATGGACAACAGGGATGGGGAGGAGGAGAAGGGGAGGGGGAGGAGGGTGTCAATGGGGGGAAAAAAAGGAAAAACATCTGTAACAAAAACAAATTAATAATAAAATAAATTATTAAAATAAATAAATAAATAAAGTCAACTGAATTACAACTACAAAGTACCTTCTCAGCAGCACCTAGATATATGTTCGATTGAATAACTGGGGAAAGGAAATTTAGGGAAATATCTTTAGAATTTCGCCTACCATACATATACTATTTATTTACTGAAATCATTTTTTATCTATTTTGAAGAATGGTGGTGAATTTGATGGCACTGTACTAAGGAATGATCTCTGACACAAATTCAAACTCAGTTCCTGAGTGCCATAGAAAGTCTAAAGATCCTGTTTCTACAACCAGAAAAATAAAAATAAAAATATTCCACACAGAATTTTAAATGATAAATATCAGATTGGAGACAGGTCATCTAAGAAATACAATTGTTGACTTAGAAAGCCTCACTTATGGTTAACAATAAAGATTGCATTCATATACGGTATTATAGAAACACTCTCACCTGGACTGTTTTTAGGAGATCCTCTTTCTCTCTCTCTCTCTCTGGATCACCTTTATGATGTTTCAATGTCAAGTGGTGCCTCAGATCTTCTGGCCACAATATAAAGTATTGCCCGTGGAGAAGATAGAAGTTAGACCACTCAGAGCAGAAGTCTTCCTGAGATCTTAGAGAAGCTGCATCCACCAGCAGCCATCCCCCAGGGAGTGATGATTGAATGTGGCAAGTGATTCTTGAGAAAAAGCAGGACTCTCTGAAGGGCTGGAGGTTTACAAATGAGATAAACAGGGTCCCAAATTTCCTCCCTTTGGTCTGGGGTGAATAGAGAAGGACTGTTCAGGGGCTTAGTGGTGATCAGCTTCTTGGTGTTACAAGCCGGTTAGGATTTTTTTCTTTTCATGTGAAATAAAGGACTAATCTCTGATTGAGACCCCTGAAATTAACACCACCCCATCCCCTACCTCTCGCAGGATAGTGGCACAACTGAAAGGCCCTCCCCCAGATTTTAGTTGTTTACTGGGCCAAGTGACACCTGATGACATAAGAAGAGTTTCCAAGGCACTAGAGATGATGTAACAGTGGAGTGACTGGGAAACAGGTCATAAACTCCATCCCTCTGGTGGTGGGGGTGGGGCTGTGGGGAAAGGAGGGTGGGTCCAAGCAGGAGGATGATGGTTAGAAGGATTTAAAGGAGACAGAAGTCTCTATGTGACTGACTAGTGATGTCATTTATTTTAGTGTACACGCCAAAGAATACAATTTGTATTCACTTATTTACATCTGTTTCTAATTAGAATACATACACATGTTGAAAAATTCAATGTATCCTGTATGTATACTCAAACACATAAACAGGGATTTATTTTCCTTTTGCCTAGGGGATAACTAGCACTTGAACAGTCATTTAAAGTTTAAAAATGGAGCATTATTTTATTCTAAATGGTCACAGCAGATGTAAGTGATTATTGCAAACTAGTGTCATTATCCTTGTGTTTTAGATTATAAAACGGAGACACTTAAGGTTCTTAAGAGGGCTTAAGTATGCCACACAAAGTAACAGGAGCCTAGATTCAAGATCATCTTTGACTTTAACCACTATGCCATGTTGCCATCCACTGATGACTCTCAGATCCACATCTTCAGCTCAGTCTCTCTACTTTATGACAGTCTTGAGTATCCAGTGACCTCCTACACATCTTTATCTGATGGTCCCATAGACACCTGACACTCAACATGCACACACCTATATTTATCCTCTCCCACCATGGGAAATGTGTGCCTTCTCTGATGTCAGTAACTCTGAAAGATAACGTCATCTATCCAGCTGCTCCAGCCATCTCAGACTCTTCCACTACTCTCACCATCCCTAATACATTCATCCAGTCAATAACCAGGTCCTTAGAACAAACCTCTACCCCTCTCTACCCCCTTCCTACACCTGCCTAACTTTTACTGACCTTAGACAAGTTTTCCTGGCTAAGCTCTCAGGGCCTGTGGAATGACCCTGTGATAGAAAGACCTCTTCTCAGATTGTGGCACTTCTTGTTTTATTAATATGGTCTCCAATACACTGAGCTCCATAAAAGTGGGAGCCGTGAATTCCAAGAGATTTGCACATTACCTGGCACCCCATTTTGAATAAATTGTATCAGAGTTGAAGATCAGATGTTAGGATGGGGATAGTGGGCAGATATAAAAACATCAATTTCTTAATCTTCCAATGAATGTTATATCTGGATGAAAAGGCAAAAGAAAAGGATGTGAAACTTTTACTGAATGGAATGTGATGGAAACCCTTTATATCTTTCCCAACTGGACTAACATATTATTCAGAATACGCTCAGTAGAAACAGAGTCTGAAAGAACATGTAGTTTCTAGTAGACAGTTCTTTGGTCTTAATAGGAAACACATGGGAAGAATCAGCTCCTCAATTTGCACTGCACATGACTGAGAATATATCCTGGAAATGTGCAATAAAGAAGAAAGAACAACAATATGGAAGTAGCATAGTTCCCTTGTGATGTCATCAGAACAGTGACCTAAATTGGTTTTTATTTTTTAATTACATCCAGGACTTATTTATTTTACAACTGGAAGTTTGTACCTTTTGATCACCTTCACCCATTTACCTTTATCCCACCCCAACTCCTGCCTCTGGCAACCACCAATCTCTTCTTGGTATCCATGAGTTTGTTTTTGTTTCTTTTCCCTTTGATACCACATGTTAGTGGGATCATATGGTATTTTTCTTTCTCTCTCTGATTTATTTCTTTTAGCATAATGCCCTAAAGATCCATTTATGTTGTTACAAATATCAAGATATCCTTCTTTTTTATGGCTAAATAATATTTCATTATGTATATTTTCTTTATTCATTCATCCATCAATGGACACTTGGTTTGGTTCCATGTCTTGGCTATTTAAATAATGCTGCAATGAACATAGGGGTGCAGATATCTTTTTGACTTAGTGTCTGCATTTCCTTTCCATAAGTACCCAGAAGTTGAATTGTTGGATCATAAGGTAGTTCTATTTTTAATATTTTGAAGAGTCTCCATACTGTTTTTCATAGTGACTGCACCAATTTATATTCCAACCAACAACAGGAGCACAAGGGTTTCTTTTTCTCCACATCCTCTGCAATACTTGTTATCTCTTGTCTTTTTTAGAATAGCCATTCTAACAGGTGTGAGGTGATATCTCATTATGGTTTTCACTTGCAATTTCCTGATTATTAGTGATGTTGAGCACCTTTTCATGTAAATGTTGACCATCTGTATTTCTTCTGTGGAGAAATGTTTGTTGAGGTCCTCTGTCCATTTTAAATTAGATTGTTTGGGGTTTTTTATTTGTTTTGTTTTTGCTCTTGAGGCCTATGAGTTCTTTATAAATATTAGATATTAACCCTGGAGCAGATATATGATTGGCAAATATTTGCCCTATTTTATTGGTTATCTTTTCATTTTGTTGATGGTTTCCTTTGCTGTGAATTAAACAGTTAGAAACACCCTACTCATGGACTATTTGTTATATGAGTTAATTTGTCATCACGTGTTAAACCAGTTTAATCAAGATGTTCTGTTTCGGTAAAGAAAAGTGGCTCATCTGAGAATTCTCCCTGTGCCAGCAGTTTGTTTTCTGTTCATTCTGAGATACCAAGAAGGCAGGAATCAGCTACCTACTGGCTTCTGGAGTCCTCCTCAGAGATTATGAAAAGGCCTCACACATCCCATTGGTACCCTCAGAAGGTTCAATAAACCCGTGGAGGCAATAGTGACAGTTCCTCCAATAGCTAGCAAATCAAGGCATGCCATTGCTAGCACAATCGATTGCAGATGGACCTGTGAGGGGGGCCTTCATTCACTGACAGTTCATCATTTTAATTCCTGTGAGCACAGCACACCAAAGAATGATAGGGTATGTAGATGAAAGAAAGAAAGAAAGAAAGAAAGAGAGAGAGAGAGAGAGAGAGAGAGAGAGAGAGAGAGAGAGAGAGAGAAAGAAAGAAAGAAAGAAAGAAAGAAAGAAAAGAAAATTCTAGAAATGGCACAATGCCCTCACCACAAGCCAAGGACAGACTAGAACCCCAACAGTCTGGAATCCTTTCCCTCCCCAGTGATTGTGGCTTAACCGGGCACAGTGTGACTGCCTCATTATGGACCAATGCTGGGCTATGTGTGTCTTTCACCCCCGGGAAAACAGAAGAACTAGAATTAGGTCTCGAGTTTCACACAACTACAACACCCAGCTGGTGGGTCACCAGCTACAATAGTTCCAGGCTATAATTAGGGCTGGCCTCCCACAATTCATCTTTCAAAAAATACCTATGTCTTCCCTGGTCATGTAGGAGTGGACGAGAGTGCTATATTCCAGGCAAATGAGGAAACATTAAAATTGCTATTAATGTAAAAAGTAAGATCATTTTAAGAAGGATTGTATAAAACAGAAACGGGATTTAGAAAAAGAAACAGAAGCATAGGGCTGCTCTGAGAATTATAAGAGAGCATTTCCACTTCTCTTTACCAATATTTTAGGAGAAATTGAAATTACCATAAAAGTACAAACTACCAAGGCTTGTACAGATACTGGGGTTACTTTTATTTTATTAATATTTTGTTATTTTATTTTATTTATTTATTATTTTATATTATCTTAATCTCTTCCCTCCCCTACCACCCCCCCATCCCTCTGAGGTTTGTCAGTCTGTTTCCTATTTCCGTGATCCTGGATCTCTTTTGGTCAACAGCTTATTTTGTTCATTATGGTCCACAAATAAGTGAGATCTTGTGGAACTTGTCTTTCTCTAATTGGCTTATTTCATTTAGCATAATACTCTCCAGGTTCCTCCATGTTGTCTCAAAGGGTAAGATATCTCTCCTTCTTACAGCTGCATATTATTCCATTGTATAAATGTACCAAAGTTTTTTTTATCCACTCATCTATTGATGTGCACTTGGGCTGTCTCCAGATCTTAGCTATTGTAACTAGAACTGCTATGAACATAGGGGTGCATATATTCTTCCTGATTGGTGTTTCAGGCTTCTTAGGATATATTCCAAGAAGTGGGATCACTGGGTCAAATGGAAGTTCCATTTTTAATTTTTTGAGGAAACACCATATTGTTTTCCATAGTGGCTGCACCAGTCTGCATTCCCACCAGCAGTGTGCTAGGGTACCCTTTTCTCCAAATCCTCGCCAGCATCTGTTGTTTGAGGATTTGTTGATGGCCACCATTCTGGCAGGTGTGAGATGATTTCTCATAGTCATTTTAATTTCCATCTCTCTGATGATTAGATATAATGAACATTTTTTCATATGTCTCCTGCCCATCTGTATGTCCTGTTTGGAGAAGTGTCTATTCAGGTCTTCTGCCCATTTTTTAATTGGATTGTTTGTCTTCCTTTTGTTGAGTTGTATGAGTACTCTATATATTTTGGATATTAACCCCTTATCCGATGTATCCTTGGCAAATATGTTCTCCCAGAGAGTGGGTTCCCTTTTCACTTTGATGCTGGTTCCTTTTGCCATGCAGAAGATTTTAAGTTTGATGTAGTCCCATTTATTAATTTTTTCCTTTGTTTCTCTTGCCTTAGGTGATGTATCAGTGAATATTCCACTACATATGATGTCTGAGATTTTTTTTGCCTACATTGTCTTCCAGGATTTTTATGGTTTCACGGGTTACATTTAAGTCTTCTATCCATTTTGAGTTTATTCTTGTGTATAGTGTAATTTGGTGGTCTAGTTTCATGTTTTTGCATATAGCTGTCCAATTTTCCCAGCACCATTTATTGAAGAGACTGTCTTTTCTCCATTGTATGCTCTTGTCTCCTTTGTCGAATATTAATTGTGCATACTGTCTTGTGTCTATAATTGGATTATCTTCTTCTGTTACATTGATCTATATGTTGGTTCCTGTGCCAGTACCAGGCTGTTTTGATTACAGTGGCTTTGTAGTATAACCTGGTATCTGGTATTGTGATCCCTCTCACTTTGTTCTTTTCAAAATTTCTGTGGCTATTCAGGGTTTTTTATGGTTCTATATAAACTTTTGGAGTGTGTTCTAGATCTGTGAAATATTCCATTGGTACATTAATAGGGATTCCATTGAATCTGTAGATTACTTTGGGTAGTATGGACATTTTAATGATGTTGATTTTGACTATGAACATGGTATATGTTTCCAATATTTTATATATTCTTCTATTTCTGTTTTTCAATGTCCTGTAGTTTTCTGAGAATAGGTCTTTTACATCCTTGGTTAAGTTTATTCCTAGGTATTTTATTTTATTTTTGTTGCAATGGTAAATGGGATTGGGTTTTTTCCTCCCCTTTCTGAGTGTTCATTATTGTTGTATAAGAATGCCATCGACATGTGGATGTTAATTTTGTGTCCTGCTACTTTGCCAAATTCATTTATAAACTGAGTAGATTTTTGATGGGGTCTTTAGGGTTTTCTATGTACAATATCATGCCGTCAGTGCACAGTGACAGTTTTACTTCCTCCTTTCCCATTTGGATCCCTTTTATTTTTTCTTCATGTCTAATTGCTGTGGCTAAGACTTCCAGTGCTATGTTAAATAAGAGTGGTGAAAGTGGGCATCCCTGTCTTGTTCCTGTTCTTAAGGGAAATGCTTTTAGTTTTTGCCCATTGAGTATGATGTTCACTGTAAGTTTTTCATTAATGACCTTTATTATGTTGAGATATGATCCATCTATTCCCACATTGCTGAGCATTTTTATTAGAAATGAGTGCTGTATTTTGTCAAATGCTTTTCCAGCATCTATTGATATGATCATATGGTTTTTATCTTTCATTCTGTTTATGTGGTGTACTACATTTATTGATTTGCGAATATTGTACCAGCCTTGTATCCCTGGGATGAATCCCACTTGGTCATGGTGAATAATTTATAATGTATAGCTGGATCCAATTTGCTAATATTTTCTTAAGGATTTTGGCATCTATGTTCATCAGAGATATTGGCCTGTAGTTTTCTTTCTTTGTAGTGTTTTATCTGGTTTTGGAATTAGAATTATGCTGGCCTCATAAAAGGAGTTTGGAAGTCTTCCTTCTTCTTGAATAATTTGTGGGGAATGGGTGTTAGTTCTTTGAATGTTCAGTTAAACTTCCCCATCAAGCTGTCTGGGTCCAGGCTTTTGTTTGCTGGGAATTTATTTTTATTTATTTATTTATTTTTAAATCCTCACCCAAGGATATTTTTCTATTTATCTTCAGATAAAGTAGGAGGGAGAGACAGAGAGAGAGAGAGAAACATCAACGTGAGAGGGACACATTGACTGGTTGCCTCCCACATGACCCTGGCCAGGACCAGGGACGAACCACCACCGGGATATGTGCCTTTGACCGGAATCGAAACTGTGACTCATTGATCCACGGGCCGACGCTCTACCGCTGAGCCAAGCTGGCGAGGGCTGTTTGCTGGGAGTTTATTGATTACATCTTTATTTTCCTTATTTGTTATTCATCTGTCCAAGTGTTCTGTCTCTTCCCTGTTCAGTTTTGGGAGACTGTGTAATTTTATTTTATTTTAATTTTTTTTTGTTTGTTTGTTTGTTAATCCTCACCCGAGGAAATTTTTCCATTGGTTTTTGATAGAGTGGAAGGGAGGGAGGTAAAGAGAGAGACAGAGATAAATATCAACGTGATAGAGCCGTATCGACTGGTTGCCTCCTGCATGACCCGAACAGGGCCAGGGATGAACCACCCTTGACTAGAATCAAACCCGTGACTCATTGGTCCATGGGCTAGCATGCTAACCACTGAGCCAAATCGGCCAGGGCGAGATTGTGTCATTTTAGAAATTTGTTCATTTTGCCTAAATTGTTCAATTTGTGGCATATAATTGTTCATAGTATTTTTAAACAATTCTTTGTATTTCTGTGGTGTCAGTTGTTATTTCTCCTCTTTCGTTTCTGATTTTGTTTATTTGGGTCCTCTCTTTGTTTCTTGGTGAGTCTGGCCAAGGGTCCATCAAAGAACCAGCTCATTTATTTCATTGATCTTTTGATTTTGTGTGTGTGTGTGTGTGTGTGTGTGTGTGTGTGTGTGTGTGTGTTGTTTATTTCTGCTCTGACCTTTACTATTTCTTTCCTTCTACTTGCTCTGGGTTTTTCTTTTTGTTTACTTTCTAGTTCTTTAAGTTGTACAGTTAGAAAGTCGATTAGAAATGTTTTTTGTTTCTTGAGGTAAGCCTGTAGTGCTTTGAAGGACTGCTTTCACTATGTCCCATAGATTTTGTGTTGTTGTGTGTTCATTTCATTGGTTTCCAGGAAGTTTTTAATTTATTCCCTGATCTCCTTGGGAACCCATTCATTGTTTAATACCATGCTATTTAGCCTCCATGTGTTTGAATATTTTTGAGTATTTTTACTGTAATTGATTTCTAGTTTCATGCCATTGTGGTCTGAGAAGATGCTTGATATGATATCAATCTTCTTGGACTTGTAGAGACTCAGTTTGTGTCCTAACATATGGTCTATCTTTGAGAATGTCCCATGTGCACTTGAGAAGAATGTGAATTCTGCAGTTTTGGGGTGTAATTCTCTGTAAATAACTGTTAAATCCATTTGCTCTACTGCATCATTTAGAGTCTCTGTTTCCTTGTTAATTTTTTTGCCTAGAGGATCTATGCAGTGATGTCAGTGGGGTGTTGAAGTCCCCTACTATGATTGTATTGCTGTTGATTTCTCCTTTGAAGTCGTACAGAAGATTTTTAATATATTTTGGTGCTCTTATATTGGGTGCATATATGTTTACTAAGGTTATATCCTCCAGTTGGATAGATCCTTTCAATATTACGCAGTGGCCTTCTTTGTCTCTAGTTATGGGCTTCATTTTGAAGTCTATTTTATCAGATATGAGTATTGCTACCCCAGCTTTTTTGCCTTTCCAGTTGCTTGGAAAATTTTTTTCCATCCTTTCAATTTCAGCCTGTATGAGTCTTTTGTTGTGAGGTGGGTCTCTTGTGAGAAACATATATATGAGTCATGCATTCTTATCCATTCAACTACTCTGTGTCTTTTATCAGAGCATTTAATCCATTTACATTTAAGGTTATTATTGATATGTACTTATTTATTGCTATTTTTATTTATTGTGGTTATGTTTTTCTCCCTATTTCTTCTGCTTATTACAGCAGTCCTTTTAATATTTCTTGCAGTGCTGGTTTGGTACTAATATATTCCCTTAGCCTTTTTTTGTCTGAGAAGCTCTTTATTTCACCTTCTATTTTGAATGATAGCCTTGCTGAATAGAATAGTCTTGGATTCAGATTCTTGTTTTTCATTACCTTTAATACTTCATGCCATTTCTTTCTGGCCTGTAGTGTTTCTGTTGAGAACTCAGCTGAGAGCCTTATGGGGGCTCCTTTGTATCTAACCTGTTGCTTATTTCTTGCTGCCTTTAGGATTCTCTCTTTGTCTTTAATTTTTGGCATTTTAATTACTATGTGTCTTGGTGTGGGCCTCTTTGGGTTCTTCTTACTTTGGTGTCTCTGTGCTTCTTGAACTTGTATGCCTTTTTCCTTCACCAAGTGAGGGAATTTCCTGTCACTATTTCTTCAAATATATTCTCCAACCCTTGCTCATTTTCTTCTTCTTCTGGAACTCCTATGATGTGGATGTTGTTACGTTTCATGTTGTCCCACAGTTCTCTTAAGCTGCTTCCTGTTTTTCAATTGTTTTTTTCTTTTTCGTTCTCTGATTGGGTTATTTTTCCTACCCTGTCTTCTAATTCACTGATCCGTTCCTTGGCTTCCTCTACTCTGCTGGTTATTCCTTCCAGTGTGTTCTTTATTTCTGCTATGTCATTCTTCATTTCTGCTTGGTGGTTTTTCATTTTCAATTCATTGATTTTCATTGTTTCTATATCTTTACTCATGCTATTGCGTCTTTACTGACACTGTTGAGCTTCTTCATAATCATTACCCTGAACTCTACCTCTGATAACTTGCTTAATTCCATTTCATTTATCCCTTCTACTATAGAATTCTCTTGTTTGTTCATTTGGGATTTGTTTCTTTGTTTCACCATTTTGGCTGTCTCAGTGGGTTTTGTCGCCTGCCAAATTTTCCCTGTGGGTGTTGGTGTTCCGCTGATTGTGGCTGCCTCTACTGGGTTTGGATGACTGTGGGATGGCCCACGTTAAACACCAATGTCAAGTCTTACTTTCCTGGGTAGATTTGCAGGCCAAGCAAAGATTCAGTTATCCTATAGCTTTTGCCTGAAGACTATTAGTTTCAGTTACTTGATGAGCCTTGGGTTTTAGCCCTCTGCTGAATGTAAAATCCCTCAGGTGAACAGAGTAAGAGGATTTCCAGTGGGTGGGGCTATTGCTTTCCCCTGGGTTAAAGTTGCTTTGATAAGAAAGTGGTTTCTGTGGTGTGGATTATTGGCTCAACCTGGGGGTCCTGGCCTCTGCCTTCATAGCTGAGTCCCCAGAGCCACAGGGTGGTGTTAAAATCCCAAGGGAGGGGCAGTTGCTTCTCCCCCAGGCTAAAACAGAGGGCTACTTGACAAAAGTGGCTACAGAGGCCATGGGGAACGGGCTCAGCATAGGAACTCAGGCCTCAGCATTCACAGCTCAGTCCTCAGAGCCAAGACCCCCCCCAACACTGAGGGCCCCATCCAAATTTCAAGATGCTTCTTTTTTCCCCCTCCTTACTTGGTGGTAGACTCTAGCTGTTAATGAGCCTCACTTTGCGTTTCTCCAGCCCAGTAGTATTAAATTCTTGAGGGAGGGGCTGTTGCTTCTCCCCAGTGCTCTAGGAAGGGGCTCTTTAAGTAAGATGGCTACTGTCCTATGAAGGTATGATTCAGCATAAAACTCCCGGTGTCCTACTTTGCTACTGGGGTTACTTTATCTGTTCTTAACCCTACCCAATCAAATCACCCTCTCCCTCGGAGTAAAGCTTCTGTACAAATTGTAGGGGTAACTAACCAATCAATGTCAGTTTTTAAGTCAGAACCCATTATTCCCTTCCACCTAGGGGATATGTTATAGGGCAACATATATTTTTACTAGTCAAATCTGTCCCAATTCACCTGATAGTACGAGATTTTCTTGAAATGTATTTAAAAATAAATGAATCAGGCACTGAAACAATTGAGAAAATAATGATTTTAAAGGAGCCTCAAGAAGAGGAAACTAGTCTTGAGACTGAATGTTTGCTACAAAATGTTCCTATGAAACTCTGGGCTCTTTCCAGTATGAATATTGGCAAAATTAAGTGAGCCACTCCAGTTAAAATAACTTTTGACAGTACTTTATCTCTACCTAATATTTGTCAATATCCTTTAAGACCTGATGCACTGGCCAGAATCAACCTATTATATAAGAATACTTAAAGAGAGGGCTTATCATTCCATGCACAAGCCCTTGTAATACTCCTATCCTTCCAGTAAAGAAACCCAATGGGAAAGGGTTTATACAGAATATTTGTACAGAATCTCAGAGCTGTAAGCAAAATATTTATTCCTAGACATCCTGTGGTTCCAAATCCACATACTCTATTATCTGCCATTCCTATGTACTGCTAATAGTTTCTAGTAATAGATTTATGTAGTGTGTTTTTTCAGCAGCATTCCTGTTGAAAAGGGAAGTCAATAACGTTTTGTCTTCACCTGGGAAGGTCACCAATTCACTTGGACCACAATTCCCCAGGGTTATAGAAAGAGTTCCACATATTTCTTTCAAATACTAAAGGCTGATTTAAATGATGTTAAAATTCCCAGAGATTCTACTCTGATCCAATATGTGTATGATTTACTTTTATACTCCAGGGCATTATTAGACACCTCAAAAGACACAATTTATCCATTACAACAGCTAGTCATTAAGGGGCATAAAGTATCAAAAGACAAGCTTCAATTCTGTTTTTCCCAAGTAAAATACCTTGATAATATTATATCTAAAGATGGTTTACTCATTAACCCTAAAAGACTCAGAAAACTTCTAGCCTTCTCTCCTCCAAAAACAAAGAAACAACTTAGGGGATTTCTAGGGCTAACTGGATACTGTCACAACTGGTTTTCAAATTGTTCATTAATGGCTCAACATCTGTATGTCTTATTAAAATCAGATCAGCTTGATCCAATCCAATGGACCCCCAAAGAAAACCAGCTATAGACATTCTAAAGGAAGAATTGTCTAAAGCTCCTGTTTTGGGACACCCTAATTATAAACTTCTTTTCTTTCTTTTCTCACATGAAAGTAAAGGAAATGATTTAGGAGTTTTAACTCAGAAACATGGAGGTCATCATAGACCTATAGGATGTTATAGCCAACAATTACACTCAGTGGCAAAAGGACTCCCTCCCTGTATGAAAGTGATCTCTGCTATAGCCATGTTATGCAAACAGAGGAGATAGTTATGGACTCCCTTAGCCATTTATGTTTCTCATTCTGTTGAATCTTTACTGAACTCTCATCACAATCAATACTTCTCTGTCAGTGAATGGCTTTTTATGAAGTACTCCTGCTTTCTGCACCTAATATTATTTTAGTTCAATGCAACAGTCTTTTTTTTATTTTTAATTACATTTGACATTCAATATTATATTAGTTTCAGGTATATAGCACAATGGTTAGACATTTATATAACTTACAAAGTGATCCCTCTTGTAAGTCTAGTACCCACCTGGTATCATACATAGTTAATGCAATATTATTGACTATATTCCGCATGCTGTACTTTACATCCCCATGACCATTTTGTAACTGCCAATTTGTACTTCTTAACCCCTTCACCTTTTTCACCCAGAACCCAACCCCCCTCCCATCTGGCAACCATCAATTTGTTCTCTGTATCTATGATACTGTTTCTGTTATGTCTGTGTGTTTATTTTGTGTTTTAGATTCCACATATAAGTATAATCATATGGTATTTGTCTTTGTCTGACTTGTTTCACTTACCATAATACCCTTTACATCCATCCATGTTGTCACAAATGGTAAGATTTCATTCTCTTCTATGGCCAAGTAATATTCCATTGTATATATGTACCACACCTTCCTTATCCAGTCATCTATTGATGGACATTTAAGTTGCTTCCATATCTTGGCTATTGTAAATAATGCTGCAGTGAACATAAGGATGCATATATCTTTTCAAATTAAAGTTTTGGATTTCTTTATATAAATACTCAGAAGAGGGATTGCTGGGTCATATGGTAACTTTAGTCTTAATTTTTTTAAGACCCTCCATACTGTTTTCCATAGTGGCTGCACTAATTTGCAACTTACCAATGGTGCAAAAGGGTTTTCTTTTCTCTACATCCTCGCTAACAGTTGTTTCAATCTCTTGAAAATCTTCCCTTATACATGTGGGAAGCTGCTTTATTTTCCCAAATAACCACCTGGAAATACAGAAAGCAAGAACTTCTAATGGGAGATTAAAAAGTAGTAAGCTCTAAAGTAAGTTTCTGATCAGAACTGAGGGAAAAACATATGGATTGCCAATTAAGGAAGTGAAGTTGGGAATCAACCTTGTCTTCTTTGGCTATATTTTATCTTCCACAAGAT
The DNA here is from genome assembly GCA_030848825.1 of Tadarida brasiliensis. NCBI lineage: Eukaryota > Metazoa > Chordata > Mammalia > Chiroptera > Molossidae > Tadarida > Tadarida brasiliensis. The sequence goes on from CM061280.1 coordinate 89,308,144, forward strand.
GAGACTCTGTTTCAGACCTATGGAAACCTGCTCCCTTCTCCAGCTCCTTAGATAACAACCTGCATTCCTTTCTGTCTTAGATAACCATTTCACATTGTTCTAGTTATGAGACTTTCATGTGAGGAGGCTTGGGGCAGAGGGGCTTTCTTTAAATGAACTTACCATGTCCTTTCTTTCTTTTTTTTTTTTATTAATTTATTTTTGTTACAGATGTTTCTCCTTTTTTCCCCATTGACACCCTCCTCCCCCCACCCTGTCCCCAGCTTTGTTGTCCATGTCCATAAGTTATGCATACATGAGCATAAGTTCTGTGGTTTATCTCTTCCCTCCCCTGCCACCCCTTCTTCTGAGGGTTGTCAGTCTGTACCCTACTTCCACACCTCTGGGTCTACCCTGTTCCTCAGACTGTTATGTTCATTATATTCCACAAAAAGTGAGATCATGTGATATTTGTCTTTCTCTGCTTGGCTTGTTTCGCTTAGGATAATACTCTCCAGGTCCCTCCATGTTGTCTCAAAGGATAAGAGATCTTTCTTTCTTACAGCTGCATAGTACTCCATTGTGTATATGTACCACAGCTTTTTTATCCATTCATCCACTGATGGGCATGTCCTTTTCTTTAATGTTCCCTTCACCAATGTGATTCTGATACATCAAGTCATGGAATCCTGTTCATACATTCACCAGAAGGACTATATTAGTGGACCACTGTTACTGATGTAGAGGTATCTTATTCCTCAAATGTGTTGGGGGAAGAAATTAGTCTGTGAGAAGCATTAGTCTTGTAAGCATTACACAGTTATTTAACTTCCTAATCACTGATACTGGTCACAGAAGAGGGCACAAACAATACATTTTGTGACAAGATGAATATAGAAAGGGCAGATATAGCTGAAAACTTCTTTCTTTCGTGGCTAGGCTGATGTTACATCACAAAAATGTTAAAATTCTCAAGGAGTCATCCCAGAAATGATAACAGGGCAAATATGGCCCAATTGGGGGTTGGGAGTTTGGGCAAAATAATGTGTGTATCTCCTGGCTTCTCCCTTTTCACAAGGCAGAGACACAGCATTGTCATGAGATGTACGTTGTAGTTGTTCAATCATAAAAACAACGTGTTGCCTAGAAGATGCATGGGTTGATGACTGTGCTATTTGGAAAGGAGGCTTCCTATTCTACACAAAGTCTCAGATAGAATGACCCACTCAGAGAGAGACCTGACCTATGGTAGGGGTAATGCTAGCAAAACTGTATTCTTAAAAAATATATAAGATAGCCCAAGTTTCAAAATACCACACTGTTCCTCATTTCCACACTGTGATGGATGTAGAAGTGTAAGAGAGTAATAATACATATTAATGCATATCTTTCATTGATCATCCCTTTTCACTTCTAAAAAACAAAAATATGTATTTCAACAGCAATTGCATTATCTATTACACTTCCTTTGGCTATTATGTCCTAAGTATTTAAAAACCTCTAGATTGTGCTATTTTTATCCTTACTATTAGTACATAGCAGATCAAAGTGATATAAAATGACAAAAATTCATACATAATCTTGAATCATGTGAAGTAAATTTTACTATGCATGCATCTATTAATGAGTTGGATGATGCTGTCACTAAATGTATTTTTCTGATACCAATATTTAAAATCCTCTTTTGTCTTTCAACTGGGAGGTTTTTATGCTCTGGGACAATACATTTTTGCTATATATGTAAGATGGGTCAGGCAAAGCCATCAAGATTCAATGCTGAATATTGCATTTCATCAATTTTGGAAACACAGAAAGAGAAAGATATTTTCAACCATGGAAAATGGTTATGTGTGAATGCTGCGCTGTTGATCCTTCCTTCTTTCCTTCCTTCCCTCTTTCTCTCCTTTGTTCTTGTCTTCATTCTCTTCTTTCTCTCTCTTCTTCCTTTTCTCTTTCTTTCAACTATATTCAATGTTTGTATAATTACATATATAAGAAAACCAAACTTCTACAGTCTGATGGCAAAATAATGGAGTAAATATATGACAAATCTCCTCAGCAAGTTCTGTAAACTTCCACACCCACTGGGCAAGATCAAGGGAGCACTTGTCCCTCCCCACAGGAACAATGAAGTAAGGTTGCTGGAGCACAGACAAAGCAGGTGGATTTCCTGTAGCTCTTCTGTGCAAAACTTAAATGACCTTTAGTGTAGAAATGGTACAACAATTCTGGTAAGTGAAAACTACCACCCTAATTCAAGCCTTCTCACCATTTCTTCTTTTGATAGTAAAATCATCTCTTACCTGTTTTGCCTCAACCCCTCCAACTCTTGCCCCCAGCTGTCTGTTCCGAAAAGAGTTCTGTTTCCACAACTGCCATCTCTGTCTTTATACAATAAATGGATTTTAAAATAATCTTCATACCTGGATGACATTCAGGCCTACTGAATCAGAATCTTCAAAGATGAGTCTCCAGGAATTTTTCCCTTTTAAAATGCTCAGTGGTTGAGGAGAAGAGATGAACAGAGCACACTCTCAAGAACCTCTCAGCTCCTCTAGGAAGAACAAAGTATCAACCAAGGACCTAGTGGGCATACAGAACACCTAAGAGGCCAGGGTTGAGGTATCTGGGCACCATAAAGCTTGGTTTTCAAAAGTAAGCAATGGAGCTATGATGAGGATTAAGCAAATTAATTCATGTAAAGCACTTAGCACAGGGTCTGGCCACTAGGATATGTTCAGTGAATATCAGCTACAATTAGATTAGCATGGTCCCTGCCCCTTAAGGAGCCAGGCAGTGTGATACCTGGCTCTCCAACTGGACCCCAATTGGACTTCTAGGCAGTGGCCTACCATGGTGGGATTTGTAGAGCACTAACCAGATGCCACTGCCTCAAAATCCCTTCCCCAACTCCAGATGTCACAATGCCACATTAGCAGTTAGAAATATATTCCTCATAGGATGAATGGCAAACAGTAGCAGTTGTTCTGAGGACCCCACCTCCTGCATGCAGAGCAGATATCACAAATGAGGAACTCTGTTCCACCGATCTAGCATTATTCCCTGGCAGGGCATCTAGATTGTTGTGTGTATCAATAACTAATTCATTTTTGCTGGGTCATATTCCTTGGGGATGTACTAAAGTTTGTTTAACCATTCACCCATTAAAGACATTGAACTCTAACTGTAATTGTTTCCATCTTTTTAATATTACAAATAAAGATGCTATGAATGTTCATGTAAAAATAGATAAATAAAACATTCGATAGGAGATTGTGATATACAGCTGAAGTGGAGACCCACAAGCAGGCACCCCATTTCACCTTTCTTGATTTTTTTCACAGTATATCCTATTTTATTTCATTTTTAAAATATCTCCTATATTATGCCCTGGCTGGTGTGGCTCAGTTGGTAGGGCATTGTCCCATGCACTGAAGATTGCTGGTTTGATTCCTGGTAGGGGGCATGCAGGAGGCAGCTGATCAATGTTGCTCTCACATTGATGTTTCTCTCTCTCTCCCTCTAAAAATCAATAAAAATATTTTCTTAAAAATAAGTTCTATTTTATTTTTATTTTTTGTTAATCTTCACCTGAGGATACTTTTCCATTGATTTTTTCTTTACAGAGAGTGGAAGGGAGGGAGGGAGAGAGGGAGAGAGAGAAAGAAGAAAACATCAATGTGAGAGAGACATATAAATTGGTAACCTCCTGCATGACACCGACCAGGGCTGGTGATCAAACCTGCAACCCAGGTACATGCCCTTGACCGGCTTCAAACCTGTGACCCTTCGGTCCGGGGGCTGATGACTTGAACCAAACTGGCCAGTGTAGCTTCTATTTTAAACCATGTTTGTTATTATCTGTCTGCCCAGATGATTACAGTGGCTCATTATTACTGAAGAAGGAGTTAGATATGGAGGGAATAAGGGGAAGGAAGTTGAGTACTTGTTCTGTACTAAATTCTCATGAAAAATAATTACAGATGCTATTTTTTAAAACAATAACTGCAATAGGACTTCTCAGAGCTCTTGGGTCTTTGATGGTTTGAGGCAGTCTAGGTATCCAGAGCATGATGAAACATAGCACCTGAAACCCAGAAGAAGAAGTTATTTCACTAGGTTGCTTTTCATTCAGTCCACCTTAGGGAAAAAAGACATGCACAGCTCCTCTATTCAGATAGATCAGACTGTAGCTTTAACCCTTACAACCTCCCAATCTGAGTGAATCTAATTTAACTTTCACCAACACTCCACCAAAAGTCTCAGCCACTATCTTGGCCCTGATGTGATCTTGCCTCCTAGCTTCTGGAATTCCTTTGGCTGCTATGCTACATTATAATATTCTGGACTTCTCTAAACACCATTTGATTTGAGCTATTACTATAATTTCAGTCAGTATATTCTCAGAACTCCCTCTCCAAGTATCTCTGTCTCTCTCTGTCTCTCTCTGTCTCTCTGTCTCTCTCTCTCTCTCTCTCTCTGTCTCTCTCTCTCTCTCTCTCTCTCTCTCTCTCTCTCTCTTTCACACACACACACACACACACACACACACACACACACACACACACACACTCAATTAAGCCATGGACTTGTCAGGCCTGTATCTCTCTGGTCTATTTTCACAATATCTTTGGCCCCTCAGTGCCTAAGACTGATTCCATGGTTTATCAGAGATGTTCAGGAAACAACAAGAGATATATAGTAGCCACGCTTTTAGATAAGTTTAACAATGGAAAATGAATACTCCTCAGGTTTCCATCATGAAGTGCCAATGAGGACACTCGTTTATTTGATATTACAAATAAAGATTCTATAAACAAGTCCAGTAAGAGTTTCTTGCATAGGAATCCTGCAGTAATTCTGGAACACTGTTGAGCATTGAGGTGGCCAATAAGAGAATCTTCCCGCAATGCCACAGCTTGGTGTTTCCTGCTCTTTTGACACAGCTTTGATTGGAAAAGTCCATTTCAAGAGGAAAGAGGGCATCTTATGCAGGAAGTTCACCCCATATGGGAAGAGCTGCTTTGGAACAAGGATGCCAAGTTGGCAATTATCTCAGCAACCACATACCTTCCTAGGGACTATATATTTCAAAGACTCTTGCCAAGAACCTATGTGGAGGGCTATAATGGCACATCCCACTGGTCTTTCTTAGCTCCTATAGAGCAAAGTATCTTGATGGGGCCTCCCATGTTTGTCTGTGAAAGACTCTGTAAGGATACCATATAGAAAACTAATTGCATGTTAGTAATGCTCAAATGAAATAAACAATGCAAATTATTTCACACCTAGTAGTGTGGGTGGCAGTGAGAACAGCACCAAGTGTTAGACTGGTGGGGTCAGACCAGACCTGGGTTCAGCAACCTCAGTACTTGAGTTCTGGCTAGGAAAGAATTCAGAGCCAAGACTTAAACTATAAGAGATCATTTATTTAGGAAATCACAGAAGTAGAAGAAGTAATTCATAGAAGACATGGGCTTGGGAAACAAGGTATAGAGGCAAAGGAAGGGCCCTTGGAGCTTATAAATGAAGAAAGTAAAGGTGAAGTGCCTGGGAGAAGGAGAGGGGAAAGGGAAAGGCCAGGGCATGCTCCTGGGAAGGGAGAGTATATTGGGCCCTCTGTCCTAAGGGTTTTAAGGTGGAGATTTTAGGGGAGGTCCCAGGGGAAAATTTCAATAGACTATTCAGCAGCTTTCCAGGTGTGTGCTTTCAGGGTTTAGGTCTCCACTGATTGATTGGTCTGCACCATGGCAGGGGGTCATTAGTCAATGCAGTTGTTCTTGAGGTCAGCTGTGAAGTCACTTGTCTGGTTTTGCTACTTTTCTGGGCCTGGAGCTGAAATACAACTGAGGCCTAGATGTTATCTCTAGGGAAGAAAGGTCAGGGGGTACAAACTTCATGACCAGCAATATGCTTGCTAGGGGAGAAAAGGCCACCCTGGGGATGAGGTCCCACTCTACAATTGTCTGTTACTAGGTGCCCAGAGCTTTCCACCTTGGTGATCTTCTGTACCTGGCCATTGTCCTTGCTCCGTTCATATCTGTCTAACTGCCAACCACAGTAGTGCTCAATAAATATTGATGCATAAAAGTTCTTATCACACTACCCTTATCTCCTCTACACACACACACACACACACACACACACACACACACATTATACTCAATCCTAAGTTTTTTGTTTTCTGTGGAAAATCCTTCCATCTTAGAAGACATTATAGAGAGATATTATTAGCCCCCTTTTACTCCCTTCTTAAACTTTAAAGGCAGTTCACTTTAACTTATAAGGTCTCTGTGGAGATCACCAAATTAGAACAACTGCATCAAAAAGCAGCTGCCACAGAGCAGAATCTATTTTACTATCAGAAGAATATTATGGCCAGTGATAGACTACTTGTTTTAATACTCTATAGTAGAAAACGTTAACAGATTTATTCAATTGTATATCTGGAAAAATATAGATAAGAGGCTAAAATTGTTTATATAATATTTAAATGGTAAAATTGTTCTGAGCTACCTGCAGCTGTCAAGAGAATGCAGTCTACATTTTTTACACTAGGGGCAGCAACATATAAGGAATGGCTCTTGTATTCCCATGACATTTCCAACAGACTCTGATATTTGACCAAAAACAAATACATATTAATTAAACATTGAAATACTGATACTTTGGGACAAGTTTTCTGGGATTTTAGGAGGACTTCTAAGGGAAGATGTTGATTGGGGTGGTATGTACTTTTGTTGCTTTTAAAGCTATGTGAAATGATGCCTTCTATTCCTCTCAGCATGAGACTGGCAGCATGGGGCCAAGTGGGAGAGTAGAAAGCAGTAGGGGATGGATTCAAAGCCATTCTATAGAGTAATTCTCAATTAAACTTCTAGAAAAATCTCTTCGTTTATCTTTGTGTAGTCATAGTGTATATGTAAAAGAATTATAAGGATGAATGAGTCTACGCTTGTTTCATTAAAACCCATCTTCCAGGTAACTCCATACTGCTTTCCACAGTGGCTGCACCAGTCTGCATTCCAACCAACAATGCACAAGGGTTCTCTTTTCTCCACATCCTTGCCAACACTTGTTGTTTGTTGATTTATTGATGACAGCCATTCTGACAGGTGTTGGGTGATATCTCACTGTAGTTTTAATTTGCATCACTCTGATGATTAGTGATGTTGAGCATCTTTTCATGTGTCTATTAGCCATCTGTATGTCCTCTTTGGAGAAATGTCTATTCAGGTCCTTTGCCCATTTTTTAATTAGATTGTTTGGGGGTTGTTGTTGTTGTTTTTGTTTTTGTTTTTTTGGTGTTGAGTTTTATAAGTTCTTCATAAATTTTGGATATTGACCCCTTATCAGATGTGTTATTGAAAAATATGTTCTCCTGTTCAGTGAGTTATCTTTTCATTTTGTTGATGGACCTGGAAAGTATTAATTAAGCTAAATGAAATAAGCCAGTCAGAGAAAGACAAGTACCATATGATTTCACTTATATGTGGAATCTAAATGAACAAAATAAACTAACAAACAAAATAGAAACAGACACTCCTAGTTACAAAAAGGAGATTGACAGCTGTCAGAGAGGAGGGGATTGGGGGCTGGGTGAAAAAAGTAAAGGGATTAAGAAAAAACCCTCATAGACAGAGACAACAGTATGTTGATTACCAGATGGAAAGGGGTGGGGGAGGTAGAAGATAGTAAAGGGGGGGATAAATGGTGATGGAAGGAGATTTGACTTGGGATGGTGAACACATAATACAACATACAGATGAGGTATTATAGAATTGTACACCTGAAACATATAATTTTATTAACCAATATCACCTTAATAAATTCAATAAAAATTTTGAAACATCCACCCTCCATAAGGTCTTGCATTTTGAATACCAATTTTGTTTTCACTTCACAAGCCAAGGAATCAAGCATATCTAGCTTCAGTTTCCTTGGTTACCGAACACTTCTTCCTGTCTAGACTTCTGGTCATGAGAAGAGAGAAAAGGAAAAACAAAGAATGGGGGAGGGAGGCAAAAAAAATGTTATACCTTATCTCCCTTGCCTTTCCCTACCACAGTCTAATAATTCTCTACCACTCTAGCCATTATGCACCAGAAATAAATTAAATATGTGATAAGGTTGAGTGAGATTAATCCCACATGTAAAGCCCAAACACCCTTGCCCTCATCTGTGCATCAATTTGGTACTGGGACAACATCAAGCATTAACAACATCCACATCATAAGGATATCAGAAGGAGAAGACAATGAGCAAAGGATAGAGAACCTGATTGAAGAAATAATGGCTGAGAACTTCCTTAACCTAGTGAGGGAAAAAGGAACCCAAGTTCAGGAAGCACAGAGAGTCTTAATCAAGATGAACCCAAAAAGGCCCACAACAAGACATATAATAATTAAAATGGCAAAGATTAAAGACAACAAGAGAATCTTAAAATTTTTTTAAAAAAATATTGACTTTAGAGAGATAGTAAAGGAAAGAGAGAGAGAGAGAAACACTGATTTATTGTTACACTTATCTATGCATTCATTGGTTGACTCTTGTATGTGCCCTGACGAGGGATTGAACCTATAACCTTGGCATATCAGGAAGAGGTGTTCATAAACAGAGCTACCTGGCCAGGGCCGAAAAGAAAATAAGTATCTTAAAAGCAGCAAGAGAGAAACAGTTAGTTACCTACAAGGGAGCTCCCATAGGGCTGTCAGCTGATTTCTGAACAGAAACATTTCAGGCCAGAAGAGATTAGCATGAAATATTCAAAGTGATGAAAAGCAAGGACCTACAACCAAGACTATTCTATCCAGCAGGGCTATCATTTAAAATTGAATGTGAAATAAAGAGCTCCCTAGACAACAACAACAACAAAAGTTCATTACCACCAAATCAGTATTGTAAGAAATGTTAAAGGGCCTGCCTTAAGAAGAAGCAATAAAGAGAGAGAAACATAGGTATAAAGAATAAAATAGCAATAAATAAGTGCCTGTCAATAATAACCTTAAATGTGAATGAATTAAATACTCCAATCAAAAGACATAAGGTAGCTGAATGGATAAGAAAACTTGACTCACATATATGCTGCATACAAAAGACTCACCTCAGAACAAAATATATATAAAGACTAAAAGTGAAGGAATGGAGAAAATATTGCATGCAAATGGAAACAAATAAAAAATCTGAGGAAGCAATACTTGTATTAGACAAAATAGACTTCAAAACAAAGGCCATAACAAAAGACAAAGAAGATCACTAAATAATACTAAGGGGATTGGTCCAAAAAGAGGATATAACCCTTGTAAACATATATGCATCCAACATAGGAGCAACTAAATATATTTTAAAATCATGGTGGTCAGCCCAGCCGGTGTGGCTCAGTGGTTGAGTGTCAACCCATGCACCAAGAGGTCACCTGTTCGATTCCTGGTCAGGGTACATGCCCAGGTTGTGGGCCATATCCCCAGTGGGGGGCATGCAGGAGACAGCCAATCGATGTTCTCTCTCATAGATGTTTCCATCTCTCTCTCCCTCTCACTTCCTCTCTCTCTAAAATCATTAAAGGAAAAAAAAATTTAATCATGGTGATCATTCAGGAAGAGATTGATCAACAGCAATACAGTCATAGGGGATTTTAACACCTCACTGATAAAAATAGACAGATCTTCCAGAAAAAAATCAACAGGCAACAGTGACCTTAAACAACACACTGGATTGAATGGATTTAATTGATATTTACAGAACATTTCATAAAAAAGCAGCAGAATATACATTCTTCTCAAGTGCACATGGAACATTAGGACTCAAAATAAGGCCTAATAAATTTAAAAAGATTGAAATCATATCAAACATCTTCTCTGACCACAATGGTATGAAATTAGAAATCAGTTACGAGAAAAAAAACTGAAAAACATTTAAACACATATAGGCTAAAAAACATGTTATTAAACAATGAATGTGGGTTCACAATGAGATCAAGGACAAAATCAAAAGTTACGTGGAAAAATTTTTAAATGAACATACAATAACACAAAATCTATGGGACACAGCCAAAGCAGTCCTGAGAGGGAAGTTCATAGTAATGCAGGCCTACCTCAAGAAACAAGAAAAATCTCAAATAAACAAACTAACCCTACACCTAAAAGAACTAGAAACAGAACAGCAAACAAAGCCCAGAGTAAATAAAAGGAAGAAAATAATAAAGATTAGAGTAGAAATAAATGACTTAGGAACAACAACAACAACAACAAATACAGCCATGGCCAGGTAGCTCAGTTGATTGGAGCATCATCCCATACACCTCCAAAAAGGTTGTGGGTTCTATTCTGGATCAGTGTACATACCTAGGTTGTGGATTCTATCCCCAGTTGAGACGTGTACAGGAGGCAACTGATTGATGTTACTCTTTCACATCAATCTCTCCCCCCCGCCCTTTTTCTCTTTCTCTAAAATCAATGGAAACATATCCTCAGGTGAGGATTAAAAAAAATACAAAAGATCAGTGAAACCAAGAGCTGGTTCTTTAAAAAGATAAACAAAATTGGTGAACATTTAAACAGACTTATCAAGAAAAAAATAGAGTGGATCCATATAAATAAAATCAGAAATGAAAGGGGAGAAGTAACAACTGACAGATCAGAAATACAAAGGATTGTAAGAAAATACTATGAACAACTATATGTCAAAAAATTGGACAACCTGGGCAAAGTGGATAAATTCCTAGAAACATACAATCATCTGAAACTGAATCAGGAAGAATCAGAAAACTAGAATAGAAAAATTACAACTAATGAAATTGAAGCAGTAATAAAAAAAATAAAAAACTCTTAGCAAACAAAAGTCCTGGACCAGATGGCTTCACAGGTACATTTTACCAAACAATCAAAGAAGAACTAACACTTATCCTTCTCAAACTAGCCCAAAAATTTCAAGAAAAGGTAAGACTTCCAAGCTCTTTTTATGAGGCCAGCATTATCCTAATTCCAAAATCAGATGAAGACACTAAAATCCTCAACAAAATATTACCACACTGGATCCAGAAATACATGAAAAAGATCATACATCAGGATCAAGTGGGATTTATTCCAGAGATACAAGGTTGGTACAATATCCACAAATCAATAAACGTGATACATTACATAGATAAAATGAAGGATAAAAATCACATGATCATATCAACAAACACAGAAAAGGCATTTGATAAAACCAGAATCCATTTATGATAAAAACTCTCAGCAAAGTGGGAACAGAGGATCATATCTCAACATAATAAAGGCCATATATGACAAACCCACAGCCAACATCATATTCAATGGGCAAAACTGAAAGTGTTTCTCTTAAAATCAGGAACAAGACAGGGATGTTTGCTTTCACCACTCTTATTCAACATAGTACTGGAAGTCCTAGCCACAGCAATCAGACAAGAAGAAAAAATAAAGGTATCCAAATTGGAAAGGAGGGAGTAAAACTGTCATTATTCACAGATGACATGATATTGTACATAGAAAATCCTAAAGACTCCACCAAAACACTACTAGATTTAATAAATGAATTTTAAAAAGTAGCAGGATATGAAATTAATATCCAGAAATTGTTGGCACTTTTAATACACCAACAATGAACTATGAGAAAGAGAAATTAAGAAAACAATCCCATTTACTATTGCAACAAAAGCATAAGGTACCTAGGAATAAATTTAACCAAAGAGGTAAAAGACCTGTTCTAGGAAAATTATAAGATACTGAAGAAAGAAACTGAGGAAGATACAAATAAGTGGAAGCATATGCCGCGTTTATGGATAGGAAAAATTAACATCATTAAAATGTCCATACTACCCAAAGCAATTTGTAGATTGATCACAATTCCTATTAAAATACCAATAGCATATCTCAGAAGTCTAGAACAAAAATTTATATGGAAACAAAACAGACCCCAAACAGCCTCAGCAATTTTGAGAAAGAAGAACAAAGTTGGAGGTATCACACTACCTGATATCAGACTATACTACAAGGCCCTAGCAATCAAAACAGTATGGTATTGGCACAAGAGGGGGCATATAGATCAATGAAACAGAATAGATAGTGCAGAAATAAACCCATGCCTTTATGGTCAATTAATATTTGACAAAGGAGGCCAGAACATACAATGGGATAAAAACAGTCTCTTTAACAAATGGTGTTGGGAAAATTGGACAGACACATGCAAAAGAATAAAACTAGACCACCAACTTACACCATACAAAAGAAGAAACTCAAAGTGGATTAAAGACTTAAATGTAAGTCACAAAACCATAAAAATCCTAGCAGAAAACACAGGCAATATAATTTCATACATTTCTCATAGCAATATTTTTGATGATATATCTCCTGAGGCAAGGAAAACAAAAGAAAAAATAAACAAATGGGACTACGTCAAACTAAAAAGCTTTTGCACAGCAAAAGAAACCATCAACAACATAAAAAGTATACCCACTGAATGGGAGAACATATTTGCCAATGATACATCTGATAAGGGGTTAATTTCCAAAATATATAAAGAACTTATACTACTCAACACCAAGAAGACAAACAATCCAATTAAAAATGGGCAAAAGATCTGAATAGACACTTCTCCAAAAAGGACCTACGGATGGCCAATAGACATGAAAGAATGCTCAACATTACTAATCATCACAGAGATGCAAATTAAAAGCACAATGAGATATCACCTATCAGAATGGTTATCATCAACAAATCAACAAGCAACAAGTGCTAACGAGGATGTGAAATAAAGAGAACCCTAGTGCATTGCTGGTGGGAATGCAGACTGATGTAGCCACTGTAGAAAACAGTATGGAGTTTCCACACAAAAACCAAACTGCCCTTTGACCTAGTGATCCCACTTCTGGGAATATATCCGAAGAAACCCAAAACACTAATTCGAAAGAATATATGCACCCTTATGTTCATTGCACCATTATTTACAATAGCCAAGATCTGGAAACAGCTCAAGTGCCCATCACTAGATGAATGGATAAAAAAAGCTGTGGTACATTTACACAATGGAATACTTCTAAGCTGTAAAAAAGAAGGAAATCTTACCTTTTGCGACAGCATGGATGGACCTGGAGATTATTTTGCTAAGTGAAATAAGCCAGTCAAAGAAAGACAAATACCATATGATCTCACTTATATGTGGAATCTAATGAACAAAATAAACTGATGAACAAAATAGAAACAGAGACATGGATACATGGAACAGACTGACAGCTGTCAGAGGGGAAGGGGGTTGGCGGGCTGGGTGAAAAAAAGGCAAAGGGATTAAACAACAAAAAAGAGTGTGGATCTGGAATCAAACTGCCTGGGTTCATAGTTGGGCTATGAACTGGCTAATTATCAGTTACTTACCTCATCTTTCTGAGCCTTTCTTCATCTGTAACATGGGGATAACAATACCTATATTGTAAGGTCCTTATGAGGATAAGCTAAATTAATCCATGTAAAGCACTTAATGAAGAATCTGGTACATAATAAGCACTTAATCAACATTAGCTGTACTTCTTTGGACTAGGCACTGTGCTTAGTGTTTTCTGTACATTGAATTGTTACCATGATGTCACCTATGGAAGCTGATGGCTAGAGAGAGCCCTTCCCACTTGTGCTACAGTTGCTCCTGAGTTTTATTGCCCACCTTTTATAGTTGAGGAAATTGAGGATCAGAGAGGTAATTTTGCTAAAGTTGCCTTAGCTATATATGCATGATCTTATTCCAAAGCTCTGCAAGTTCATTTTACTATTAATACATCAGATGGAGAGGAGAAAGAAAATAGAGAGGGGAGAGCCAGTGCTGAGTGAGGGGGGAGGCGAGAGGGGACTACATTGGGTTTTATCTCTAACAAGGGCCTAAGATACCTTTGGGGCCAATGCAGGGCCAGGCCAGCAGAAGGCGGGGTGGGTGGAGCTGAGCCAAGGAGGAAGGGATAAATGCCAGGTCCTGACACACAGCACCCACCCAGTCGTTCGTTCGTCCTCAGTGCAGGGCAACAGGTAAGAGTCACTTTCAGCCTAGTGCCCTCTTTCTGGTCTGCCTGCCCACCTCAAGGCTGCACATGCTCACTCTCTGGCCTGGCTAGATCTGACTTTGTTTCTTAGAATCTGTCGCTCTGTCATTTTCTCCCCATCCCCCATGTATTTCCTGCCTTTCCCTGTTTTCAGCTTTTCTTTGTCTTTTTCCCCTTGTTGCCTCTCCTTTGTTAGTTTCAAGATCACTCACTTCAGTTCATCTCTCTCCAACACACTGGCTTTCTCTTATTTTCCCTTAGTCTGAGTTCTATCTTCTCTCTCTCTGTCTCTCTCTTGCTCTCCCTTCATCTCTTCCTTCTATTCTGTATCTCTCAGTCTCTGTCTTCCTGTCTCTCTCTCCCTCTCCTTCTCTGTCTCCCAGAAACATGTCCTGATATTTCTTCCAGCAATTATCCGTTCTTCCCTCACTTTGACTCCTTGTCTCTGCTTAGCTGACAGCAGAGATCTATGAGTCAGAGCCTAGGGTGACAGAAGTAGGAAGAGAGAACTGAGGGCATTTGGAGATGATGGGAATAATGAATTGGGTACAGAAAGATTTGAAGGAAATGAGAGATGAATAATTATCAGAAGGGGGAAAGGTGAAAGAGGAATGGTGTACCACTGAAAGGGCCCTATGCCGAAAGTTAATAGATTTGTATTCTCACCCTAATTCATTGTGAGACCCTCTGAAAATAGAGCTTGGCCTATGATTTCCACAGCCTCTTTTAATTTTGATTTTGTGGTCTTCTAAATTTTTCTGTTTCTAAGAGTTCCTGATTTCTGCTTCGTTATCTAAAATTCTCTATGATTCTTCCATGATGAAAAGAGGGTGCTAGGAAGGGAAGTAAAGGCTGATGCTTCCAACTCCTGGAATGAAGTGACCACATCTACTCCAGACCTAACTGATTCTTACAAAGCAGGCCATAAGGGGGGAAACGGGGGCAAGGAAAGCTGCAGTTAGTTTCTGGCTCTCTGCTGGGGTAGAGTTGTGGTTGGCCTTTCTGATATCTGGGTCTACAGATTGGCTGCTGACATAAGAGAGGATTTTAAGGTGCAGGGAAAACCTTTTAGTAATGATATATCATTTGGCCCCAAATTGCACCATTATCTCTTTGAATAAAAGCATTATTTTAAGAAGACCCCTGACAAGGATTGCCACACAATGGGTGCATAAGTTGTTAAGTGGTGGAATGAATGAGTGAATGAATGAATGAATGAATGAATGAATGTTCACCAGTGTCTGAAATTCTGCTTCAGTTAGAAATCTGTTCCTTTGATAACGGCATTGGTCATAGTTCAAAATCAAATATCCCAGAAAGGGGCCTGTTAGTGCAGCAGAGGGGATTAACCTCTGAAGTTGAGCTCTCAGTCAAGAATATATGTGGCAATATCTAAATCATAGATCCACAGTGGTTAAGTTATTAGGCTCTGGAATCAGATTGCCCAGGTTCAAATCTTGGTTCTCCTACTTAGTACTTCTGTGACCTGAACAGGTTACTTAATCTTTTTGAGCCTTGGTTCCCTCATCTTGGAAATAAAGTTGATATTAGTGTGTACCTCACAGGGTTATAAGGATTAAAGAAGTCAATGCATATGAAGCATTTCCAACAGTTAGTACTCTGTTTGACTATTAGATTCTGATGGAACCTATGAAGTTATCTAGTCCAATGTCTGTGGAGAAACTGAGGCCCAGGAAGGGAAAGTATAGAGCCCAAGTTCACATACTAAATTGTAACAGGATAAGGAAAGAATCAGGATTGAGACAAGAGTCAACTTTTCAAACCTGGTCTAGTGTATTCATGATGTAACCTCCTTTGGCTGTACTTTTACTTTCCTTACATAGAAAATAAAAATAATAGCTAATACTTTTTCAGTATTTACTATGGAATAGACACTCTTCTATATACTTTATATAGATTAACTTACTAAATTTTCACAACATCCCTGTGAAGTAGAATGTCCTTGTTATTATCTACATTTTATAGATATAAGACATAGAGCAGAGACATGACTTTTCTAAGGTCCCAGAGCTAGTGAGTGGTAGAGCCAGGATTCAAACCCAAAAAGTCTGGCTCCAGAGGCTATGTTTGTAATACCCTAAATCACAAAAAGACTTCTTTTATTCATTTGTACTCACTCCATTTTCATGATGGGTAGTGGGATGGAGTGTAAACAGAACCCAAGATAAATAGACTACAAGGCTATGGGTCATAAAGATGAACAGGCAGAGTGAGGCAGACAAATTCCAGGAAAGGAGTATCAGAACAGAGAAATTGGAAAGTTCAACAAATTCCAAGAAGTAGTCTATATTTTTCTAAGTCCCTGAGAACAACATGGACAAAAACCCTTAGCGATGATGAGATTTTTATACAAGGGGATGGGAGTAGGCTTTAATCCACCATCATCCCAAAGCAGGACTTGACTTTGCTTCCAATCTTTGGGGCTTTCCTTACCATTACATGCCACACTGTTGTTGTCATTAGTCTTGGTTGATATTAGAGAAAGGAGTTTCTAGGAGCCTGGAACCTAGCCATTTGTTTTGCCTGCCTCTCCCTGGGTTATCCACCCCTCCTCACCACCAATAGCCAGAGTCAGCTCCAGCCAGATGCTCAGACGTGATTCTAGAAATGATCTCCTCTTCTCTCCCACACCTTGGTCTCATCTGGGGAGTGGTCAGACCCCAGTGGCGATAAACTCTGGGAGCTTTATCTGTGGTCTGCAGGCTCAGCCTCAAGTGTTTTAGCTTTTGCAGGCAGGCAGGGGAAGTAAAAACTCATATCTTTAGATATGTGGTAGGTATAAATACCTTACACTTGACAGCTGATGAAAGCTCAGACCAAGAGGGGAAGTGACTTTTCAAGAATGTCCAATAGAGAGTTGTGGAGCTGGAATTAAAATAAGAAAAGCTACCATTTATTGAAAATTATGTGCGAGAGGCACTATCCTAAAGGCTTAACATGATCAGTTTCATTTAGTCCTTTAGATACCCCTTGGCCTTTCCCAGTTTCAGGGCTCACACCCTGCCCTATATACTAACCTTTGTTCCTATGACAGCCTGTGAGAGTTGGAGGGAGGATGCTCTGTGGTAAAACAAGGGGACGAGATTGCTTTGTGAATTAGGGACAGCATGCTTGTGTTGTGAGATCTGGAAGGAAGGGGTGTTGCTCTGCAAGAGGTGAAGGAAGTTGCCATATGAGAACAGGGCCACAAGTTCCTTCTGTTCACTTGTCCTTCACAACATAAGATCTTATATCTAATAGCTCTCCTGGTGGTGCCAGGGCCTTAGTCTGCCTACATTCCTTCATATCTCTCCTATTGTCCTGTCCCATATGTGTCTCTTGATCTTCTGATGCTAGATATCCAGTTTGCCCTTTTTCTTTTAATCTGTTCCTCCCTCTTGCTCTTTCTAGCTGTCTTTCTCTGTGTATCTCTCAGCCTCCCTCATCCCAACCCCCAACCCATCTTAGTCACCTCTCTGTCTCTATTGTTTGATCTTGCCTGTACTCCCTTCTGTTACTCAGTCTCTGTCACTTCTTCCCCTAAATTTTCTTTGTTGTTCTTCCTCACCCCCACGATCTCTGGTAGCTTTTCTCCTTTATTTTGTGCCTGACTGACTCTCTGCCCCTGCTAGATTCTCCCCTTTCCTACTCTCAGTTTTCTGTTGTTGTATATTCCTCTATGCTCCTTGATCTGTCCTCATTTCCCTTTTGTGTCCTGTCTCTGGCTCTGCCTCTGCCTCTGCCTCTACCTCTGCTTTCTCTCTTGCTATTATCTGTCTCTCCTTCCCTCCCTCCCTTATCATCCCTCCCTCCCATTCACCCTCTATTCTTTCTCTTAGCTTAGTCTCTTTCCCTGTCCTTCTGTATTTCCCATCATCTTTTTGTCCTCTGTGTTTCTGGAGCAGCCCTCTTCTCCTTGTTCTTATCTATACCCTGTTCCTTTTCCCTCTGGCTTTGATCTCTTTCTTTCTCACAATTTCTATGCTTCTAACTCTACTACTACCACTGTACTTTTGTTCTCTATCACTTTCCTTCTTTTATCTTTCCTAATTGTTCTTTTCTCCCATCTCTTACCCTACTCTCCTTCTCTTTTCTCCCCTTTAGTCTCTGTTCATTCATTAGTTTACTCCCAAATTCGACAAATATTTATCAAATGCCTACTATGTGTATTTAGTTTCTTTTTTTTTATGATTTTCTGTCTCCTCTCTCTCCTCTGTCAGCCTCCACCTCTTTCACTCACCCATAGACTTTTCCCAGACCCTTTGGGTCTTGCTTTCACCTCCTTCTCTATCTGTGCTTTTCCAAAATACAGAAGCAAGTCTAATAACAGCAAAATACCATTTTGGGGGAGCATGGTCTGTAGGGCCTAGGGCCTACCATTTTGTCTTATTCCTTGAATATATTTAAGCTGGTACCTGTGGTCTCAAACTCCTTCTGCTCTCTGTCTGAACCAGCTCAGGAAAAACTCTGGGCTAAGGCTCAGAAGCCCTAGTCAATGGTATCTTTGTGCATTATCAGGCAGAATCTCCACTTGGCTGAGGCCAATATTCTCAGAAAAATTATTGGCCTGAAGTGTTGATTCAAAGGATTAATGGGTTATCAACTTCTATCTTGCCACATACAATCATACTTTAATGACCCTATGCATCACAGAGGAGGTCAGTGGCAAAGTTTGAATAAGAATTCAGGCTTTCTTACCTCCAGTTGGAACTCTTTCCTTCACCTTTTTGCTTAACAGTCGGTTTAGTATTTCTTCCTCTCTGATGCCCTACTGGTACATTTTAACATTGGGAAAGTTCTTACCCTAAAAGAACAATAGGGAAAGCATTGGGTGGGAGGCTAAACGCAAAGGATCAAACACAGGAATGACCCTGGGCTTTTGGCCAGGCCTCCATGATGAGATCTCACCTCTTCCACATCTTTTGCAGGACTTTGGGCTCAAGATGGTGGCAGCAGTCATGTTGCTACAGCGCTGCCCAGTGTTTGCCCGGAGCCCCTCAGGCCTCCTGGGCAAGGTGATTAAGACTCACCAGTTCCTTTTTGGTAATGGGTGCTGTCCCATCCTGGCCACCCAAGAACCAACCTGTTCTCAAATCCACCTTAAGGCAACCAAGGCTGGAGGAGGTAAGAAGAGGTTACTGGAAAATAGGGAGAATATCTGGGTCCTAGAAACAAGGTTCCAAGTCACACTATTCATCATTGCCCAATAATTGGTAGGGTTTATGTAAAAAGTGTTAAGACAGAATGAGCTGGCCTAAAAATACACCTGGCATCTGACTTCTGCCAGTATCACTAAAGAATCTCACTCTCGTGCCCCTCTTACCCAATATACTCCAGTCATTCTGAAACTACCTAAAATTGCCTAGATCAACTCTATTATTTTAGGCTTCTGTGCCTTCACTCCTGTCAAATGACCCTCTTCCAAACCCTTTACCAGAGTATCTCATATTTCTCATGAGACATTTAACTTGGGCATCATCTCCTCTGCAAAGTCTGCCTAGACTTCCAGCCTATCCAATTCCAATTCTGGGTCATGTGTCCTCCCCATTCTGGACTTTCATAGCATATGTCCTCCCTCCCATCCCAGCACTGTTCATAATGTGTCTTCAGTGTATGCCATTTCTGCCAGTTTAGGAGCTCCCCTAGCATAGGGACCAGACTCATCCATCTCCATGTCTCTACCATAGCCTGAGATAGCGCTTTGGGATATAGTAGGTTTCAGTAATAATTGTTAAGTTTAACTTATGGTTATAAATGCACTGCCACTTACTCTCTTACCTTTGCATAGACTCTCCATCTTGGGCCAAGAGCCACTGTCCCTTCATGCTGTCAGAACTCCAGGATGGGAAGAGCAAGATTGTGCAGAAAGCAGCCCCAGAAGTCCAGGAGGATGTGAAGACTTTCAAGACAGGTTGGAGTCAAGTTCGATCTCATTCAACCTCTGCTCCTAACACTTTAACTCACTTCACTACAGTCCTGAGCTAAGCTAATCCAAGGGCAGCTAGTATGCATCCCATGATGGGGAGTCCAGTCTTTCCAGGGGAAACATGGTAGGCGATAGCTTACACTGTGCACTGAAATGCACCCTCCCTAATACACATACATGCACAGGCTCCTGTAACTTTTAGCCACTAGTCTAAAATGATCCCTTCAGAATTCTGTCTCTTCTCTTCCAAGTAGCTAAATGGATTCCAACAGGCTGGGCTCCCACATTTAAGCAATACCACTCTATGACAATCTAGATTTGCATGAAAGAATAAATGTTGGAAATCGGTACATACTGTACAAGGTTATGGAGCCCCAGGTCAACTCAAATGGTTCAGATCACCCAAGGTAATCACACTTGAGAGATGGTCACATTGTTGACATCTTTCATAGGCCCTTTTGGGATATCATTAAGAGTAAAACTTTCAAAATTGAATTTTAATGACATTCAGAAAAGAAGAGTAAGATACACTGCCCTGCACCTACCAAGTGCAAGACCCCAGGGTGGCTGCCTCAGTAACCTCACCCAGTTACTTCTAGTGGAGAGAAGCATGATTCACCTTATGGAAGATTTCCTGACATAGGAGTCTCCACTTGGGGAGATGAATAAGTACTCACTTTGCAGAATATTTTTTTTCTTTCTGGAGAAGGCTTACCTACTTAATAAACTTGAATTATCATATTTAGATTTGAGTTAAAAAGGACAACACAAGCTTTCTTCGCCCCTCCTTCCCTCCCAAACCTTCTTGGTCAATGAATTGCACACTCCCTCTCAGACCTATCCAGTTCCATGGCTGCAACCAGCCTGAGGAATCCATTCTCCAGTTCCCAGGAGCCAGAGCAAAGTTCAGAAAATGTCACATACCTGGTACAGAATCACATGGCTAGTGAATTTGCTGAGGTGAAAATAAAGGAGGTAGAAATATGGAACGGGTGCTGAAAGGGCTTCTGACACAGTAAGGGAAATGGCAATGAAGCACTTTGAAACTAAATGGAGTCTGAGTTTAAATTTTAATGCTGGCACTTGCTGGATCTGTGTGCTTTGGCAAGTAATTCACTTCCCTTCAGTGGGAATTTAATACCTGCTTCAACAGGTTATCATGAAGAGGAAATACAATTACACTTATGGACGTGTTTCTATCTTGTTATGAGGCCTCATTAAATGTTGAATTTATTCCTATTACTTCTTCTCCATGCTTCCCTCAGAAACACTCATCATACATAGAGAGCCTTTTCCCTCTTTGGTATGTGTTTATATTCATTTTCATAATGGAAGTTGTTTTATTTTCCTAATGTGAAAGGAATATGATTCACTGTAAAATATTTTCCAATAGATACAGGGAAGCATAAAGAGAGAAATTTAAAATCAGAGTTCTGCTATTCACCATTATTTTTTTTATGTTTCCTTCCAGATACTTTTCTATGACTAAACACACACACTCACACAGACCTCCTACACTCTCCTCCATGCACATTTTTATTAGGAATATGATCTTATTCTACTCAGAGTTTGTTATTTTGCTTTGTTCACTTAACCATATGTCATGGGCATCATTCCATGTCTCTAAACATAGAGCTGCATAACCATTATTAAGGGTTGAAGTATGTTCTATGGCATGGATGCAATATCATTCAGTTAATCAAGCATCTATATTTCAGGTTATTGTTTCCATTTTTTGTGCATATTCTTTCCATTTATAGTGTATGATGGTGTTACATACATATAAATGTACCCAAATATAATATGTAGTATTATCTTAGACTTAGTGTGAATATACTTGAGATAATTTATCTACTCCTCTATTGGGTTGCTTCCAATTTTTCCTATGACAAACAGTGGTACAACAAACATCATTGAAAGTATCTCTTAATGCACGTATGTGTTTCCCTAGGATAGATACTAAAAGGTAGAAATCCTTGGGGTATAAGGGTGTGTACATTTTCAATATTAATAAATATTGCCAATTAACCCTCCAAAATGATGTACCAGTCATCAGAGAAAGTATCCACATTCTCACACCCTCTCCAGCACTTGATATTATCAAACTTTTAAATCTTTATCAATTTGATAAGTGAAAATGTGTTTGTGCAGTTTAATTTTCCCTGATTAAGCATCTTTTTCTACATTTATTGAATTCTCTGTTTATATTCTGCTTTCTACTTTTCTACTGGGTTGAAATTTTTTCATAGTAATCTTTCAATTTATAAAAAATAAATTCTGGATAGCAATAATTTTTTGTTAAATGTGGTACAAAGTTTCTGTAGGTATGTCAGTCTGTGCATTTTAGAAACTTTTGATGCATACTTCCAAAATCCTTGCAGCAAAAATGTTACCAGTGTACACCCCTACCTCATAAATTACAATTGGCAACAATCATGATTTCTGTCTCATGTATAGAGTTCTAGAGTTTAACAAGCCCTTTGGCATATGTTATTTCAATTTATTCTGAAAGTCGGGTTGCCTCATTTGGTATTGGTAATGGTTAAATAGGTGGACTCTAGGTCTCTTACTTGTAGGCCACTTACTTGCTGAATGACCTTGGTCAAGTTACCTAACCTCTCTAAGCCTTGGTTTCCTCATCTGTAAAATGAAGATACTACTAGAACTTTCTACATAGGATAGTTGTGAGGAATAAATAAAATAATAGCTATAAAGTTCATAATACAGAGCATTACAGGTAATAGGCAGTCTTTAAATGTTGGCTATAATAACATAATCAAAGATTAGTTATTATTATTTTTAAATATGTTTTATTGATTCTTTAGAGAGCGAGGAAGGGAGAGAGAGAAAAAAACATTGATGTGAGAGAGAAATATCAATCAGCTGCCTCATGCACGCCCTCTACTGGGAATCGAGCTTGCAACCTGGGCATGTGCCCTGACTGGGAATCAAACTGGGACCACTAACTCCATGGGACGACACTCAATCCACTGAGCCACACCAGCCAGGCGTTGTTGTTGTTGTTGTTATTATTATTATTATTACCACTACTACTATTACTTTAGTCATAATAATACTAATATGTGCCAGATATTAGTTTGGATATTACATTCTGTTTGTAATCAGATGCTCGCAATTCTTCAAGAAGGTATTATTAGCTTCATTCTACAGATCAGGAAATTGAAACTAAGACAGAGGATTTATGACTTTCTCAAGGTCACACAAGTAGGAAGTGGCAAAGTAATTACTTGAAACTAGATCTGTTGATACTCTTTCCACTGAAACTGGAAGTAGTAATTCCAGTAAGGAGGCTTCCACACTAACCACAGGGAAATGCCCTGGCCAGTATGGCTCAGTGGTTGGAGTGTCGGCCCGCGGACCAGAGAGTCCTGGGTTCAGTTCCTGTTAAGGGCAGGAACCTCGGTTGCAGTCTGTCCGCGGTCCCGGTTGGAGTTGTGTGGGTGGTGACCAGTTGATGTATCTCTCTCACATTGATGTTTCTCTTTCTCTCTTCCTCCCTCTCTCCCTTCTGCTCTATCTGAAGATAAATGAAAAAAAAAAATTTCCTTGGGTGAGGATAAAAATAAATAAATAAATAACCACAGGGAAAGAGCTGAGTTCAATGCCAAGGGTAGAAAACCTGAGTGAATGTATGAATAAATTACTGAGTGAATGAGTGCGTAAGCAAACGAATGGTTGAATGAAGTAGTGGAGAGTTAATGTGGCCAGTAGGTTAATGACTGATTAAATAAATGAATAAATGGAAATAAAATTAGAGAAAACAAAATCAACAGCATGAATAAAATGTGGACTAGCTAGGAAGTGATTTTTAAATGAATTCTTTCCATCCCCATATCTACCCCTGCAGGAAACCATGTCTTTGGTTATGACCAGTTTTTCAGGGACAAGATCATGGAAAAGAAACAGGACCACACCTACCGTGTGTTCAAGACCGTGAACCGCTGGGCTGATGCATACCCCTTTGCCCAACACTTCTCTGAAGCATCTGTGTCCTCAAAGGATGTGTCTGTCTGGTGCAGTAATGACTACCTGGGCATGAGCCGGCACCCTCGGGTCTTGCAAGCCACACAGTGAGTAGTAGGGTCTGGGCTATGAGCTGTGGGGACAGTCCAGAGAAGAGCCAAAGCCACACATGGAAGGAAAAGGCAGAGCTGGCAGTGGAAACCTGGGTTCCACCCACCACCTCTGTTGTACAAGGTCCCCCAGCATATTTAATCCTCAGATATGAACTAAATCAGTCAACAAATCATGTTTTCTAAACTCTTGGGTGTCCAGTGCTATGGAGGAGAGGATGGAAGAACAAGTAAGCCCACTTTCCATGAGCTCTCATTCTGGATGCAGAATTAGTATTGCCAGAGACGGTGTATGACCTCCTCTACAAAGTCTTCCAAACTTCTCAAGCTCAACCTAGCTTCTTCCTTCATCCCTGAGTGCCTTCAGCCAGAGAAGAGGGTGAAAGTCTCTCCATCATCCCCATCCTGCTCTCTACTTGGTCACTGAGGACACAGCTCACACAGGATCCCCATCAAGGAAGAGAAACCTACCCAGTTCCTCTGAGTCTGACAAGGGTTTCTTCTCCTTGTCTCCCCTCTGTTTTTTTCCTTACTAGGGAGACCCTGCAGCGTCATGGAGTTGGAGCTGGTGGCACCCGCAACATCTCTGGTACCAGTAAGTTTCATGTGGAGCTAGAGCAGGAGCTAGCTGAGCTGCACCAGAAGGACTCAGCCTTGCTCTTTTCTTCCTGCTTTGTGGCCAATGACTCTACTCTCTTCACTTTGGCCAAGATCCTGCCAGGTAAGCCTAGGGCCTAAGCTTTATACAACATACAGTCTTACTGTCTTCATTACTCCTTCCCTCTATTCTGAGTTCACTTGCTCCCATTGCCCTTCTTTCTTACCCACCTTGCATATCCTCAACATTGGATGACTACATCCCTCTTCTTTCTCCCCTTCTACACATAGGCTAAAGACCACTACTAAGGAAAATTGCCCAACTTCAAAGAAGAGTAACACAATAAATTTGTCACCCCCCCAAATCAACTGGGCTCTTAATACTCATAAACAATACTTTTATGTCCCCACATCCGCTCTTTTTTTAAAAACATTTATTTAGTTAACTTTTTTCTTCTTTATTGCTTTTTTTTAGAGAGTGAGGAAGGGGGAGGGAGAGAGAAACATCAATGAGAGAGAGCATCAGTTGGCTGCCTCCTGCATGCCCCCCACTGGGGATCGGGCCCACAAGCTGGGCATGTGCCCTGACCGGGAATTGAACCAGTGACCTCCTGGTGCATGGGTCAACGCTCAACCACTGAGCCACACCAGCCGGGCCACATCTGCTCTTTTAAACTTTCTTCCCTCTTCTAAAACCTGTGACTACCTCCGCCTTCACTCTTAGCAAATTACCTCACATCTTACATCACAAATAAAACAGAAATCACCAAACAGGGATTCCTTTAACTTATAGCCACCATACCTACAAACTTATCTAATTGTTCACTGATTCTTCTTCCATTCTTTCCTTTTACAATTTAAAGGTGCATCCTTCCTTCTGCCTAAAGCCAATCCCTTCCCTTGTACACTGGATCCCATCAGGATCCCACCTTCCCACTCTCCCACTCTCTAGCCAATGCCTGCCATCCTTCCATCACAGCCCCAACTCTGGATGAATATAACTCTCCACCTTCTCTGTCAGTACTGGGCTTATATAATTGCTCAGGTGGGAGCTACTAAAAATTTATGGTTCTCAACTTCTATCAGCTCCTCTATGCTCTCTGGCAATCCTGTTTCCATGGTCAGTTCTCCAAGTCTCCAGGGTAGCTTTGCCAATCCCCATTCTCCTCAGCCCTCCTACACCTATACCTCACTCTCACCCACATGAGTATCCCCACATGTCCTCTCCTCATTCCTCCTCTCCTGTCACAGTGGAAGAGGTGCCCTTTTTCTTGTTGATAAATCCTGTTGCTGGTGCTCTGTGTCCCAGTCCCCTCTACCTCCTCAGGAACTTTGATCTGTACGTTTCCTCTCTCCTGTATCTTCAGCTTCTCCCTTTCTTCAAACATATTGAAGTCTCTTGCATCTCACAAAAAAAAAACATTTCCCTTCATTATGCTCTAGTTACTGCCCTATCTCTTTCCTCCTTATAACTGGCAAACTGCTTGAGAGAAGTCTCCATACTTGCTATCTACCTCCTCACTTCCTGCTGATTCTTTAGCACACTATAAACATCACTACTGCTTCTTGGAAGCTTTTTCTAGGCCACACATAACCCCAAGTAAATCCAACATCCTTGGAAATTTTTTCAGTAAACCTTCTCTTCAACCACTACAATTCAACTTCTTTACATCTCCACTGCAACCATCCTAGCCTAGACCAATACAATTTCTTGATTTCACCTTTGCCCTCCTGAAATCCATTCTTCACATCAGGCATAATGATATTTTTTAAATGCAAATATATATTTTGTTACTCCCCTGCCCCAAACCCTTTAATAGATCCCCACTGCCCTTAGGACCAAATCCAAATTCTTTATCATGGCTTCTAAAACCCCAAATAATCTGGCCTCTACCTAACTCTTAAGCCTCATCTTTTGATACCTCTTTTCTCACTCTTTCATTCATTAATATAGTCATTCATATACTTATTCACTCACATAAATCAGTTATGTTTATTCATCCATTTATTCAATAAATGCTTATTTATTATCTACTGTGTACCTAGCATAATCCTGGGTATCAGAAACAGAAATAAAAAGATGTGGTTCCTGCTCTTAAGTGACTTCCAGTCTACTTGTCCTTATGGCAGTTTCACCAGGAAGTCATGCCTGATTTCCTCAGGTAGAAATGATCCTTACTCTAATGAAAGGCCACAGGTCCTTGATGTCAGGGCAATTTTGGGGGCCAGGAATCAACTCCCCCCACCAACTTCTCACCTCTACCTGTGCTCCCAGTATTGCCCAGTAAAATGCCATAATTCATCAGGTCTTAGAGAAAGGTCTTCCCCTCTCTGGACCTTAACTTCCTCACTTATACATTAAAGGGGCTAGATTCCATAGTCATCAATGGCCCTTCCAGCTCTGGTATGCCATGAATTTATTATTAAAACTTTGAAAATCTGATAATTATCCACCCTATAAGCAGAGGGATGCTACCTGAAAGAAGTGGGATTTCATCTGGACCAAGAAGAATCTAGCATCTGTCCAAGTCAACAAGCATTCTCTGGGATAAACTCCTTTCCAAGGCTTGATCTTATGTGTTTAAGAGAAGAAACTCAGGCCCTATCCTCAGGAAACTCTAGAGCTTCTAGGGAAATTAAAATTTCCTCTACTCTAAGATAGTCAGAGGCCAGACCAGGATTAGAAAGGAGGGAAAGGTGTAGGGGTCAGAATTTCAGGAAAGGGGAGTTCTTCCAAGGCAGCGAGAGGTGTCACAAAGGTTTCCAGAGGAAGAGGAAATAGAGCAAGGTCTTCAAAGAGAGGAAAGGGTTGGCCCTCTGGCCCTGCCAGATCAGTTCTGAGGTTGAAGTGAGAATACTGGGACAGAAGCTTAAGAATTATGCATCTGGTCCCTCAGGGTGCGAGATTTACTCAGATGCTGGCAACCATGCTTCAATGATCCAAGGTATCCGCAACAGTGGAGCAGCCAAGTTTGTCTTCAGGCACAATGACCCTGACCACCTGAAGAAACTTCTAAAGAAGTCCAACCCTGAGACACCCAAAATTGTGGCCTTTGAGACTGTTCACTCCATGGATGGTATGTATATGTGTGAGTGTATGTTTACTAACATTGGTCTCACAAAAACCATGATGATAATGATAACAGCTAACATTTACAGAGTGCTTATTACATGCCAAGCAAAATTATTAGTATTTAATGTATATTAACTTACTGAATCTTCACACTTCTACGGGGTAGGTGCTATTATTTCTATTGATTTATATGGGGAAAGTGAGACACAAACAAGTGAAGTAACTTGCCTAAGAACACACAAGCAGTAAATACCAAAAGATGGAGGCAGCTATTATAGTGATCTTACAGATTAAGAAATTAAAGTTCAGAGACAGCTCCCAATTTATCTTGGGTGATTCAGTAAATTGGTGCCAAAGTGAGTATTTGTACCCTAGGACATACAAGTCCAATTCCTTCACACAAGGCTCCCTACATGATAAATGATGTACACATCCATTATATCAATGTCTGGTTTCTGCAATGGAAAATTTCACAAATTGACCTTGCCTGGGAGTTTTTTCAAGGTCCACTATGAAGCACTAGAATCAAAACAGGTTTTTAAATCAGACAGATCTGGGTTCAAATTCCAGGCACTGACTGGCTCTATGACCTTGGATAACTTTTTAACTCTCTGAGCCTCAGTTTTCCCCAAGGTTAAATATCTGGTTGTAAGAATTAGAGATAATGAAAGTCATCTCATTTATTATGATCTAAGTAGAAAAAATTATCTTTACCCTCCTACCTTTTTCCCTCAAATGCAACAATGCTCAAATCATTTTACTGCTATCCTTTTTCAGCAGAAATCATGTGTTTTAGGCCTCACCTTCTGGATTTATTGTAGGGAAGCGGTCCTAACTTCATTTTAGTGTGTCACTTTTCTAACTGAAACAAAGGAGAGTCCATAGTATTCCCTGATATAGCCAATGTACATGCCATCAGCATCATGTAATGGTAATTCACAGGCTGTGGAAACAGACTATCTATTTTGAAATCCTAGAATGACAACTTACTTAGCTTGAACAAGTTTCTTTATTGCTCTGTGTCTCAGTTATCTTATTTGAAAAATGGAGGTGATAATAATAGAGTAGCTGTGAGAATTAAATCAGTTAACATATGTAAAGAAGTTATTGTTGTGCCCACTCCCACATTTCTACAACTACCAATGAAGGAAAACCATCCCATGATTATATTCCTACTGCTGAGACTACTCTATTCATTATTTCTCTGGTCAAACCATGTTAAGACCATCCTACTTCCTTACATTTGCAAGTGAATGGTTCCTTATTTTTTATGGAAACTCTGCCTAAACTGTCAATCATAGGGTAGAATTTCTCTCATTGAAATGATGCTTTACCCATCACACTGTCCCCTGTCTTGGGCTCCATCTCCTGTGGTTGTCCCCACCAGTTGTTCACATTCTTTAATCCTGGCCCAGAGTCCCTGTTTCCATCTGAAGAAGTTTCTTCTGTATTCCAACTCTCTACACCTCAGTAGTTTCCAGGGATGGTGAAGGTGTGGATTCTTGTATATGCAGAGTAGCCAAAGTCTATAAGCATAGAAGATGTCTAGAATAACATAGAAAAAAGTGGTAATCTGTATGGAAATGGAGAGGAATCTACAGAGCACTTCTAACTCACTTTCAATTCAATAGACTGACACTGAGCTTGTGTGTGGGAAGGTACTCTCATATAACAACATTGATCAGAAATACACTCTCACAGAGACACAGGAAATACAAAGAGACAGAGGCACAAAGAAATACAGAAAGGGACACAAAGGTACATAGAAAGAAAGTCTGAAGCAGAGAGATAGTCAGAGACATAGAAAGGGACACAGTGAGAAAGAAGTGAAGGAGGGAGGGGGGAGAGAGGCAGAGAGACAGAGAGGAAGGAATGGGAGGGGAGAGAGAAAAAAATAAAGCAGAATCAGAAAAATACAGATATAGAAACAAAGATGGAAATGGCCACAAAAAGAGAGATAGTGACAGAAAGCCAAAAAGATAGAAATAAGGAGTACTAGTGAAGAATAAATATATTGACAGGGCTTCCAATGGCACCTGGCAGAGGGGATAAGTGGTATCTGAAATCAGAATGGCATTAACCTGGAGTAAAAGGTGACTTTTTCAATTTGTTTAAACAATGGTATCACATAGGCTAGTGCCAACCCTAAATGTAAATACACAGATTTGTAGCGGGGGGGGGGGGGGGGGGGCGAGCAAAGAGAGGCTGAAAAATGGCACAAACAAGAGAACATATATTATCAGAATGAAGTAAAACAAGAAAGACAGAGAGGCAAGCCTTGATCATAGCCTGGAGAAAACACACACACGGAGGGGGAGGGGTGGGGGAAGCAGAGGAGTAGGGATAAAAAGAACATGCACAAGCTTGGGTGGGAGTGAGGTGAAGGCAGACAACACATATAAAGAGGTTTGAAACAGTCCCAGAGTAGTTGTGGGTCATAAATTCCACACTAGAGATGGAGCTGGGGGGGTTATGATATCTTACCTCTATTCCTTGGCTTTGCTCAGGTGCCATCTGTCCCCTCGAGGAGTTGTGTGATGTGGCCCATGAGTATGGAGCTCTGACCTTTGTGGATGAGGTTCATGCTGTAGGACTGTATGGTTCCCGGGGCGCTGGGATTGGGGAGCGTGATGGAATTATGCACAAGATTGACATCATTTCTGGAACTCTTGGTGAGTGAGTGCTTTGGATTTCCCTTACATACAAACCAGAAAGGAGGCCCCTGAAAGATCCTTTTCTTCCTCCTCCCCAAAGCTGCAGGATCTATTTGGGTAGAATTCACAGCCCAAGGCTGTGGAACTCCTGGATTCCCTCCTTCCACTCCCTCCTCACTACAAAGTTGCTGAAAAAAATCTGGGTTTTTTTAGAAGAACCCTGAGCTGGGCAAAATAGCCAGGTTCTACTCAGTAAGTGGCGAGTTGTAGTTCTAATCTCCTTTTCCATCCCAGCACCAAGCTTCATCTTAGCTCCACTTTTGGGCCTAACCAGCTCAAGATCCCCACCCATCTCCTGCCTATCTAGTCACTGCATATGGCAGGCCTTGAAAGTCCTATCTCAAAGCAGCAGAATTATCAGCTCTTGCTGATAATAATTCTCCTGTCATGGACAGGAGAAATGAGCAGAAGCCTGGGAAGGGAGTCTGGACCTCCAGCTTCTGGTGCACCTCCTTGTGTTATCTGGGGTATGATCTTATTCTTCTGGGGAATGATAATGGGGTCTGCGTATATCTTCCTCTTCCCTGTCTCCAGGCAAGGCCTTTGGCTGTGTGGGTGGCTACATCGCCAGCACCCGTGACTTGGTGGACATGGTGCGCTCCTATGCTGCTGGCTTCATCTTCACCACTTCACTGCCTCCCATGGTGCTCTCTGGGGCTCTGGAATCTGTGCGACTGCTCAAGGGAGAGGAGGGCCAAGCCCTGAGGCGGGCCCACCAGCGCAATGTCAAGCACATGCGCCAGCTACTCATGGACAGGGGCCTTCCTGTTATCCCCTGTCCCAGCCACATCATACCCATCCGGGTGAGAGCCCCACACTTCCCATTGCTCTCCCCTCCTGTGTCTTCTAGAAGCCTTACCACACCCAGCAAACTGACACCTGCTCCTGTCAACTCTGCTTTCAAGTTAACCACTTTTGAAAAGTTATCAGCTGTTTTGGATTAACCTTTTTTTTTTTTTTTTGCATTAGCTATATGCCATCCTTATTAGACTGTCCTGACCCTCACAATATTGAGTATCCATGACCTATACATAATTCAGTGTTTTTCAAACTGTGCATCAAGACCATTGCTGATAATAATTCTCCTGTCATGGACAGGAGAAATGAGCAGAAGCCTGGGAAGGGAGTCTGGACCTCCAGCCATAACATTATCTTAATAGGTTATGGCTAGCATTAACAAATCCTTCTTGAACATCCAGCCTCTTAAAGAGCCCGCCTCTTAAAGAGCCTGTAAACTATGCATGAAAATTTTTGTATTTTATTAAGGAATGGTCATTGGCTTACTCACCACATCCATTGGTATCGTGGCTATAAATATAGTTGCTTACAAAACAACAACAACAAAGAACATGTTGGAGTACATCACATATAGTAAAGGTTTCATTTTATGGGAAATTTGTTTCAGTTTTGCATATGATTATATGCACATGTATGTATGTATGTATGTGTATGTGTATAGTATGCTCATGGTGTGAAATGTGTTTCTTAATGAGAATTGAAGTCAGAAAATATAAAATCAAAAACCATGGGACTAGCTGCTATTTTGGATCCTCAAGTATGTTTGAGTGTTTACTGCCTTAAAAAATTAACTGACTTCTTTCTTTTTAAAAAAGTTTATTATTTTTTATTGTTGACAGTATTATAGATGTCCTTCATTTCCTCCTCCCTTTGACCCCAACCCACCCCAGACCTTTACCACACTATTGTCTGTGTCCATGGGCTATGCATATATGCATACATGTTCTTCTTTCTTAAATAGCATCTATTTGTGTGTGTTGATAAGTAAGGGTGTAGGGAGGATACTTTTATGTAACTGTTGTATGAATGAGAAAGAAAGTCACTGCTCCTTGGACCAACCCAATATTCCCTTGAAAGATTGCTTTCCTAAATATCTGTGTGTTGTTGTTTTTTTTTAATTAACCCAGTAGCAGCATCCCAGAGGGGTGGGGCTTATGGGATTTATCTTCTTATCCAGAACCACCCCAAGTTAACATACTAGCTAAGTAAAACCAGAGTGTTTGCTCTGCATACAGCTTCAAGACAAGGTCCCTAGCACCACCTCCACCCCATGCCTTAAAATTTGATTGGAGCCTCTGAGCAACTCCTTGATAGATATTCTGGAGCTGCCACTGACTAAGGCTCTTATGAAAAAAATCTGTCTAAAAATGCAGTGTTGTTCCTTCATCTGGTTCCCTCCACCTACTTAATGGAGCTAGTGATAGTGAGGCCAGGATGGCAGATATTGACAGGCTTTTCTTCTGAGCCCAGGTGGGTGATGCAGCACTGAACAGCAAGATCTGTGATCTCCTGCTCTCCAAGTATAGCATCTACGTGCAGGCCATCAACTATCCAACTGTCCCCCGGGGTGAGGAGCTGCTGCGCCTGGCACCCTCCCCCCATCACAGCCCTCAGATGATGGAAGACTTTGTGGGTAAGCCCCCAACAGGGTTTTCTACAGTACTGTCCTTCCTTTTTGGCCCCAGGATCTGAAGAAGTTGAGAGAATGGATGCCATTCACTTAAAAAATATATTTCTGAAACATCTGTTGTGTGCCAGACTCTATACTAGTCATAAATGGATGAGAAACAGTTCTTAGACTTGTAGGGCCCCAGTTTGGTTGAGGAGGCCATAGCAGACACAAAGAATGACTTCAAGGGGTGAAAGTTCAACAAAGACAGTGCATGTGGAAGGTGTGGGAGCAGAGAAGGGGTGCTGACCCAATATGGGATTCAAGACAGGCTTCCTAGTGAAAACACCTGACCTGAGTCTTTCAAGGTAAATGGTATTGGACCAAGAGAAGAGGGTGTGGAGGGGTATTCCTAGCAGAGGGAAGAACATAAAAAGCAAGGAGGAGAGGGTAAGAAACAGCCTTGGGTATATCAAGAACAATAAGCAGGTGTTACAGGAATGTAGAATAATAGGATGACGTGGGGGAGGAGAGTGTCAATCTATGAGTCTACAAAGACAACACAAAATAGGGACTGGACTGAGAGACTTATAGATAGTACTAACTGAATAGCTTGGTTTTATCCTGAAATATGGCAGTTTAATCAATTCACCTAAAGCTTATTATATTCCTGTAGGGTAGTTTTTAGCATGGGGCCTGGCATAAAGAAGGTGTTCATTTCAGGTCTGTTGGGTGAAAGGCATGTAGCTAGTTGATGATTTAGCAGAGGAGACAGACATAGAAATGGATGGTACCGGTTCAGTGTGATGAGCTACAGTGCTCTGGGAGCTGGAGGAAGAGTGCTCCTTTATGGCTAGAGAGGGCAGGAAGGGTGAAACCAGAGAGGCTTTGTAGGTGAGGAAGTCCTTGTGCAGCATGTTGAAGTGCATGTGATATACTGTAAGGACATTCCAGAATAAGGGAATTCCATCAGCAAGGACCTGACGATAGGAAAACAGAGGGCATGCATTGGCAACAGTCATTCTGTATGTGTGGAGCATAAACAGTATGAGAGCTCAAGGAAGACAAGATATATAGGTGCCATTAACTCATTCATTGATTAAAAAACATCAAATAATATTAGCCAACATTTATTAAGTATTTATCATGTGCCAAGCACCATTCTAAACACTTAACCTGTATTAACTCATCTAATCCTCATGGGGCAGAGATGCTATTATTAGCATTTCCATTTTACATATGTGGAAACTGAGGCATTAAAAATATATAGTAAGCCCTAGCCAGGTAGCTCAGTTGATTAGATCATTGTCTGGATACACTAAGTTTGCGCGTTCAATCCCCAGTCAGAGCATATACAAGAATCAACCAATGAATGCATAAATAAGTGGAACAACAAATCGATCTCTCTCTCAAATCAATCAGTAAAAATTAACATATATAGGGTGTCCCAAAAAATGTATAAACACTTTGAATAATTATAAAGCCAGTGTTTATTAAAATATATTTCATTTTCAAAATCTAATAGAATCTACAGATACCCTATATACATTTTTGGGGACACCCTGTATGTATAGATTCTATAGTAACTGGTCCAAGTCACACAGCTACACAGCTACTAGATTTGAAATGAGGAGTTTATCTCTACCACTATGGTCATAACCACTCAGTCTACTGCCTCTCTGAGCTGATGATCCAGACTTCTGGAATTTGAGCTCAGTCCTCTCAGTTGCTCTGGGCTTCAATTATAGAGCTCTAGGCACCCTCAGTTCATGAGTGTCCATTTATGCCAAGCTTTTGCAGGAAAGAAATGAGTGGTATCCACCATGACTCTACCAGTCCTTCAAACCTATACCCAAACCATCCTGAAATCTTGCAAATGTTCTCTACATTCTCTCTCATCTGTTCTTTCTCCATTGATACTTTTTAAATCCGTATCAATGCAATTTCTTCCTAATTTTTCTGCTTCTCCCTTGCTTCCTTCTAATCCCTCATCCATACTGACCACTGGAGGGATTTTTCTAAAATTCTAACCATGTAGCTCCCTTGCTTAAATCTCTTCGTGTTTATTGTCTAGACTAGAACAGTGGTGTCCAAGGTGAGGTATGCAAGAGGATCCATAAGGTGAGGGAATTTATTAGAATATTTTTAAGATACAGGTTTATTACTTATAAGATCTGGAAATTATGTTTGCTTTTTATCTTAAAAATTGCAAATTATGCATTACTGATATTGATCTTTACTATACAGACTGACAATGATACATATATAGAGTATATATAAACAAACATACATAGATTGGAAGTACATGTATGTGAAAATGTTTGTACTGATAGAATGTCTAGTCCAAAACTTGGAGACTACTGGTCTATAGAATAGTCAAAGCTCCTTGGCATGGCATTCAATGCCTTCAGCATGGTGATCTCTATATCCTTACCTCTCCCCCCACATTTTATTTCTACAGCTACACTGAATGACTTGTAGTTCCCTTATTTTGCTCTATTCTCTTACCTCTGGGACTTTGCTAATTAATGTTCCCTTCTAATTGGAATGCCCTCCCTCAAACCCTTCCTCTGGCTTACTTTTCTTTCCTTTTCTTGACTTAATCAGGCATCCTTTCATTCTTTCAACAAATATTTATTGAGTACTCACTGTGTGCTAGACACTGTTCTAGGTATTAAGGATTCAGTTGTAAACAGACACAAAATTGCTATTCTTCTGGAGCTTACATTCTAGTGACAGGAGATAATAAAAACATTTTAACATTTTTTATATGTTTATTGATTTTAGAGAGGAAGGGGGAGGGAGGGAGAGAGAGAGAGAGAAACAATGATTGGAGGAGGGTTGTAGCATTTGATAGTGTTAAGGGTAGAGATCATTGAGATGACACTTGAGCAAAAATATGAAGGAGTTAGCTGGACAGATATCTAAGGGAAGATCATCCCAGGCAGAGGGAAGGGCCTAAGACAGGGAAGACCCTAACACAAGAATATTCCTTTTGTACTTGAGGAACATAAGAAGATGAGTGTAGATGGAGTGGTGTAAGCAAGACGGAGATAGAAAACTGAGGACAGAGAGGCAATACGGGCCTAGACTGTGTAGGGTATTGTAGGCCATTGGAAGGATTTTAGCTTTAACTCTGAAATGGATAGCCTTTTGAAGGATTTGAGCAGAAGAGTGACATATTTAACTCAGGTTTTAACAGAATTGGTCCAATATCTATGTTGAGTCTAGACTAAAAGAGTGAAAGCAGGGAGATCTATTATGGGGCTACTAAAATATTCCAGGTAAAATATGATGGCATCTCAGACTTGATAGCATTGGAAGTGATGAGAAGTGGTCAAAATTTGAAGGTGAAGCCGATATTTGCTGATAGATTGGATGTGTAAAATTTATGGACTGAGCAACTGGAATTGCTATAAACTGAAATGGGTAAGGCTGAAAGTAGAGTAGGCTTTGCTGGAGGGTAAGGGGGATCAGTAGCTCAGTTGTGTTCATGTTAAGTTAGAGATGCCTATTTGACATTGGAGCTATAGAAAGGCAATTGAATATATAAGTCTAAAATTCAGGAAAGTGGTCTGGGCTGGAGGTGAAAATTTCAGAACCATCAGCATAAAAATGGTGTTTAAAGCCATGAAACTAGATGAGATCACCCAGGAAATGATTTTAAAAGCTGTGGACAGAGCCCTGGCACACACCCGAGGCAATTCTGACAGTGGGGTCTGGTTCTCTCTGGGTTCCCACCCTCTCCAAGAACACTCTCCATCCCAGGCTCCCAGATCACCACAGTGACACTATGGTTACTGTCACTGTTATTTTCCTCCTCAGGTTAGGAGTTTCCAAGTACATGGATTCACTTCTTAGGCTACTGCATGTCTTGTACCTAGGGTGTGGTCCACGCCAGGCCAATACAACTATCAATTGTGTCAAATAGGTGCCTCCCAATATTTTATACTCGCAGCACCCATACACAAATGGTAACATTCATAACACACAATTGAGCAAACCAGAAGCTACTTCTGGTTCTAAGACATCTTGAAGGGTTAAAGGGATCTATATCTTGGCACATCTGTACTATGACACAAGGATTAAGAAAACCTACTCTAACCAATTCTTTCCCTCCCCTCCTCTTACCACCTTCAGAGAAGCTGCTGGTAGCCTGGACTGAGGTGGGGCTGCCCCTCCAGGATGTGTCTGTGGCTGCCTGCAATTTCTGTCGCCGTCCTGTGCACTTCGAGCTCATGAGTGAGTGGGAACGCTCCTACTTTGGGAACATGGGGCCCCAGTATGTCACCACCTATGCATGAGAAGCCAACTGCCTCAAATTCCCACCCCACCTGCACTTCACTTGGGGCTGGGCCTTTTCCTGTCCTCTGCTTTGTTGTGTGCCTCCAGCTGACTTGAGTCTGAAAACAAATAAAGAGCAAACTGCAGCATTTGTAGCCCTCTGTTGGACAGAGAACGAACAATTGCACTATACCTGACTCCCTGAGATAAGTGGCAGAGCCATCAGGAAACCACAGATCAATTATTGATATGACCACCCCATTTTACTGATAGGGAAACTAAAATCCAAAAAGGAGACTACACAGTAAGTTGGACAAAATGCTGCGACACTTGGCAGGTTTATTTGAAATGGCTCTTACCTAAATTTCAACAAAAATCCAGGGATTGACTCTTCATTGGTAGGCCTGGAAACCTGGGCCTCAGGTAGCCCCTGAAGCCAGGAGATAGAGTCAGCTCAAACCAAATTGCCTGGAGGAGAAGAGTAGTTCCCCAAAACTTTGGAGTTATTTTCCAGCAGAAGAAATGGATGGCCTCCTCAATCCGTTATCCTCTTTCCTTCCCACAACACATTACAGAGCAGGACTTACCAGCCCCATTTTACCAGGTAAGAGGCTTGACTTTAGCAAGCAACTTGTTCAAGGCAATGCTCCCAACCTTTCCAGTTCACAGCACACAGAAAACATTTGCATGGCACACTTGGGTCAACTAATGATACTTGCCCAGGAGACAATTTTTTCCTGGCACTTGTGCATTCTTGACCCTGCCTGGCAACTCTAGACCTGAGAAACCCATTTCTTTCCACCCTATAACCCATTTATGACAGCTGCTGGACACACCAGTTGGGATGTGTTGGTTTACGGCTACACAGCCCACCTGCGCTTTCTGTCACACCACACCCACCTCCCTTGCTGAGACAACCTCAGCAGTGCAGGGAACCCCTACAACTCAGCAGAGCCCTTTATGGTGAGCACCACTTCTCCTTCTTCCCCTCCTCCTGAGAGATATCAGGCTACAGGCAGTTGGCAAACCCAGTATTGAGATACCATCTCATGGAGCATATCCAGAATCTTCAAATGACATGGTGCATTAAAACAAAGACACAGACTTTATTTAGGCACAGATACACTTCCTAGCAAGGAAGGAACGTGTTTTTAAATTTCCTGGAGCAACTGGTTCCTGTGTACTTCTTACAGGAAGGTGGGAAGTGGGGTGGAGGACTGGGTTGCAGCATTAAGGCACAGGAAGCTCACCAGTGAGGAGCTAGGCAGGAAGAGAGGAGAAGGGAGGCCTTAGCAGAGGAAGAGAAAGAAGAAACAGAAGGGTCCTTGAGGAAGGTGAAAGAGGAGAGAGGGGAGGGGAAGGAAGCATTGGGGGAGGAGGTGGCAGCTTATGAAGGTGCTGGCCTCAGATCATGTACAGAGTTGACCATGCCAGACATCCCCAGGCCTGGGCTGGTTCAGCTAGGCCTGCTCCAGAGGAAGAAGTTACAGCGGGAAGAGGGGTCAGTGGAAGGACCCTGGGGCCTGGAACACATGTAGAAGTGGCGGCCTTGGTTGGGTCCTGGCTTCTTCACAGTTCGCATCACACATGGTTCCCTGTGGCCCCCGCAGAGGGGCATGGGCAAGGGGCCCCCCAGCACAGACTTCCAGAATGAGGTCTGTACCTCCTTCTCACCCTTGGCCTCTGAAGCCTTGGCCTGGCCCTCCACCATTTTGGCTATCACCTTGTCTTCTGGGGTCTTTGGGGTCACAAGGGCACCCAAGCTAGGAAGCTCCGAATTAGGAGAAGCTTGGAGACAGCTGGAGGATGGCTGGAAGTAGCTCATCAGTTTTTTTTGGCCTCTGCTGGAGCCACCCTGACTTGGCCGAGGCCTGGTTGAGCGCACGCGGATTTTGTTTTGGCGCATCCGTACCTGGGCTGGATTGCTGAACTGCGGCGCTGACTGCTTGAACACAGGATCTTGTTTGCGATGAACTAGGAAGTGAAGAATCTTGAGCTGGGTGCCTGAAAACTCAGGGAGGAAGCGGGTGCAAAGAGGTGGGCACTGTTTAGCTGGCACAGAGGACACACTAAAGACTGCACCCACGGGGCAATGATCAGAGCCCATCACCTCAGGCAGCAGGAAGGAGTCCTGGAGGGTGTCTATGACCAGAGTCCTGTCCCCCAGCACATAGTCAATCCGGGATCCATAGTTCAGATGGCGGGCACCGGTGACTGTACACCAGCAGGTAAAGGCCCCCTCCTGCTTTGGATGGAGGCAGCGGTAGCTGTCAATAAAGGGCCCTACGTGGGACCCATCCTGGCAATCCAGATTACTGAGCAAGCCATCCATCCACTTGCGTCCTGGGTCCTCTTCAAAGCATTCCTGGGGAAGGGGAAGGGGAAGGGGGACGAAGAGAGAGGCAGAACTAGATGCCTAGAACCAGAAGGGACTTAGACTGACGACTTCATTTCACAGACAAGAAAACGTGGTTGTTCCAAAGACTACTGCTCAAGGTCACACAGTCCAGCACTGGCAGAGCTGGGATTCAATTTCCATCCTTACTGATTTGTTGTTTGCTTAATCAAAGCCTTTCTTAGAATTGTTCACCAAAAGAATGGAAAATAGGAAGCTAAAAGTGGCTGCCTCTAGAAAGTAAGGCTGGGGCTAGGAGTTAAGACTGCTGCCTTTTCATTTAAATACTCTGGCACTATTTGGCTTATCTGTGTCAAAGTCCTCACTGGCCATCCCTCACTCCTGACTGAGGGGCTCCAGGGATCCATGTCTGAATACTTCTTGTGACTGTTCCCCAATTCATCCATCCATACAATCCACCCACGCACTCATTCAATGCAACAAATGTTCAAAGAACACTGATTATGTGCCAGATAGGATACTAGGGACAAAATGGGAACCTGATCTCGTTCTGGGGAGCAACAAGGCTTTTAGGAAGTGATCTGGAGCTAAAAAGTAAAGCCTGAGCAGGAGGAACCCAGGCAAAGGGTATTACAAATTGAGAGAACAGCCTTTCTGATAGGCCTGTGAAGGAAGGGGACAGTATACCCAACAACCTAAGGGGAGACGAAACTGAGGGCCAGAATACCAGCAGGAGATGGCATGACTACTATAGTTCATACAAGCAAGAGATGATGGTCACTTAGACTAGTTTTGTAACAGGGACAGAAAAAGTAGAATTAAGAGATGATTTGAAGCTAGACTCTACAGTACTCGCTGACCAACTAAATGCGGAAAGGATGGAGGAGGGAAGAAGGACAATACTAACACAATTCCCCAGCTTCCGGTGAGAGCAACCAAGGGGATGATGGTGCCATTTGGGGAGGTAAGAAGACTAGAAGAGCTGGTC
Source organism: Tadarida brasiliensis (assembly GCA_030848825.1). Lineage (NCBI taxonomy): Eukaryota > Metazoa > Chordata > Mammalia > Chiroptera > Molossidae > Tadarida > Tadarida brasiliensis. The sequence goes on from CM061280.1 coordinate 89,348,600, forward strand.
TTGTGGGAAGTCGACATAGTCTGCTACTTTGGACAGTGTTTGTCACGTGACCTGGTACTTAGTTCTCTTTGGCTGGAAGAAAGGCAGGAGGTGCACTTAGATCTAGGGTAGTTCTGAACTAAGGAGACAAGGCATAAAGGTACACAACACTATCACAGGAAGCAGAAAGAACAGTCTGAGTAAATGGTAGGGAGGGACTGAAGGCTCATCCTTTGTAGTGTATAGCCCCTCCCCACCACACCACCATTACCTCATTTCTGCTCATTTTCGAAGCTGAGGGCCACATCAATGTTTATGTGGCTCTTTTGCAAACTAATCAAGGAAATCTTCCTACAGCCCCTTCTTTGAGCTAAGCCCAGTTCTGAGCTAAACTATGCCACCATAAATTACTGATCCCCCCCCACCCGCTCATAAGGCAAGGCAAGACGGGAACTGGTTATAGATTATAGGACAGCGGTACTCAAACCTGACTGTATAATAAAATCAGGCTGGGTGCTTTTAAAACAAACTGCTCCCTGGCCCCACCAACAGTTTCTGACTTAATTGGTCAAGGTATTGATATTTTACAAACATTCCTTGTTCTAATGTGCTGTCAGGTGTTGAGAACCACTGGCCTAAAGGGACTCAGAAATGAGAGGTTCATACAAAAAAAAAGACAGAAGGGAGGAGATGCCAACCAATTCAGGGTATAGTGAGAAAAGCCAAAATCAGAATAACTTTTCAATGAATAGAGAGAAGATAACCTGGCTAGAGTGGACAGTGTGTAGGGATACTGAAGATATAAATAGAGATTGGGCACAGACCAGAAAAAGCCTTGAAAGTCAGGCCTAGATGTTTTCTCTGCATCAGAGGTAACAGGGAGGTAATGAAGGTTCATGAGCAGGAGACATAGTGTATTAGAAAGATGATCAAGCAATGTAATGTTCAAGGCCCTTGAATTCTGGCTCCCAAAAGAGCCCCATCTCCTGCCACTCACATCCCTTCCCATGTCATCCCCTATTAAGAATGGGACTTGCAGTTCCCTATGCACACCAGGCAAATTCTCCACCTGCAGCCTTTTCTCATGCTAGACTGCTCTGGTGCCCTCACCTCGAAGCTCTACTCTACTCATCTTTTATGATTCAGACATTTTCAGATGCCTCCCTTGATGTCCAGGCTGGCCCAGGAATCCCATTTCTGAGCTCCCTAGCTGCCTGGGCTGCCATCTCTACCTCAGTTCTGACATCATTCTATAATTGACTGGTCATGTGTCCATAGCCTACCACCACACTGAGAGCTCTGAGGGGCCAAGAGCCAGTACTGGATGGTAACTCGGTCCCCAACATGTTAACTCAGGCCAGGCCAAGGGGAGGGTCTGTAATGTCTACTAAATGAATAAACAATCCTCAGTGCTTTGAGAACAGTATTTCAAACTAAGTTCTGCTTTTCTATGAAGGAAGCTGCCACTGGGCCAAAAAGCCAGCATTGGCTGGCTGGCTGTACAGAATCACAGTCAGGAGTGAGGTCAGGGGCCCAGAGGGAGCCTTACCAGATTGACTGCATCCCAGTGGTCAATGGGGCGGTGGGCTGTGTTCAGGTCACCCAAAATGATCACATGGCTGAAAAACACAACAGTGGGATTGTCAACTGGATATTCAAGAGAGGGAAGCAGTAGTCCTGGACCACCTTACTTTCTCCTAGGTTCAAGAGCTTAGATAGGCCACGTCTCAAACTGAGGTCAAGGTGAGAGCCAACAGCAACTCATAACAGCCTACTTCACCAATCCTATCATAACCTCGCTGCCCTTTTCTCCTGACCAACCCAATTCTGATCTCCAAAGGTGACACTGTTCCATCTGACACAGCTGTCTGACAGATCTCCACCTAAAGGTATTTTTCTGGTCCTTCAAAGTTGAGCTCAAGTATCACTTCTATGAAGCATCCCTTGATTACTCTAACACACCTTTTCCTGCCCCTCCCTGGGATAACACTTATTATTTGCTCCCAGGAACTTTATATGCCTCATCTCGTTTCATCCTTAAAACTATTCTGTGAGATAGGGATTCATACATTCATTTGACAAAAGAGAAAACAGAGGCAGGACTAGCCTTGGGGCTCACAGCAAGTAAAATGAGCCAAGTTAGGTGCTCAGAGGTATCTGAGTACAAAATCTATTTGTGTAACTTTACCTGGTCCTCACAGCTCTTAAAGAGCAGGGCCTATTCAAGTAGGCATGCTGGTATCTGCAGCTAGGCTACGAAAAAATTCAAAAGACAAAGATCCCATATCCTTTCTAATGGAGCTTGACACAGGGCGGGACACACAAGACAAACTCAAGAAAGCCTTGCTGCCCAGGCTTGCAGTACCTGCCAGCTGCCAGGAGGGCTTCTGCTCGGATCTGCAGCAAGCGATAGAAGCGCATCTTAAAGGCCAGCCGCTCAGGCTTCCCAGGGTCAGCATGGGGGCAGTACACGTTGATTAGGGTCAAGATCTTCTCCTTTCCTTCCCATGTGCTGGAGAGAATAGAACACCCCCCCCCCCCCCCGAAGAAAAAGAGTCATTTCCAAGCCTCTCCTCCCCATACCTTGTGGCTTCCACTTAATGATTGTCTATGAGATGGGCAAAAAGAAAGGGGACAGAAAGACATGAATGTGCTGGCATACACATGACTTGGAGACTATGGATGCGGCAAGGAGAGGGCCACCTAGGATGACACCCAGGTAAACCAGGTGATGGTGCTGCTGTTCACAAACACATGACACACAGAAAGAGAGCATCTTGGGGCAATGAGTTCAGCTTAGGCTAAGTTGCTTTTGGTGTGCCTGTGGAAATAAGAGAGCTGGACCTACAGGCCATTGCCCACTGTAGAGATGGGGAAATCAAGGCTCAGATGGGGCATGATTTGCCCAGGGTCACATAGTGAGTAACCCAGCTAGGACTAGAGTCTAGGAAAGACAAGTTTGGGAAGTTTTCTATGGTGAATACATGTTTATAAAGGTTAGCTTCAGAATCACTACACTCATAGAGTAGAACCAGCAGAGTTCAGTGACAGGGGGAGGTGGGCTATTACCAGATCTTGTGCTGTGTGAGTAGGGCCCGGCCCTCATTATCCAGAGCCCGAAGCTCCTCTTGGGTGAACTCATCCATGTTTCCATAGCAACCCACGTCCCCATTCTGAGTGGCAAGTAGGCCACTCAGGCCTTCTTCAGCAGCCACTGGGGTAGCGCTGTCCTTACAGAAGGTAGCTACACCTGGAGACAGACAGGGTACTCTGAGCAGGTCTGGCAGCCAACAGTCTGTTGCCCCCACACAAGTCACCAGAATCATCTTCATCAAGTGTGGCTATATTGACGTCTCTCCCAACTCAAAGGCCACTGATGGCTCCCTAGAGCCTGGGGAAACTCTTGAAGTCTCAAGTCCTTCATCTACAACAGCTAATATTCTAAGTGTTGTACATGAATACATGGTAAGTGTTCAACAAGCGTTACCTATTACCATTATCACATGGACTTATTTGTGTAATCCTTATAATTGCCCTAAGTGGTACACATTGTCCCCATTCTCCAGCTGAGGCATAAAGAGGTTAAGTTACTTGCCAGAGGGTACACAGCTAGAAAATGAACTAGTAGTTATAACCCAGGCAGTCTGGCTCCAGAGTTCATACAATTAACCCACCACACTATTGTGCTTCTGAGGTCCAATAGGATGATTTTATACATAAAGTTTTATATAATTTTATGTGGCTTTACCTCTGTGGACTAAAAGCCCAAGTTTCTTATTCTGTCAAATATTGGAAACCCTTTCCTCCCACTTGTTTTCAACACTAATTTAAAGTCCCCAGAAACCCCCATTTACCGGAGTAGCCACTACGGTTGCGGCTGAAGCTGAAATAGGAGTTATAGCCCTCAATGATAGCCAGGGGCTCTGTCAGCACATCTCCTGAAAAAAAGATGTAAGATTACCTCAGAAATAAAACTAAGACCCAGGATACACAAAGGCCTGGAATTACATTTGTAGGCTAATTCCTTGTATACATCAGAATCAGAATCAGAGTTGGGAAAGAAAAGGAAGTATCTATAATTAGAGGAGGAACTAGAAAGGTGGGTACTAGAGAGGGAATTCATAGAAGAATTAAAAGGAGAGGGGAACTATGGAATGGGAGGTGGAGAATTAGGTGGGAGGAGGGATGTGACTAAATGACAGGAGGCACCTGGGGGTGGGGAATAGGGATATGGGAGAGGGAACTGGGAATCTGGGCTGAGGGCAGGAGGTAGGAGAGAAAATTAGAGGATCTGAACTGCAGATGGAAGGAAAAGTAACGAGTCTCAGAAGGGAGTGGGGGGGGCATAGAAGGAATTAGGAGAGTGAGCTTAGGGTGGGAGATGAATGGGAATCGAGAGGCAATCAGGAGGACTAAGCCTGGGATGAGACATGAGGCAGAAATGATTGATGAAAGGCTCTGAGCTGGGGAGGAGAGATGGGAGTGGAGATAGGGGGAACCAGGGATCTAATTTGAAAGTGTAAAATAGGAGGAACTTAGGGAATCTGATCTGGCGGCAAAGATGGGGTGGAGATTAAAGGATCTGAGCTGGGGGAAGGAAGGAAGAACTGGGGAGTCTGACTTGGAAGTGGGAAATGGACAGTGTGCAGTGTGCAAGCAGGGAGAAAATTATGGGGGCTGGTCCGGGGCGGGAGAATGAACGGGAATTAGAGGATCTGAGCAAGGATAGAGGTTGCAAGGGGGAGGGAATGAAGGTTCTGTTGAGGACAGGAGATGAATTAGGAATTAGGAGATTTAGCTGAATTGAAAAATAGGGGTTTAAAGGGGAGGGGATGAGGATTCTGAAGAGGGTCTAAGGGGAGGACCCTAAAGACACAGAAATAGAAGAGTGAAATGAGATGGAGCAGCGGGCAAAAATTAGCATAAAGGGGAAAGTATGGTAGGGGTCCTGCATTCTTGAGCGCTCACTGGTAACTTTGGTCTCCTGAAGACAGAGGATGTCGGCATCCAGCTTGTCCAAAATGCGCGCCATGGCCACAGCGGAACAGTTGTTGGACTCCTGGTATCCCACCGCTTGCAGAGGGCTCCGGATCCCATTAATGTTCCAGCTTACCACGCGCAACATTTTGACAGCAAACCGCTAATGCCTCCCAGCCCACGGCCAACGTAGGGATAAGAGAACAGCTGGACTCCCCCAAGCCGGCCAGGCCTGGCCTTCCGCGCGCATTCGCGCATGCGTTCTCCTACGTGCCACGAACGGGTCAGACGTACGTGGGGCGGGGCTTCAAGCCCCTCGGTTCCCATTGGATGGAGGAGAGGAAGCTGAAGGGGGTGGTGCAGATGGTTGTGAGGAATGATGGCGGGAAAAGGGCCTCCAGTTGGGCTCCTGCCTCTCTCGCAGCATCTTAGCCCACGCACTTCAGTCTGACTACGTTTCTGCTCCGCCCAAAAGCCCTTTTGGTGCTTCCGATTATTTACAAATGGAATTTCGCCACTTTTTAAGCAGAGGAACTTTGAGCGGAACCGCGCAGCCACCGAAGCCCCTCCCCCAGTGTGACAGCCCGCCCAGCCAGTGAGCAGACAGCTGTGGCGCTGGCGCCCTGGGAGTAGCTGACGTAACTATGCTTGCGTGGGAGGAGGGACGCGCGAAGGGAACTTCGCCGCTGCTCGAGGGAGCGCTATGAAGCGCTCTAGTAGCATAAGACTTAGGAGAGGGCCTCTGGCTTTATTGGGCCAGGAGAGTGGGAGGGAGGAGGCTGTCTCAATCTTGCCCTGTAGCTGTTATTTGTCTTGAGCCTTATAACATCCCTAAGACATGGCTTGACACATACATCCCCTTGGCTCCATTTCTCAAATCAGTAAAATTGAGGCCCAGAGAATTTAAATAGGCTACCCAAACTCCAAAACAAACATCACTGTCTCTCACTGTAGCCTATGGCTCTTCTGTATGCATTATCTGATTTCATCAGGAAAACCCATTAAGGTACATTAAGGCTAAATAAGAGAGGTTGAGTAAATTCACTCCATTCCCAGAGAAGTGATAGAGTCTGGATTCAAATCCTATCTTAATCAGCTCAAGGAATATTTTTCTGGACTAAGTTCTTCCTAACTACGCACCTCCCAGTTAGATCTTTTCCTCTAGGCCCCCACAGCACCCCGTGGTCCATTCTGTCACAGCACTTATCATGTTACACAGCTACTATTGATTTCTATTTCTGTCACTAGACTGCCAGCAACTTGAGAGCAATGAACACGTCGGATTCATCTTGTTAGTCCTATCCCCTAATACGGGGAATAATATATATTAGGGGAGTCCATAAATATTTGTTGAATGAATGAACAAAGGAGAATAGCAAGAGCACCGAAAGTTTAGTGATTTGTTTTGGAGAACACAAAAAAAGAAATAATAGATATATCCAATGTACAGGAAAAGGCATAACTTTGTATCCTTACGTTTTTTCACCCAGAATTGCAGCATAATGATCCCCCCCACCCGCAGAATTCAATAGCCTTAGATTCATCATCCTCAATGTCTGCAGAAAAGACTCAAAGAGCTGCTTTTCCTCCTGGAAGACTTAAAGGTTACCTTGCAGTTGTTGCCATCAGAAAATAGTTCTGCAATTATAATTTAAAATGTAGTGCTTTTAACTTTTTCATGTTTTGGTGGTTATTGGTCCAGGATTGAGTCCCAGGAGTGGAATAACCAGGACAAAGGAAATGGCCCTTTTTATTGCTCTTGCTTCATATTGCCAAATCACTTTCCAGTAAGGGATCTTGCCCACTTACACTGAAGAACAATCGGAAATTTAGCCCTAAGGAAATACATGCAGATCTTGCCTGTCTCAGTTGCTGGTTTTAATTTCCCCATTCTGCAGTGGCTTGTTAATATTAGTTCTGACCTTTGGGGCAAGGTGAACACATGGTTAGCCTGAAGAGAAAAGGCTCTGGGTGGCTCAGGAACTTCTTTGGCAACTACAACAGCTGATATTTCAACAGAGCACATACACACCCCTCTTACCAAGGGTACTTCCCCAGCCTTCCCAGGGAACCAACGAAAGGCTCCAGGCTTCCTCTTTGACGCCACCCACTGGACCTGTTTGGGGGGTCTAAATAGAAGAGGACTGCGTGTCGGATAATTAACAATGGAAGGAAAAACCTCTAAGAGAAAAGGTAGGTGAAACAGAGGAAAAAGGAATTACACAAATCCAAATCCATTCTTTAGGCTGTCTGGAATGTTTTTTGTTTTTGTTTTGCATAGGTGGTCACTTGAAGTGTGTATTAAAGGGTGTGGAAGAGTTGGGGAAGAGATGATATCTATATCTAATTATCTAGAGTGAGATCTATCTATCTATCTATCTATCTATCATCTATCTATCATCTTTCTGACCTGTTTTTGTGGGACACTGGCCCAAAGGGTAGTTCCCTAGTGCCTTCAAAAGTCTCTCTAACTTGGTCTACTTCAGTTTTGAATGAACTGGGTGATAGAGATTATGTCTTTTACTTCCTCCAGTATATGAGGTAGGGCTGGTTTGCTATGCTACTTTAAACAAGCTTTTTAGCTTCTCTGGGCTTCAATAGCCTCCTCACTAAAATGGAAATTGGAGTCTTTAGTCTACTTCCCTTAGAGGACTGTCTCTAAGTAAAGAGGAGTGGAAGGACAGGAAACAAAGCTCTTTAGAGATATTTCAGGACTTCTATGCTCTGTCTGACATTAGTGATCCTGCTTTTTCTGTAGCCTTGACAGGCAATACCACCAACAATCCTCTAGCTGCTCTTTTCCCTAACTGACTGTAGTCTGTGAAGAGCCATTGCTAGAATTAAGATGCAGTGAGCCTTGGGCCCAAAGCATGGGCAGAAAACAGTGGGGGATGGTGGGCCAAGGCAGTAGCTAAGAAAGAGGTAGATCCTAGGCTGCTGCCACAAAAGATCTTCTACTTATATATAAACACCTGACCTGTAAGCATGTAGCCAATCTCCCCTCTGCACCCTAACCCCCCACAAATGCATTCACACCTACACACTCCAAGAATTACCAGTAGGGAAACCCCATTGATGATTTTGTTACCCATCAGTCCTATCTTGATACTGCTTTAAATGGGATTCTCTAACACACCTTATACTTTGGAAGGATGATCAGGATCTGTGGGCCTCAGGAAGTCACACTGCATGCTTTTCCTCCCTAGAGTTAACCCCATTTTAGAATTTGTGGCTCAACTTTTGGTCTTGTGTGAGTCTCTGGTACTGAGTGAACCCTTGTTCTTTAACCAGTTAATTGGACCTTTTCAGTGGGGACTTCCTTCTTTTATTTATTCTGTTCTGCCCCGTTCCAAGTTGAGAAACTTTCTAGATGCTGCTTTCTATCTTCAGACCAAGTTAGTTCCTCCACCTAGGGCCCTCCATAGCTCTCTGTATAACATTTACCTTATTGAATGGGTATTACTTGTCCACATGTTCATCTCATCTACAGCAAAGAGATGTAGATTGTACAAACACTCATTGAACAAGTGTCTCTTCTGTGCCAAGGTCTTAGCTGGACACTGGAAACACAGATCACAGATAGCTGAAATCCAGTTCCCATTCTCAAAGATCTCACAGTCTAGTAGGGAAGTAGACCAGTAGAACATGGGTGGATACCTGCTCAGATAGATAGAAGCAGATAGTTAATATGATAACCAAAGACAAAATCTGTCCCAAGGATACAGGGAAGGCTCCCCAAAGAGGCAAACATTGAACCAGACTTTGAAGAGTGAGTTGTATTTTGTTGAGAATGGAAGGGAAGAGAATGCATTCCAGGCTAAGCAAAATCCCAGAGGCAAAAAAAAAAAAAAAAAAAAGTACACAGTATGTTTTGGGTCCCAGTGAGTCAGCCAGTGTAGTTAAAGCATCAGCCAGTGTAGTTTAAGAATGGGGGTCTAAAGAGATAACATGACTAGAGAGGTAGATTGGGGCTTGATTGACAAGAGCCAGGCTGAGGCCTTTCCATAAAGCCTGTTTAGTTCTCCTGTTTCTGGGACCAGAATTGTTAACAGTGGTAAAAATAAATAAATAAATAGCTAATTCCTGGCAGTTTTAAGTTGGGTTTTTAAGACTGGACCCTAGGTTTACCATTTCAGACCTTGCCAAAAGCCTGCTAACCTCCTATATCAGATGTCCTACTTCTAAAATTATCTTTTTTGCCTCTTGGAAGGATCATGAGGACAAAATTATAGACAGAAGAGGGTTCATATTACTGGCTCGATTACCTTGGACAAGCCCCTTCCCCTCCCTAGACCTCAGTTTCCCTGTGAGGCTAGTAAGAATGTTTGTAAGGAGCAACTAGGATAAGGAATGTGTTGTTGCTTTGTGGGCCATGGAAAACATACATATAAAGAGTTATTAAGATTATTAGCATTAGCAGAGTGATACTTATAAAGAGACTTACTAAGATTAAGAAAGTTATATATCTTTCAAAGTCTAGTTCTGAGACTCTAAAGGTTCTGAGCTAATGTGGAAGAACACATTCTTAAATCAAGCTATATTGATCAATTAACCAAGGAAAAACCCTGAACTGGGAGAAATCTGGTACCCAGTGTTCTACTCCTGACTGGATGACTTATTTGCTACAGGACCTTAGGAAAATACTTCCCTCTATAGGCCTCCATTTTCTTGCCTGAGAGGGTTGGATGAAACAATTTCTAGGAAACTTCTCAAAACCAAAAAAGTAAAAGTGAATTCGTCTTTCTAGTTGATTGGTAGGAACTCTTCATTTATTATAAATGTTAACCCTTTGTCATAATGTTGTAAATTTTCTTTACCGAGTGTTTCTTGTTTGCTCAGCATTACGTTTGCCAAACACATCATTGATAATTTACTTCACAGAGGAAACCACACAGTGTTAGGTGATATATATTGAGCATTTCCCAGGTTGCTTTACATGTATTAACACATTGAATCTTCAACCATAAGGGGGTAGGTACTCTTACCAGATGAAAAAACTGAAGCGCTGAGAAGTTGTCTTCTGCCTCGGGTCTCATAACAAGGGGCAGAGGTAGGATTCCACTCAGGTAGCATGGCTCCAAGGGCCTATTGCTCTTCACCACTGTGATCCACTGCCTCAGTAAATTCATTTACATGGGCAGGCTCTGAAATGTACTGGAAGTTTGTTATGATTTATACACAACAACTGGAGGGAATCTAACCCGTGTTTAGACTAGGACACTGAGAATTTACTTTAGGGAACTTCTTAAAAGGCAAAGTGGAGCTAAGAGCATTGGAGGGCAGGAGTTGGAGATTTCTATCCCCAAGAGATTGCCCCTGTATAGCCTAACTGAGTGGAACAAAGTTGAGCTTCCTTGTAGCCAATCACCGGAGGTTCATCAGGGGGTGGGAAGGTTGCAAAAGAATGAAGTAAGAGCACACTTGGACATCTTCCAAGTAAGCTGTGTCCTTAGATGAGTTCTATATATAAAAGCCTCAATACAACGAGGGGGAGAAGGAGGGTAAAGTGGAGACATTTGTGTAGGATATCCTACTTTTAGGCCATTGCTCCCTGCTCCCCACACTCAGCCTGCTGCAGCCTCCACCTGAAACCTCCATTCCTGTGGCTTGGCATGAGGAACTTTAGCCAGGTTTTTAATCAAATCACATTGCCTTTCTCCCTAGGGCACCTGATGGCTGCTGGCAGCCATATGCGCAGTGCTTGCCATCTCTCCCCCAGCAATGGCTGCATTCATTCCTCTTCCCAGAGGTGTCAGGTTTACTCTGATTTATTTAGCCTTGGCTGGAGAGAGCATAAAGATGATTAGATGGTGCCCATCTCTCCAAGACTGCCACAGGCAGCACATTTTAAGAGGACAGGCCCTGCAATACGAAAGGCAGCAGAATTTAGGGAAACACAAGTGTTGCAATGCCATTCTGTAGGAGAGGGTGTGGCAGTAAGGCAGTGAACCTTCCACTTCCAGTTTGGGACTTTGATTGCTAGATAAAAGCATTGCATTCTTCAGTAGGGACTATGTGTGTTCGTACTTGGGAACCTTGCATTTCTGATGTGGATTTCTGTTTCCGGGTTGAACCTTGACATTCTACTTGGGCCCGTATTTTATTTCAAAGCTGTGAAAGCTGCTGAGACCTGCCTCCATCACCTTTGCCTCCCACCTTACACAGAACGTAAGCACATGGTCTTTGGTCTTTTATTTGCATACTCTACTAGTCCTGTCTTCATTGGAGGGAAGTGACTGGCCAGACCTGGGCTGTCTTGCTGGCTGCCATCCTTTGCTGGAAGGAACTTATCTCCTATGTACACAGCTCTTGGAGTTCAGAGGCCTCTGCTGACCTCTGCCCAGCCTCTCCCTCTCTGCACCCAAGCCCCCACTGGTACATACAGGAGCAAAGACAGGCAAGGACTAGGAAAAAGGAGAGGAGGCTGGAGACAGGCTGCCAGAAGGGCTCAGAAGCCCAGCTCACTCCCTGTCCCAGCGCTGTCCACCTGCTGCTGTGGCCACAGCAACAAAAGAGACAGCAAGACAGGAAGTGAGGCCCGGTAACTTGTGGACAGTGGTGTCATTAGCTGTGACACCTAAGATGTCTCGAGAGATGGAAGAGCTCACCCAAACCAGGTTACAGAAGATCTGGATTCCACACAGCAGCGACAGCAGTGGGCTGCAACGGAGGAGGGGCTGTAAGTGGGGTTTGCTTACGTGGGCTTCAAGGTGGTGGTGGTAAAGTGGGTATAGAAGAAGAGCAAAGGACATGCCTCTCCCATCCACTCCTACCTGGAATTTGGAATAGATGAACAGCTGGATGAAGTAGCTATAACATAACAAGAGGCTAATGTCAGAAAATGTAGAGAAAGAATGAGAGAAAGACAAAAAGAGAGAGATAAAGACAGAAGGGATGAGGATTGGATCAAGACCATTTAATCAGAGGGATTTTTGACTAGGAACTATTCGTTCTCATCTTAAGCTTATTTGGAATGCTTCTTGTTTGAAATTTGACATTTCTAGTTTAAAACTGTTCAGTGCTTAGCCGAGAATGTTTCATTTTGGTGATCTCAGTGAAATGTCTGAAAATTGGTTCTGTTTGATAACTGCTTGGGTGAAATAAGGTGATGGTTCCTAGAATAGTTTCTCAGGGGACAGGTGCTGGGTACACAACAGTACCATATCATTGGTCAGTTTTGTTCCTCCCCTTTTTCGAGCCTCTTCTAATAAATCTATACCTGACTGGGTTGGGAAAGGCTGGGTGTCTTGTCTCCTGCATTGCCTTCTTGGCACATATGGACACTTTTGCTGTCTCCTCAGAGAAAGGAAGAAGACACTCAGTCTTCTCAGGGACAGCCTGTTGATGTAATGTTCACTTTGAAATTTTAAGAAAATGGAGGGGCAAAGGAGAAGCAAATGAAACACGTAAAATATTTTTTAAAAAACTGGAGTATACAATTTCCCATAGATAACAGGGGACAGTTGTGGACCAAGGTTCTTCCAGCCCGAGGATTATGGCCTAAGGAGCCATAAGGTGGGCAGAGATAAGACAGCTGTGGACTGTGGGACTGAGACAACTCAAGGGCCAGCTGACCAAACTTCCACTATCCTAATACTACTAGAGGTCCAAAGTCAAGGCTAGTGGGGGGAGGGGCAGTTGCTTAGAGTATCCAGGAAGATGTAGGATGTTAAATATAGTATGTAAGATGAAGGGTATAGATGGAGGAAGAAGTGAAAGGAGAAAAAAAAAAACAGCCTCATGTTCTCCTCTCCTCCTTTCCACCAGCAGTTTCACTCACTCATTTGGAGATATAGGAACCTGGATGAGACAGTTACATCTCACCCAGACAGGACACTCTTGATCCTTTCTAAGGGACTGTTGGGTTTAGCTGGCATGCAGGCAAGCCACTCTCTGCATACCTGGGTTCTCCAGAGTTAGAACCCTTATATTCCTGGGAACTTCCTTTGAGGTTGGAGAAATAATACACATCAATCACCTAATACAGTCTCTGTCACATAAAGGGTACACAATAAACATGTGCTCACTTTAGTTCTGAGCTTCTCTTTGCTCAGCTGTAAAACAGGATTAGTACCTACCTCCCCATATTGTTGGGTGATTCAGTGACTCAGAGGTTCTAGGTTTAGACTGCCTAGGTTTCACTCCCAGCTCCTGTCTCTGTGACCTTGGACAAGCCTCTTAACTTTTTTGTGCTTTCATTTCCTTATCTGTAAAAAGAATTTAGTAATAGTGTTGTTGTGAAGATTAGAGAGCTAAAGCATATAAAATACTTAGAAGAGTGTCTAGCTTATAGTAAGCACTCAATAAATGTTATTATTATTTAAACAGGAAGGTGAGTGTGTGGTCTTTTTCCCCATCATATCTCCAGCATCAAGCCCAGAGCATGGCACATAGAGGTGCTCAGTAAATGGTCACTCTGTCTTACTTCTGTTCTACCCATCACCATAGCCAAGCATGGAGCTCTGTGTGCGCAAGACTAAGTGACTGAATGAATTATGTAAGATCATGGCGTTTGCCACATCCTGCCGGGGCAATGTCTGCCTCACCTTTTTTGCTGGGAAGGCCAGGTTATTTACCCCAGAAATATCTGAATCATCTTTTGTTTGGAACGTTCTATCTAGAAGACCTGCCTGGCCCCAAAGGGAGTGGTGGGGGAGGGGAGGAACACAATCACTTAATGAGGTTGTTCTGAGGATTAAATTATTAACATGTATAAAGTGCTTGAACAGCTGTGTATATTCATCTGTGACTTGTTTTTCTCATTCATCATTATGTTTTGCTGGCCATCTATATTATTGTTGCATGCAATTGTAGCTTGTTTATTCTCCTTGCTGTCTAATATTACGTTTTGTGAATATCCCACAGTTTATTTATTCATCTTAATGTTCATGAGCATTTAGCTGGATTTTAATTTTTGATTATAAAATGCAATTAAATAAAATGAGAGTGTTGTCCCCATAAATTCTGGAATCAGTTTTCAAGTTACACAAAGTTACACACACAGGCACACAGAAAACTTTTGGGATTTTGATTGGAATCACATTCAATCTGTAGATCAATTTAAGGAGAGTTGACATCTTTGCAATATTGAGTCTTCTGTAGACATGGTATGTCTCTCATCTGTTTAGATTATTTTCATGTAATTTGAGTTAAGTTTTGTAATTTAAAAGGGCTTGCACATCATTGAAGTAAAATTTTGCTTATTTTTGTTGCTATTTTAAATACCATTTTAGAAAATTACATTTTATAGCAGTTTATTGCTAATGTATACAAATATAATTGGTTTGATTTATGTTGCATTTGTAACTAGCAAACCTGACTGAATCATTACTTTTTTAAAAATCCTCACCTGAGGGTATGTTTATTGATTTTAGAGAGAGAGGAAGGGAGAGAGAGAGAGAGTGAGAGAGAGAGAGAGAGAGAGAGAGAGAGAGAGAGAGATCCGTGGGTTGCCTCCCTTACACTCTCTGACTGGGAATTGAACCCGCAACCATTTTGGTGTACTGGACAATGCTTCAACCAACTGAGCCACCTGGCTGAGGCTAATTTTGATCATTTGTATGTAAATGAGTTTTCTTTATTCTCTTCCAATCCTTATTTTTTTAGTCATTTTTTCTTATTTACTGCACTGCTAAGACCTCCTACTTCCAGTACACATTATTTTAAGTACAATGTTGAATAAAAATGTTAATAGTATACATTATGTTGATCCTAATTTTAAAGGGAATGCTTTTAAAGTTTCGCCATTGAGTAAGTTTGCTGTATATTTTTTTATAGATACCATTTAACAAGCTAAGGAAGTTCAGTTTATTCTTAGTTTGCCAATAGGATTATTTTCAAATGAGTATATGCTGAATTTTAATAAAGGTGCTTTCTGTATCCACTGAGATGACATGTTGATTTTATACTTTAATCAGTTAAGGTAAATCACTATTAGAGATTTTATTGTGTTGAACTAATCTTGCGGTCCCATGACAAATAAAAACTGCTTGGATTTAGTTCATTAATATTATGTTTAGGAATTTGGAGTTTTATTTATAAATGACATTGGCCTGTAATTTTTTCATTCTCTGTTTCCCTATTTGATTTTGGTGTCATAAAACGAAGTGGAAACTATTTCTTTTCATTCTATTTTATGACAGAGGTGGTCCAAGGAACTGTCTGTTCTTTAAATATTTGGTACAACTTTCAGGTAAAAACATTGGGACCTGGCATCTTCTTCATAAGAAATATTTTAACTGATACAATCTGTTAAATAATTATTGAATCACTCCAGTTTGCTATGTCTACTTGTCAATTTTGTTAAGTTATGGTTTTCTAGAATTTTTTTTATTTTTTATTAATTTATTTTTGTTACAGATGTTTCTCCTTTTCCCCCGTTTGTCACCCTCCTCCCCCTCCCTCCCTGCCCCGTCCCCAGTTTTGTTGTCCATGTCCATTGGTTCTGAGTTCATGCGTACAAGTTCTGTGGTTCATCGCTCCCCTCCCCCACCCCCCCTCTTCTGGCAGTTGTCAGTCTGTACCCTACTTCCACATCTCTGGGGCTACCCTGTTCCTCAGACTGTTGTGTTTATTATATTCCAGAAATAAGTGAGATCATATGATATTTGTCTTTCTCTGCTTGGCTGGTTTCACTTAGGATAATAGTTTCCAGGTCCTCCCATATCGTCGCAAAGGATAAGAGATCTTTCTTTCTTACAGCTGCATAGTACTCCATTGTGTATATGTACCACCGCTTTTTTATCCATTCGTCTACTGATGGACACTTGGGCTGTTTCCAGATCTTAGCTATTGTAAATAGCGCTGCTATGAACATGGAGGTACATATATTCTTTCTGTTTGGTGTTTCAGGCTTCTTAGGGTATATTCCTAGGAGTGGGATCACTGGGTCAAATGGTAATTCAATTTTTAATTTTTTGTGGTAACACCATATTGTTTTCCATAGTGGCTGCACCAGTCTGCATTCCCACCAGCAGTGTACTAGAGTCCCCTTTTCTCCACACCCTCGCCAACACTTGTTGTTTGATGCTTTGTTGATGGCGGCTATTCTGACAGGTGTGAGGTGATACCTCAGTGTTGTTTTAATTTGCATCTCTCTGATGATTAGTGATGTTGAGCATTTCTTCATATGTCTCTTGGCCATTTGTATGTCCTGTTTGGACAGGTGTCTATTTAGTTCCTGTGCCCATTTTTTAATTGGGTTTTTTGTCTTCCTTTTGTTGAGATGTATGAGCACTCTATATATTTTGGAAATTAATCCCTTATAGTTCCTATCTTTATATTTTTAAAATCTCTGTTGCATTTGCAGTTATATCCTCTCTTTTGTTCTAATATTGTTTATTTGTACCTTCTCTTTTTTCCTCTTGATCAATCTTTCCAGAAGTTTGTTACTTTAAAAAGTTTTTAAAAATAATTGACCTGTGGCTTTTTTATTCTTTCTGTATGTTTTTGTTTTCTATTCAACTATTTCTCTTATCATTATCCTATTTCTTTCATTTTCTTTGGATCTGTTTTGCTGTTCTTTTTTAACCTGAGGAGTTGGATGCTTAGTTCATTAATTTGCAGACTTTCTTTTTTTAAATATAAGCTTCCAATGCTATAATTAGCCTACTAAACAGGGCTGATACTCCACAGATGCACAATTGTGTGGACATATGAATTTGTAAAATATTTCCAGAAAACTGGGTAAGTAAGCATTGTACCAGGTTCCTCAGTTTCTCTGCCACTTAGCCACTTGTCCTGACCATCTCAGTCCCTTTTCCAGGATTGCTGAGACCTATTGATTATCATCTTGCAACTAAAGGGTTAATGCCTGCACAGCAGGAGGCCTCCCTTAATCCTTGCCAGACCTTGGGCCTGGGCAAGTTTCTGTTTTAACAGATCAGTGCCCTTGCCCTTTCCAGTCTGATTTCATTCTCTTCACTGAACAAACTTTGTATGATTTCAATTCTTTGTAATCTACTGATATTTGCTTTATGGTCTAATGTATGAAAGCTTTTGGTGAATGTTCCATGAACACTTGAAAAAATGTATGTTTTACAGTTGGGTTCAGCGTAGTATATACTTAAATCTTGTTTGCTTATCTGGCTCAAATGCTCTATATTTTTCTGGAGTTTTGGCTGCTAATTGATATGCAAATTTTGTTAATGTTTCCTTATAACTATGTCAATTTTGAAGCTTTGTAAATAGTTACAAACCAGTTTAGAACAGCTATATCTTCCTGATGACTTGAACATTTTATTGATGTAAAAGGAGTTTATTTATTTCTCATAATCTAGTATCATTTTTTTTCAGATATTAATATACATATTTGTTTTATTTAGCTTAATATTTGCCTGGTATATCTTTTTCTATACATTTTTTAAAATTATTTTTAATAGAGATATAATTCACATACCATACGGTTCACCATTTAAAAATGTACTACTTAGTGGTGGTTAGTATATTCACATAGTCGTATAGCATTACCACTAATTCCAGAACATTTCATCGCCTCCAAAAGAAACCACATACCTTAAGAGTTATTCCAGATTTCCCTCTCCCCTGAGCCCCTGGCAACCACTAATCTATTTATTGTCTCCATAGATTTGCCTAGTCTAGACATTTCATATAAATGGAATCAAACAATATGTTGCCTTTTGTATCTGGCTTCTTTCATTGGACATAATATTTTAAGGTTAATGCATGTTGTAACATGTGTAGGTATTTCATTCTTTTTTGTAGCTGAATAACATTCCATTTTATCAATATACCACATTTTGTTTATCCATTCATGAACTGATGGACATTTGGGTTGTTTCCAATTCTGGCTATTCTGAATAATGTTGCTGTGAACATTCTTGTACAACTTTTTGTGTGGACATATGTTTTTATTTCTCTTGGATATATACCTAGGAGTGGAATTGCTGAGTCATGTGGTAATTCTAGCTACAGTAGTCTTCCCCCTTATCCACAGGGGATATGCTTTAATACCCCCAGTGGATACCTAAAACTACAGATAGCATGGAAAACTATATATACTATTTTTCCCTACACATACATACCTATGATAACGGTTAATTTACAAATTAACTTCATTAAGAGATTAACAATGGTTAGTAAAAATAAAATAATTATAACATATATTGTAATAAAAGTTACGTGAATTTGGTCTCTCTCAAAATATCATATTGTATTATACTTACCTTTTCACTTGAAGGAAGCACTTTACAGCTTCTTTTGGCATATCCAAATTACCAGCGACACTATTCTTGTGCTTTTGATCCATAATTAAGTAAAATAAGGTTTATTTGAACACTAGCAGTTTACCATGATGTCGATCTGATAACTGAGAAGGCCGCTAAGTGACTAACATGCCGGTAGTGTACACAGCGTGGATATGCTGGGCAGAGAGGTGATTTATTTCTTGGGCAGGATGGAGCAGGGTAGTGTGACATTTCATCATGCTACTCAAAATGGTGTGCAATTTTAAGCTTACAAATTGTTTATTATTTGAATTTTCCATTTAATATATTCAGACGGTGGTTGAGCATTGGTAACTTAAACCATGGAAAGCGAAATCCAGGATAAGTGGAGACTACTGTATAATACTTTGAGACATTGCCAAACTATTTTTCTTTTCTTTTTTATTTCAAATAATCTTTAATTATGAAAGAAAAAAAATTTTGTATTTTCTGTTCTTTCTTTCTTTTTTTTTCTTTTTTTTAATATTAATTTATTTTTGTTACAGATATTTCTCCTTTTCCACCCATAGACACCCTTCTCCTGATCCCGCCCCCCCTCACAGCATTGTTTTCTATGTCCATTGGTGATGCATATATGCATATAAGTTCTTTGGTTTATCTCATCCTATCCCCTCCCTGCCCTGCTCCTCTAAAGGTTGTCAGTCTGAACCCTACTTCTTTCTATGTCTCTGGGTCTATTTTATTCATCAGCTTATTTTGTACATTATATTCCACAAATAAGTGAGATCATGTGGTATTCATCTTTCTCTGATTAGCTTATTTCGCTTACCATAATATTCTCCAGGACCCTCCATGTCATCTCCAAGGATAAGAGATCTTTCTTTCTTACAGCTGCACAGTATTCCATTGTATATATGTACCACAGCTTCTTTATCCACTCATCTATTGATGGACACTTGGGTTGTTTCCAGATCTTAGCAATTGTAAATAGTGCTGCTATGAACATAGGGGTACCTATATTCTTTCTGATTGGTGTTTCAGGCTTCTTAGGATATATTCCTAGAAGTGGAAACACTGGGTCAAATGGAAGTTCAATTTTTAATTTTTTGAGGAAACAACATATTGATTTCCATAGTGCCTGCAGCAGTCTGCATTCCCACCAGCAGTGTACTAGAGTCCCCTTTTCTCCACACCCTCGCCAGCACTTGTTGTTTAATGATTTGTTGATGGCAGCCATTCTGGGAGGTGTGAAGTGATACCTCATAGTTGTTTTAATTTGCATCTCTCTGATGATTAGTGATGTTGAGCATTTTTTCATATGTCTGTTGTCCATTTGTATGTTCTGTTTGGAGAGGTATCTATTTACGTCCTCTGCCCATTTGTTAATTGGATTGTTTGTCTTCCTTTTGTTGAATTGTATGAGTACTCTGCATATTTTGGAAATTAAACCTTTATCTGATGTATCGTTGGCAATTAGGCTCTCCCATTAGTGGGTTCCATTTCCATTTTAATGCTTATTTCTTTTGCTGTGCAAAAGCTTTTTAGTTTGATGTCCCATTTATTAATTTTTTCCCTTGTTTCTCTTGCCTTAGGCGTTGTATCAGTGAAAATTCTGCTGCGGATGATGTCTGAAATTTTGTTGCCTACATTTTCTTCCAGGATTTTTATGGATTCATGAGTCACATTTAAGTCTCTTATCCATTTTGAGTTTATTCTTGTGTATGGCGTAAGTTGGTGGTCTAGTTTCATTTTTTTACATGTAGCTGTCCAATTTTCCCAACACCATTTATTAAAGAGGCTGTCTTTACTCCATTGTATGCTCTTGCCACCTTTGTCAAATACTAATTGAGCATAATGTCTTGGGTCAATTTCTGTGTTCTCTGTTCTGTTCCATTCATCTATATGCCTGTTCTTGTGCCAGTACCAGGCTCTTCTGATTACAGTGGCTTTGTAGTATAACCTGATATCCGGTATTGTGACCCCTCCTACTTTGTTCTTCCTTTTCAAGATTGCTGTGGCTATTTGGAGTATTTTTTGGTTCCATATAAACTTTTGGAGTATTTGTTCTAGTTCTGTGAAATATGTTGTTGGTATTTTAATGGACATTGCATTGAATTTATATATTGCTTTGGGTAGTATAGACATTTTAATGATGTTAATTTTTCCAATCAATGAACAAAGTATATGCTTTCACTTTTTTATATCTTCCTCTATTTCTTTTTACAATGTCCTGTAGTTTTCTGCGAACAGGTCCTTTACCTCTTTGGTTAAGTTTATTCCTAGGTATCTTAATTTTTTTTTTGCCGCAAAGGTAAATGGGGTTGTTTTTTTAGTTTCTCTTTCTGTGATTTCATTATTGGTGTATAAGAATGCCGTCTATTTCTTGATGTGTATTTTGTATCCCAGTACCTTCCCAAATTCATTTATTAAATCTAGTATATTTTTGGTGGAGTCTTTAGGTTTTTCTATGTATAATGTCATGTCATCTGTGAATAATGACAGTTTCACTTCCTCCTTTCCAGTTTAGATCCCTTTTATTTTTGCTTCCTGTCTAAATGCTGTGGCTAAGACTTCCAGTACTATGTTAAATAAGAATAGCAAAAGTGGACATCCCTGTCTTGTTCCTGTTCTTAAGGGAAATGATTTTAGTTTTTGCCCATTGAGTATGATGTTGGTTGTAGGTTTTTCATATATGGCCTTTATTATGTCGAGATATGATCCCTCTATTCCCACTTTGCTGAGTGTTTTTAGCAGAAGTCGGTGCTGGATTTTGTTGAATGCTTTTTCACTATCTATTAATATGATCATATGGTTTTTATCTTTCATTTTGTTTATGTGGTGTATCACATCTATTGATTTGCGAATATGGTACCATCCTTGCATCCCTGGGATGAATCCCACTTGCTCATGTTGAATAATTTTTTTAATGTATTGCTGGATCTGATTTGCTAACATTTTGTTAAGGATTTTGGCACTTGTGTTCATCAGTGATATTAGCCTGTACTTTTCTTTCTTTGCAGTGTCTTTTTCTGGTTTTGAAATTAGAATTATGCTGGCCTCATAAAACAAATTTTGAAGTCTTCCTTCTTCTTGAAATTTTTGTAATAGTTTGAGGAGAATGAGTGTTAGTTCTTTGAATGTTCAGTAAAAGTCCCCCGTGAAGTCAGCCAGGCCCGGGCTTTTGTTTGCTGGGAGATTCTTTATTACATCTTCAATTTCCTTAGTTGTTATTGGTCTGTTCAAGTTTTCTATCTCTTCCCCATTCAGTTTTGGGAGACTATGTGTTTCTAGAAATTTGTCTATTTCACCTAGATTGTCCAATTTTTTGGCATATAATTGTTGATAGTATTCTTTAACGATGCTTTGTATTTCTGTGGTGTCAGTTGTTACTTCTCTTTTGTTTCTGATTTTGTTTATTTAGGTCCTCTCTCTTTATTTCTTAGTGAGTCTGGCTAAGGGTCACTCAATCTTGTTTATCTTTTCCTAGAACCCACTCTTTGTTTCATTGATGTTTTGAATTGTTTGGGGTTTTTTTAGTCTCTATGTTATTTATTTCTGCTCTGACCTTTACTATGTCTTTCCTTCTACTTGCTCTGGGTTTTTCTTTTTGTTTACTTTCTAGTTCTTTTTTTTTTTTTTTATTCCTCACCTGAGGATATTTTTCTGTTTATCCTCAGATAGAGTGGGAGGGAAGAAGAGAGAGAGAAAGGGAAAGAGAGAGAAACATTGACGTGAGAGGGACACATGGACTGGTCACCTCCTGCACGACCTCATCCAGGGCCTGGGACGAACCACAACTGAGGTACATGCCCTTGACTGGAATCAAACCCGCAACTCATTGGTCCCTGGGCTGACGCTCTTACCACTGTGCCAAACTGGCCAGGGCAACTTTCTAGTTCTTTAATTTGTAGCACTAGATAGTCAATTAGAAATTTTTCTTGTTTCTTGAGGTAGGCCTGTAGTGCTATGAACTTCCCTCTCAGTACTGCTTTCACTGCATCCCATAGATTTTGTGTTATTGTGTGTTCATTTTTATTGATTTCCAGGAAGTTGTTAATTTCTTTCTTGGTCTCCTTGGGAACCCATTCATTGTTTGATAGCATGCTATTTGGCTTCCATGTGTTTGAATATTTTTGAGCATTTTTATTGTAATTGATTTCTAGTTTCGTGCCATTGTGATCTGAGAAGATGCTTGATATGATTTCAATCTTCTTGAACTTGTAGAGACTTAGTTTGTGTCCTAACATGTGGTCTATCTGAGAATATCCCATGTGCACTTGAGAACAGTGTGTATTCTGCAGTTTTAGGGTGTAATTCTCTGTAGGTATCTCTTAAATCCACTTGATCTAGTGCATCATTTAGAGTCTCTTTCCTTGTTAATTTTTTTGTCTAGAGGATCTATCCAGTGATGTCAGCAGGGTGTTGAAGTCCCCTGCTATGATTGTATTGCTGTGATTTCTCCTTTGTAATCCTCCAGAAGTTTTTAAATGTATTTTAGTGTTTCTATATTGGATGCATATATGTTTACCAAGGTTATATCCTCCTGTTGGATAGATCTTTTCAAAATTATGTAGTGCCCTTCTTTGTCTTTATTCTGAAGTCTATTTTATTGGATATGGGTATTGCTACCCCAGTTTTTTTTTTCTTTCCATTTGCTTGGAAAATTTTTTCTATCCCTTCACTTTCAACCTGTGTGTCTTTTGTTATGAGGTGGGTCTCTTGTAAACAACATATATATGAGTCATGCTTTCTTATCCATTCAGCTACTCTGTGTTTTGATTGGAATGTTTAATCCATTTACATTTAAGGTTATTATTGATATGTACTTATTTATTGCCGTTTTTGTTTATTATGGTTATGTTTCTTTTCCTATTTCTTCTGCTATTACAGCAGTCCTTTTAACATTTCTTGCAGTGGTGGTTTGGTGCTAATAAATTCCCTTAGCCTTTTTTTGTCTGGGAAGCTCTTTATTTCACCTTCTATTTTGAATGATAGCCTTGCTGGATAGAGTAGTCTTGGATTCAGATCCTTGTTTTTCATGACCTTGATTACTTCATGCCATTCCCTTCTGGCCTGTAGTGTTTCTGTTGAGAAGTCAACTGATAGCCTTATGGGTGTTCCTTTGTAGGTAACCTGTTGCTTATCTCTTGATGCCTTTGGGATTTTCTTTTTCTTTAGTTTTTGGCATTTTAATTATTATGTGTCTTGGTGTAGGTCTTTTTGATTTCTTCTTACTTGGAGCTCTCTGTGCTTCTTGAATTTGTATGCCTTTTTCCTTCGCCAAGTTAGGGAAGTTTTCTGTCACTATTTCTTCAAATATATTCTCTAACCCTTGCTCATTTTCTTCTTCTGGAACTCCTATGATGCGGATGTTGTTACATTCATGTTGTCCCACAGTTCTCTTAAGCTGTCTTCCTGTTTTTCAATTGTTTTTTCTTTTTGGTTCTCTGATTGGGTGATTTTTTCTACCCTTTCTTTTAATTCACTGATCTGGTCCTCGACTTCCTCTACTCTGCTGGTTATTCCTTCCAATGTGTTCTCCATTTCTGCTATGTCATTCTTCATTTCCGCTTGGTGGTTTTTCATTTCCAATTCTTTGATTTTCAGTGTTTCTATATCTTTACTCATGCTGTTGAGCTTCCTCATAATCATTACTCTTAACTCTACCTCTTATAAGTTGCTTAATCATTTCATTTATCCCTTCTACTGTAGAATTCTTTTGTTCTTTCATTTGGGATTTGTTTCTTTGTTTCACCATTTTGGCTGTCTCAGTGGGTTTTGGAGCCTGCCAAATTTTCCCTGTGGGTGTTGGTGTTCCACTGGTTGTGTCTCCCTCTACTGGATTTGGATGAGTCTGGGAGGACCAATGTTAAACACCAATGTCAAGTCTTACTTTCCTGGGTAGATTTGGAGGCCAAGCAGAGGTTCAGTTATCCTCTAGTTTTTGCCTGCAGGCTATTAGTCTCAGTTACTTGATGAGCCTCAGGTTTTAGCCCTCAGCTGAATGAAAAATCCCTCAGGTGTACAGGATAAGAGGATTTCCTGTGGGTAGGGCAATGGTTCCCCCAAACCCTTGGTTGCTGGTAGTCTCTAGCTGTTAATAAGCTTCAATTTGCATTTCTCTGTCCTGGCCTGGTGGTGTTAAATTCCTGAGGGAGGGGCCATTGTTTCTCCCCAGGGCTCTGGGAAGGAGCTCTTTGAGTAAGATGACTACTGTCCTATGAGGGATTTATTAAGCACAAAACTCCCAGTGTCCTCCTTCCCCGCTCTCTGAACCCCTGACTCTCTTCACAGAGTTCCAGCCCAGTCTGCCTTCCCTCTGCTGGAGCCCCAGGTGAGTTGCTGTAGCTGATTTGGTGCTCTGGCCCTTCTGGTAGGTGTTGTTTTTTCCTGTGCCTCTCCTTGCTGTACAAAGCTACAGCTCTGGTGATCTCAGTCAGGTGTTATGCAGAGGAACAGCTTTCCCTGTTCCTCTGCTCTGTGCTGTGGAGGCAGCTTGGGGATTTAACCCCTGAGTTCTCAGAGGGAACTGCTCACAGCTAAAACAGCACTCAGCTGCTGTCTGTGGGCTCCCAGTCCACCTTCTCGTTCCTCCACAGTTCCTACCAGGCTTGATTTGGTGTCCTCTTTCCATCCCTGGTTACATGGGTTCTCTCCAGCTGCTTTTCTGTTGGTTTTTCCCAATGATTTGTCTTTATTTTAGTTGTAATTCCTGTTTGGTCCTGGGAGGTGGTCTGTGTAGCTTCGATTCACTCCACCACCACTTTTTGAGTCTCCCCCTTATTTATCCAGGATATATATGCATTCTTAAAATTTTCCTTGACAAGTCTTTAGCTCAACATTTTAGTTGCAATGGAGAGAACAAAGATTACAGAAAGGCTATTTGAGTTGGCATGTAAGGTGGGCCTTGAAAGATGGACCTTTGCTGGTCTTGGAGATCTGCCACCATTCAAGGAAAGACAGCTGCCCAGAGGCATATCAGGAAGTCAGCAAACACCCTCCAGTTATTGGCTCCCTCATTATGCCAAACTATTTTTCAAAGTAGTTCCACCATTTTACGTTCCCCAAAGCCACATATGAGGGTTCTAATTTCTCTATATCCTCACTAATACTTGTTGTCCATTTTTTATTTTAGCCATCCTAAGTGGATATGAAATTTCTCATTGTGATTCTCATTTGTATTTCATTAATGACTAATGATGTTGAGCATTTTTTCATGTACTTATTGGCCATGTCTGTATCTTCTATGGAGAAACGTCTATTTAAATACTTTGCCCATCTTTTAAAAATTAAGTTATTTGTCTTTTTATTTGTATTGATTTGTAAGAGTTCTTTATGTATTCTGGAAACTAAACTCGTATGAGATATATGAATTGCAAATATTTACTTCCATTCTGTGGGTTGTCTTTTCATGTTCTTGACTTTATCTTTTGAAGCACAAAGTTTTCATTTTGATGAAGCACAATTTACCTTTTGTTTCTTTTGTTGCTTTTGCTTTAGGTGTTATATCCCAAGAAACATCCAATCCAAAGTCACAAAGATTTATCCCCAGGTTTTCTTGTAAGAGTTGTATAGTTTTAGCTCTTACATTTAGATCTTTGATCTATTTTGACTTAATTTTTCCATGTTTCTTTTCTATGTTTAGATACACACATACTTACCATTGGGGTATAATTGCCCAGTATTCAGTACAGTAATATGCTGTGCAGGTTTGTAGCCTAGGAGCAATAGACTATACCATATAGCCTAGGTGTGTAGAAGGCTATACCTTCTATGTTTGTGTAAGTTCACTCTGTAATGTTCACACAGTGACAAAATTGATTGATGACATATTGCTCAGAACATATCTCCTCTGTTGAGTGATGCATATCTGTGTAACTCTTTGCTCTGTGACTTGGTTAGGCTATTTTA
Organism: Tadarida brasiliensis; assembly: GCA_030848825.1. Classification (NCBI taxonomy): domain Eukaryota; kingdom Metazoa; phylum Chordata; class Mammalia; order Chiroptera; family Molossidae; genus Tadarida; species Tadarida brasiliensis. Next base: position 89,374,651 of record CM061280.1, read on the forward strand.
ATGAAGTCTGTTTTCCTGTGGTGCTGCCCTTGGAGCCTTTGGGCTCACCATGACTATCTCTTTTCCTGATCTGTTTATTAGGCTGTCAGTCTCAACTGCTATTGTGCTCTAGGCTCCACTACTTACTAACCGATTGCTTTACTTATTTATTTTTTTACAAAGAGTTTGTTTTCTTATAATACTTGCCAGCTTTGCTTGTTTCACTGGGGAGTAGGTCCATGGAGCTCGTAATGATGGAAGTGAAAGCCTCGCAATTATTTTTTGTGCATTGACCTTGTATCCTGTAACATGGTTAATAACATTATATAAGCTTTAGGTGTACAGTTTTATAATACATCATCTCTTTATAGAATTGTGTACTCACCACCGAAGGACTAGTCTCCTTCCATCACCGTAATTTACTCCTTTACTCACTTCATCCTCCCTCCACCCTCTTCCCTTCTGGTAACCACCATACTGACTGCTGGCTTCCATCAGAGAAAACCAGCGAGAGAGTAAGATAGCACCAACAAGATTATAAACCAGAGTCTTTTTGTGATAAAATCTCAGAAGTAATATCCCATCTCATTTGCCCTATTGTATTGGTTAAAAGCAAGTCACTAGATTTAGCCCATACTCAAGGGGAAGTGACTATACAATGCCATGAATAACAAGAGGTAGAGACCATTAGGGTCTATAGTATATGTTGCCTATTGGTCCTGCTACATTGATTTCATGGCCTACTGATGGGTTTATGATCCATAGTTTGTAAAACACTGCTCCAGGCTACCAGGTAAACATGGCTTTTAGTGCTAGTTTATCTCTCAGATCTGTACTTTTTTCTCATTTCTGTCCTCTGAGGGTTTCTATTACTTCACACCAGCTCAGCCATGCTTAATTTGTTTAAAATTCACTATTTGTAGATGTTTTGTACTGGGAAGGGCTCCTTACAAATCTAGTCCAAAATATTGCCAGAAATGAAAATATCTCCTGTACGTTTTCTACCATATGCAAACTTAAATAAAATATTGGACTACTTAAAATTACCTGAAGTTGCCCTGGTCAGTTTGGCTCAGCGGTTAGAGCATCGGCCTGCTGTCCAGAGAAACCCGGGTTCGGTTCCTGCTAAGGGCCTAAGGGCACATACCTCGGTTGCAGTTTATCCCCGGCCCAGATTGGGTCATGCGGGAGGCAGCCACTCGATGTGTCCCTTTCACGTCGATGTTTCTCTCTCTCTCTCTCTCTCTCTCTCTCTCTCTCTCTCTCTCTCTCTCTTCCTCTCTCTCCCTCCCACTCTATCTGAACAAAAAATGGAAAAATGTCCTCGGGTGAGGATAAAAAAAAAATTACCTGAAGTTTTCAGGAGAACTTGGGGATAATATGACTGGAGATTTAGTGGTGGGAAAAATAAGTTTTATCCACCTGAAGTGACTAGATAGGTTGGGGAAGAATTTGGAAAGTGGATGGCCACCTAAGTCAGTCCTAGGAATAAGCTTTTTATTTTTTAACTTTTCATTTTATTTATTTTATTTTTTTTATTTTTCTTTATTGATTTTAGAGCGAGAGGAAGGGAGAGGGAGAGAGAGAAAAAAACATCAATGAGAGAGAACATTGATTGGCCGCCTCCTGCATGCCCCCCACTGGGGATTTGGCCCACAACCTGAGCATGTGCCCTGACCAGGAATCAAACCAGCAACCTCTTGGTGCATGGGTCAATGCTCAACCACTTAACCACACCTGCCGGGCATATTTTTAAATAATTTTAGTTTATGCCCTGGCCAGTTTGGCTCAGTGGTTAGAGTGTTGGCCCTTGGAACGAAGTGTTGTAGGTTTAATTCCTGGTCAAGGGCATGTACCTGGATTGCAGGTTCGATCCTTGGCCCTGGTTGGGGTTATGTGGGAAGTAACCAATCGATATGTCTCTCTCACATCGATGTTTCTCTCTCTCTCTCCCCCTCCCTCCTTCCCTTCTGCTCTATCTAAAAATCAATGGAAAAATGTCCTCGGGTGAGGATTAAAATAATTTTAGATTTACAGACTTACTTATACAATTAATCCAGCTTCCACTAATGTTAGCACTTTATATAAGCATAATACATTTTCAGAACTAAGAAAGAAACATTGATAATCCCTACTAACTAAACTACAGAATTTATTTGGCTTTCTTTAATTTTTCCACTAATGTCTTTTTCAATGTTCCAAAATCCAGTGCAGCATACCACATGGAATTTAGTGTGTATCTCCTTAGAATCCTCAAATCTGTGACCGTTTTTCAGTCTTTGTTTTTCATAAACTTGACAATTTTGGTCAGATATTTTGCAGAATAACCCCCAATTTGGGATTGTCATTTTTTGACTAGGGTATGGGTTTTCAGAGGAATACCACAGAGATGAAGTGCCCTTTTAATCACATCATAGCAGATAACTTGCTATAAATATGACTTATTACTGATGATATTATATACTGGATTAGGTGGAATCTGCCAGGTTACTATTTTTTCCTTTTCATACTCTATTTTTTAGAAGTGAGTCACCACCCAGCCCGTGTGACTCAGTGGTTGAGCATCAACCCATGCACCAAGAGGTTGATGGTTTGATTCCTGGTCAGGATACATGCCCAGGTTGTGGGCCAAATCCCCAGTCGGGGGCATGCAGGAGGCGGCCAATCGATGTTCTCTCTCATCGATGTTTCTATCTCTCTCTCCCTCTCCTTTCTTCTCTTTCTAAAATCAATAAAGAAAAAAAATTTTAGAAGTGAGTCACTAAGTCTAGCCCTCACTCAAGAAGAGGGGAATCAAATACCACCTCCTGGAATGAAGAGCATTAATTTGTATAAATATATTAAAACCACTACAGTAATTTGGAAATAATTCTTTCAGGCTTATACAAACATCTAGATACTCAAAGTTTCACAGTTTTAGCATTCATCAGTAGATTGTGCCCGCAGCAATTATTGCTGTGGTGTTCTAATGGTGATTTTCTGTTTACCTTCATTCCTTCTACATTTATTATTTGGAATCCCTCTATAAAGAAGAATTGTCCCTTCTCCCCCATTTGTTTATTTATTCAATTATTTGTATATAACTGTATGGACTCATAAATATTTAGTTTATTCTTTGGGTTATAACTCTATACTGTACTTATTTATTTTCTTGCTCAACTCATTCCAGCTTTAGCCATTAGGAGCCATTTTAGGTTAACTCCTGTGTCCTTTTAACATGCTCTCATCCTCCCACCCATTTTTATTTTTTATTTATTTTTTTTATTTTTAAATTTTTTTATTTATTTTTGTTACAGATGTTTCTCCTTTTTCCTCCATTGACACCCTCCTCCTGATCCCCACCCCCCCACCCCCCTGCCGCCCCGTCCCCAGCATTGTTGTCTATGTCCATGGTTATGCATACATGCATATAAGTTCTGTGGTTATCTCTCCCCCCCACCCCTGCCCCGACCCCCTCTTCTGAGGTTTGTCAGTCTGTACCCTACTTCTGTGTCTCTGGGTCTGTTTCATTCATCAGCTTGTTTTGTTCATTATTTCCTTATTTTATCACACCATAAGGTACCCTGACCATTTCTCTAAAGATTCATGGTTCTTTTCATTGAAGAATGGTATTTAGAAACCAAGATCTGGGTGCCAGATGTGCTTTTTACTATTGGAGCATCTCTACTTCTAGTCCTCTCAACAAACAGAGCTAGAAAGTCTATGTATGCATACCAACACATGCATACACATCTATATTTCTATATCTGTTTGTGAATACGTTAAAAGGAACAGGTTAATTCTGATATTTCTGACTTCAATTCAGCTATAAGGTTCATCCTAGACTTTCTCCTCCCTTTTATATTTGTATCTCTTTTCTCAGACAGTGAGATATCAGGCTCCCATTATCTACTATTTATTTATTTATTTATTTATTTATTTATTTATTTATTTATTTATTCCACACCACTATAGTAGTGGTTTCAGAACTGTTCACCTATACCCATTAGAAACAAATTTACCAACTAGTATATAGTGTCTATGTACACTATGTCATTAGCTTTTCAGTATCCAATTAAAACACCATTTTCCATAGTTACTTATTTCAGGCTTTCTATCTCCACCTCATTTAGTGAGGTTATATTATACCCTTGTAATTCATTTGTCACAAATTGCATTCAATACTGGGTTACCCAGATTTCTTAAAATTTTAGTATAATAAAATTTAGTCCTGTGGGTTTTGACAAATACACAGAATCAGGTATCCACTTCTACAGCACCAAAAAGAACTATTCCACCACCCTAAAAATTGTCTCCTATAGCCCATTATAGCCAACTCCTATTACCTCCACCAACCCCTGAAAACTACTGATCGGTTCTCAGTTCCTATAATTTTGTATTTTCCAGGACATCACATAAATGGAATTATATCCTGTGTTAGCTCTTGGATCTGGCTTCTTTCTCTTAGCATAATGCATTTGGTATTATCCTAGTTGTTGTATGACTCAGTGGTTCCTTTAATTGCTGAATAGTGTTCTAGTTTTGTGGATATACCAGTTTGTCCATTCACAAATTGAAGGACATCTTGGTTGTTTCTATTATTTAGCAATTTTTAATAAAACTCTGTAAACATTCTCGTATACATTTTTGTGTAAATTTGATTTTTCAGTTTACTTTCCTATATACCTTTCATTCCTAGTGACAGTGCTGGATCGTATAATAATTGTTTGTTAAATTTTATAAGTACCTGCCAAAACTGTTTTCCAAAATGCCTGAATCATTTTATATTTCCACTAGGATTGAATGAGAGTTCCTTTTGCCCCACATCCTTGCCACCATTTGGTACTGTCATATATAGATATATATTATAAATAATATGTGTGGTATATATTAAAATTGAACTGTTCTAATAGTTATGTCTCATTGTGTATCTCATTGCAGTTTTAATTTGCATTTTCCTAATGATTGATAATATTGAACATCTTTTAATATGCTTTGCCATCTGTATATTTGAGTTGGTGGAATATTTGTTCAGATCTTTTGCCAATTTTTGAAATTATATTTTCTCTTTTACTATTCAATTTTAAATATTCTTTATATATTCTGGATACAGCAGATACATAATTTGCAAATATGTTCTTCCAACTTGAAGCATTTATTTTCCTTCTCTTTTTAAAATATGTTTTTACTGATTTTTAGAGAGAAACGAAGGGAGAGAGATAGAAACATCAATGTGAAAAACATCAATCGACTGGATTAAAACATTTTTTCTATTTCTCTTCTCCATCTGTATTGAGTTTCCACCAGGGTCCTCAGTTCCTGTTGCCCTTCCTTCTGCAGATTAAGGTGTATTTTCCTTAGGGGAGATAGAGAAGTTTGGTCTAGGTAGAGCTTCAGTGGTGTTGGCCACTCCTCTCTGCCAACTGCAGTGAATTTCCCCTAGCACTCTCAAGCTACAGTTTTATTGTCTTTCCCTGTGATGATTAAAGCTTTTGTTCCATAGGGTATGTAGGGAGAACAGTCTGGGGAAAATTTCAGCATGGCTGCTGTTTTGTTTCCCTCCCCAAGGCAGGACAGGATATCTTTCTCAGTCTTTCCTGTTGGCACTTGATGGAATTCCTAAAAGAAAAGCCTAAAAGAGGATGCAAAACCACCTATGTGTGCAGCCCCCAGTGTCTTTCTTACACTAGCCTACAACTAACATTTAGCAATTCTTTAATCATATTTATTTATTTATTAATCCTCACTCGAGGATATTTTTCCATTGATCTTTTTTATAGAGTGGAAAGGAGAGAGAGAAAGAAACATTGATGTGAGAGAGACACATCGACTGGTTGCCTCCTGCATGACCCTGACCAGGGCCGGGGATCGAACCTGCAACCTAGGTACGTGCCCTTGACTGGGAATCGAACCTGAGACTCTTCGGTCTGTGGGCTGATGTGCTAACTGCTGAGCCAAACCAGCCAGGACTCCTTAACCATTTTTAGCTGAATTTCTTATGAGTTTATATATTGTTCAATGGCATCTATGAAAGATAAAGAAATATCAAGGCACTTTTGCTCCCTGCAGATGCTTGTCTCTACAGATTTTCGGTTAGCTGTTTGCACTGCAATCTCAGTTTTCTGATGAATTCAAGAGAAATCAATTTGCAATTTCCAGGGGATTCTGTAAAATTATAATGGTGAGAAAGATGATCCTTCTTATTGTACATCCATGAGCTGATACCAGAAGATCATGTAAACCTGGAGATAAGCTTTTGAGGCTCTGTTTGTTTTCCAGCATCCATACCCCAGTTTACCAATTCCCCCACAATGGTGATTATGGTGGGTTTACCAGCTCGAGGAAAGACTTACATCTCTACGAAGCTCACTCGATATCTGAACTGGATAGGAACACCAACTAAAGGTAAGTCTCTGAAATATTTTGTTGTATAACTCCCTACAGGCCACCAGCGGAACACAGAGTAAGGTAGCAATGCCTCAGTACCAGGAAAGTCTCAATCATTAATAGTATATGGACTATTACTGCTACTACTATTACTACTACCACTACCACTACACTATTATAAGTTTTAAAATTTCTTAAGCACATACTCTATGCCCAACCCCATGCTAGGTGCTAGGCAGAAAAACTAGTAAGATGAAACCTTTCTGCAAGGAGCTCCATTTTTGCAAGAGTGCAAAACAACCCTATGAGTAGCATGCTATTTTTATTACTATTTCTTTATTACCACATGAATATTACTATTTCATTAGCATTACTATTTCTCCACAACCTTAAAGTTTTCTTCAAAACTTAGGGTCTTGTGGAACCAAGCACACTGAAGCTGCAGCTGAAAGGGATCCATAGAGTTTTCACTTCGATGAAGTTAGCTCTTGAATGCCTACCAGAATTGCTTCAATATTTAGGGACCTGAAGAGTCAAGCAGGTCAGAGCTACAGACAGGAGAGCGCCACAGTTTTCACTAGAGCTGAGCACCTTAGTTCACCTGGTCATTTTGAATCCAGAAGGTGTCTGCTCTCTCTAAGCCTTTCCTTAGGTCTGAGCCTATCCACTCCCCCTCCCTGGCCAGAACTGGTCCTGCCTCTTTCCACCTTCAGAGGGGTCTCCTTCCCTGCATAGCAACCTCTTCCCTGCTTCCTACTTCCATCTTTCTGTTCACCTCAGTGGGGTCTCTTTTCTGCTTTACTACCCCTTAATCAACAATCAATTTCTCCTGTTATCCAGTTGATTTTTCCATCCCCCACCATGTCTCCCTGATACTATTTGATTCCTCTGCTCCTGCTCATCTGAGCTCCCACACAACTCCTTCTTACAGCCCCCTCTATGTCAACTCTAATTACATAGTGTGTTGTTGTAGTGTGTGTCTGGGTCTCTCTCCCTAGGAGCTGCTTTGGGGGGGGGTGGCGAAGAAGTAGGTCATATTTATTTCTGTCTCTCAAGTATGACAAGAATAAAACTACACACTAGAAGACAGGTGCCCCCACTTTATATGCAATTCAGAATACAAACAGTAAATGGAAGAAAGCCTGCCAAAGATTTTTATTTATTCCCTGATGACTATGCTGATGCTTTTAAAGAATATCAACATAGCTGGAAAATTTTATTGGGCCATGTTCCTCCTTTACTTGTGCCCTAGGCAAGTAGGTAGACCTCTCTCTAGGAGCGCTACTCTCCAGTGCAGAAAACGAGTCTCCTAGGCATTCATGTCTTACTCAAGCATTATTTGTAAGCACATAGCTGTGCCAAGGCCCTAGCTGGATGTTGGGCAAACAAAGACAAGTGAGATCAGACACCTGTCCTCAAAGAACTCACATCTATTCTTCAGTTCTAAAACACCCAGGAAGAAGGAATTATTATTATCATTTCATAGTTGATCAAATTAATGCCTGAGAGGTGAAGTGCCTTGTCTAAAGGCACATAGCCGATAAGTGACAGAACCACATTTACTTGATTCTAAAGCCTGACACTCATTGTGCCAGGGCTCATAGTTGGCTCTACTGATGGGAAGAGAAAGGAATCCCATGCTGGCCCTGTACTCTCCTTTTCTCCTCTCTCCTCCTCTCCTTTCTCTTGCCCATCCCAACACCCTTATTTATCTACCTCTTCCCCTCCCCCTCGAGTCTCCTCCTCTCTTTCTCCCATTTCTTCTTTCCCTTCATGTACTTTCTCTAATTCCCTAGTGAAGAATTTCCTAATGCTTTTTCCACGTGCCAAAACCCATGCTAGGCATTGGAGATACAAAATGGATGAGATTCACACCCGGTCCTTGAAGAGTTCTCCATCTGATTGGGATGTATAAGAGTGCTTCATGTCACCTAGGAATCCCAGATCAGGGTACTGAGGGGGCTCACAGAGGAAATTACTGACAGGAAGGCAGTGAAAGCTTCCACATAAAGTATATTTGAGCTGAGTCCTGTGAGAGAAGTAGGACATTCACAGAAGAGAAGGGGAGAAGGAACAGTTCTCTGGAGGCCTGCAGGCTCTGAGGAGCCTCTCCTGAGTGTACTGGCCCATGGCATAGTGGTGGATGGGTCTCCTCTAATGTGCCTGCTTTCCATCTACTCCACTCCACTCCATTCTCACAGAGGCTGTCTCAATCATATTTCAAAGCTCAAAGCTGACCATGCCTACAGCCTCCAAGGGACCTCTGACCTGTAGACTTAAATCCAGCTCCTTAGCCTGTTGTTCAAGGACTTCCACAACTGGCCCCTGCCAGTCTCTCAGGCCTCAGTCACAGTGGATGATTCACCATCCCCCAAACATGTTCTGTCTTTTTCCAATGCCATACCTTTGCTCAAGCTGTTCCTCTACCTAGAATGTCTTTGTTCCCCACTCCCATCCCTATGCCTGCCTGTAAAAGGCCTGCCCTCCTGAAAGGATTAATTCAAATGCTGCTTTCTCCAAGAAGCCTCAGATCACTCCAACCTAACTAGTCTTTCCTTCCCCCTTACTCTTTTGCATGGCTCTGTCAGACCACTTAACAAACTGGGTGAAAGCTCTCTGTTTACTAGTGTATTCTCTGTCCTACCTGGTGGATTCTGAGCTCTTTGCGAGCCTCTTCACACAGATCTGGTTCATATGAGACCCCAGGACTCATGTCCTACTTCACAGAGTGGGCATCAGAAAATATCTGTTGGTTGAATGAGTGAAATAGTACATTATCTCTGCCTATTGTTCCCTTTCCTTTCCTTCCCTTCTCTCTGGTTTTTCACCAGTACAAATGAGAAATATGACCTAGTTAGGGCATAAATTTAGTTTCTCTGTCAGGGTATAGAAGATGTGATAACATTGGACTATGATTCAGAAATCCCAAATTAGTTCTGATTTGCTGTTTGACTCTTAGTGATTGATGTTACTCCCTGGATCTCAGTTTCTTTATCTTTCCAATGGAGTAGGTCATGAAAAGTGTTAGAGTTTATGATAAAATAAAATAGTGGAAAGATCACCAGCTTTGGAGCCAAACAGCCCTGGGTTTAAATCCAAGTTCCCCACTAATTAACTGTGAAAGTTACTTACTGTCTCTGAACTTCAGTTTCCTCATTTGTAAAATGGAAATGTTAAGTCCAACCTTGCAGGATTGTTGTGAACAATAAATGATCTGGTAGCCAAAATTTGAAGCTTTACAAGCACATTATATAGCTACAAATTATATCTTCTTCTACCTATAAAATCCCTCCCAGAAAGGACATTTTTTTCCTACTGAGATCTTCCCAAACTCTTCACCAGTGTTCCCTGCTTTCAGTGTTTAATTTAGGCCAGTATCGACGAGAGGCAGTTAGCTACAAGAACTACGAATTCTTTCTGCCAGACAACACGGAGGCCCTACTTATCAGGAAGTAAGTACCTAACATTTTAGGGACCTGTGCTGCCCCCTGGCTGAGGGAGGGCTTTGTTCAGATGATGGAGAACTGGGGCAGAGCCTCTAGGGTTAGCAAGGAGGCCCTCTAGACATTCAAAGGGTGGTTCAGACAACCCTTCTACTATCTTACCTAAAGTCTGTTTCTAGTCATAGCTACACCCTGCTTAAGAACTTTAAACAGTCTGCTACTTCTGACAGGAAAGAATGGAAGCTTCTCAGCCTAGCATTTGAGACAAGAGTTTCAATAGCTTGGCATACTCCGGTCTCTACAATCTCATCCATTCAACTTCAAGGTCTGTCTCTACAAGACTGAACACTTTTAGAAAAGTGTCTCATTTACTGATCCATGCCCTCATAATAAAACCTTGAAAAGAGTAATCACTAAATAGATTTTTACCAAAACTTTAAATACATTGCCAATGTTATACCTGTGCTTGCACTCTTACCCATGTCAAGAATGCCTTCTAGTTCACAGATCATATACTCAGGCTCTAATTGGATTCATGAACCAGTTCAGCTTGAACTCTGTTAGCTCAAGGGTTGGAGCCTTTAAAATAATAGCTTCTGTCATTGTTCAGTTTTTCCTGGGTATGCCACTTTATACCTGCCCCTAAGATGCACACACAGAGCCACTTTCACCTGTGTGACATCTCTGTGCTTGTCATGGTGCCTAGAACATAGGACTCCTTGTGTAAATGTTTAATAGGTGAATAATTTAATGTAAGACATCTGAATGGTGGCGCAAAAGATACTGCAGACAAATTGAGAGAAATCAATCTGGAGGACAGCTCTTATCTGGTTCTTTCTCCATATTTTTCAGGCGGTGTGCTCTGGCAGCCCTGAAGGATGTCCGTGACTATCTCAGCCATGGAGAAAGTCGTGTTGCGGTAAATAAATTTGCATTATTCCCTTTTATTCTGCTGGGATGGAGAACAGCTAATATGCATTGAACATTTACTGTGTTCCACACATTATTCTAAGTACTTTGTACTATTAATCTAATTCCACTTTACATCATGAGATAGGCATTGTTATTATACCCCATTTTATGTCCCAGAAGAATGACACACAGATTAAATAATTTCCCCAAATGGCACAGTATGTATGTGGCAGGACAGAACTGAAATCCAGGCTGTATATCTCCAGAATCTACACTGTTAACTACTATACCTACCACTCCAGTCCCAAGAATTTAGTAGCATTACACTAGAATTTAAAACTACAGCAAAACATTTTTGAGTTCTGAGATTTACCTAAACATCTTAATCAATTTAATCTCATAGACTTTTGAGATAGGATTTTCAAATTCTAAAAGGGGAAAAGATCCTAAAATATGCAAATTGTCCCATCTAAGGTGCTGGGGATAGGGAGTTCTTTCCTGTTCTTAAAGAGCTCCAACATGATAGGGAAGGAAGAAGCCTTACCTAGGAGTTGAGCCATCAGTTCTAGCTCTGCTCTGTCAGCAACTCTTGGTGACCTTGGTTAAGGCAAATCCTTCCTCTAAGGCTCAGCTACTTCACCTGTATAATGACCCTAATAAAAACCCACAATTTTTCCCTTATTATACCTACAGAACCTGCTATATTTTGGTAAGACAGCAGGGCTCAATGAGTGCTTGAGAAATTGACACAAGCCTATTCCAAATTCTTCCTCTCTTTCATCACCCAGTCCAAGTTCTATCCCTTCCTTGTAGCACTCCACTTATCTGAAAACAGGGATGGTCAAACAGTAGGCATTCTATCAGCACCAGACTCACCATAAACTTATCTCATCACCTGCCTCTAGGTTTTTGATGCCACCAACACTACCAGAGAACGACGGTCACTGATTTTGCAGTTTGCTAAGGAACATGGTTACAAGGTACAGTAACACTGCCACTCTTTTCTAGAGCCTATTTATCCAGCACAAATTCCAAAGAAAGGCAAACCAGAGGACCCATTGATGCCAAATCAGCTACCATAGGCTCAACATTTTAATTTGGTTGAGATGGCTTTCCAGATCAAGGTTAGAAGCAGCAAAACAAAACAGAACAGGAAAGGAGAGGTGCCACGTTAGGCAATGAAGATGATTCTTGACAGGTTGGCACTATGGGGGTTGAGTAAATAGGAGAGAGAACCAATACAAAAATCATATATGAGAACTAAAAACCAGTAAACACAGCAAAGGAAACCATTAACAAAACAGAAAAAGAAAAACCTACTGAATGGGAGAAGATATTTGTGATATATTTGATAAGGGGTTAATATCCAAAATATAAGGAACTCATACAACTCAACATCAAGAAAACAAACAATCCAATTAAAAAATGGGTAGCAGTACATAGAAAACCCTAAAGACTCCATCAATACTACTTGATTTAATGAATGAATTTGGCAAAATAACGGGATACAAAATTAACATCCAGAAATCAATGGCATTCTTATACATCAATAATGAACACTCAGAAAGGGAAACTAAGAAAAAAATCCCATTTAACATTGCAACAAAAAAATTAAGATACCTAGGAATAAAATTAACCAAGGAAGTAAAAGAGCTTTTCTCAGAAAACTATAAGACATTGAAAAAAGAAATAGAGGAAGATATAAAAAAAAGTGGAAGCATATACCATGTTCATGGATTGGAAGAATCAACATCATTAAAATGTCCATATTATCCAAAGCAATCTATAGATTCAATGTAATCCCTATTAAAGTACCAATGACATATTTCACAGATCTAGAACAAATACTCCAAAAGTTTATATGGAACCAAAAAAGACCCTGAATAGCCACAGCAATCTTGAAAACGAGGAACAAAGTTGGAGGGATCACAATACCAGATATTAAGTTATACTACAAAGCCATTGTAATCAAAACACCCTGGTACTGGCACAAGAACAGGAATATATAGAGATCAATGGCACAGAACAGAAAACCCAGAAATCAACTCAAGACAGTATGCACAATTAATATTCGACAAAGGAGGCAAGAGCACACAATGGAGAAAAGTCAGTCTCTTCAATAAATGGTGCTGGGAAAATTGGACAGGTACATGCAAAAAAATAAAACTAGACCACCAGCTTACATCATACACAAGAATAAATGCAAAATGCATAAAAGACTTAAATGTAAGTCATGAAACCATAAAAACCCTAGAAGAAAATGTAGGCAGCAAAATCTCAGACATCATACATAGCAGAATTTTCACTGATACATCACCTAGGGCAGGAGTAACAAAGAAAAAAATTAATAAATGGAACTACATCAAACTAAAACGCTTCTGCACAGCAAAACAAACCAGCATCAAAATGAAAAGGGAACATACTCTTTGGGAAAACATATTTGTCAATGATACATCAGATAAGGGGTTAATATCCAAAATATATGAAGTACTCATACAGCTCAACAAAAGGAAGGCAAAGAATCCAATTAAAAAATAGGCAGAGAGAGCTAAGATGGCAGCAGGCAGGACTGGAGGGAAGGTGAGTGCGTGAGAGAGTGAGCGAGTGTGAGAGAGAGTGTGAGTGGACTTGAGTGTGGACGAGCAAACTCGTGCAGTGCAGAAATGCTGAGCAGAAGGTTCCTGTGCTGTGGACGGGGAGCAGCCAGCTGCCTTGGTAAGCAGCTCTTCAGGGCACTTCTCCCTGCACTGCAGGGAAGTCCCACCATTTTGGAAGATCCCCGGTCTTCCCTGGGAGGAGGCAGTGGGAGCAGCTAGGGCCCAGCAACCTGAGCCCACCAGTGCACCTGGCACCATCAGACCAGTGGACCCACTGTGTCAGTACAGACCAGTGCACAGTAGCTGAGCTGTCAAGGTGCCTGCTGCAGAAGCTGCACATGGCCTGGAGCCCAGCACCATCCCCCATAGTAGCAGCCTGATCAGAGTCGAAATATACCCCCAGCAACAGAGGCTCAGGAGCAGACATCCATCCCCAGGCAACAGAAACACAGATCAGCAGCTGAGACCCATCCCCAAAAGCTTTAACAGAGGCTGAGCAGGAACTGGGCCCCACCAGGCAGCAGAGCTCCCAAGCCACCAGTGGCAGGACCTGGGGCTCCATCAGGGCCTGTGCAACCCAGCTGCCCACAAGATCTGTGGGGAGCTGGGGCTCCAGAGGGACCAGTGCAACCCAGCTGCCCACAAGACTTGCAGGGAGCCAGGGCTCCAGCTGGGCCTGTGTGACCTAGCTGCCCACAGTGCTGGCAGGGAGTGAGTCTCCAGCAGGGCCTCAGCAATACAGCTGTAGGTGGCACCAGCGACCAGCAGGGAACACAGCTTCAGAGGGGCCCACGTGACACAGAAGCAGCACCTACCAGGACAGACCAATACCAGCCCCAGTAGTCAATCCTCCAGGACCCACAGCAGGCAAGAGGTAACACACAACAGAACAGTATGGGAGGCACAGCAGCCTTATTTGACACACAGTGAGCTGCCTACACATCCCAACATTCCTCACTGGGTCTAGAGCTACCAGATGGCTAAAATGGGAAGACAAAGAAACAACACCCAAAGGAAAGAAAAAGAGGAATCACCAGAAAAGGAACTACAGGAAATGAAAGAAAGCAACCTGTCAGATAAAGAATTCAAAGCAATGATTTTAAGGATGCTCAAAAATTTGGTGAGAACTATAAGCAACTTAATAAGAATTATGAAGAGCTCAGTGGGAAGTACTTCAGCTTAAAAGCAGAGGTAGAAGCTATGCATAAAAATCAAGAGGAAATAAAGAATGACATAGCTGTTATGAAAAATACCTTAGAAGGGTTCAATAGTAGATTAGAAGAAGCTGAAGACTGAATCAGCGACTTAGAAGACAAGGTAGAAAAAAATACCCAAATAGAGCAGCAAATGGAAAAAAAAAATTAAAAAGCAGGAGGAGAGTTTAAGGGAGCTGTGGAACAATACAAAACGTAACAACATTCACATTATAGGGGTAACAGAAGGAGAAGAATCAGAGAAAGGAATAAAGAACTTGTTTGAATTAATAATGACAGAAAACTTCCCTAAACTGGTGAAGGAAAAAGTCACACAAGTCCAGGAAACACAGAAAGTCCCAAGCAAGATGAACCCCAAAAGACCCACAGCTAGACACATCATAATAAAAATGGCAAACATTAAAGACAAAGAAAGAATCTTAAAGGAAGCAAGAGAGAGACAGAAAGTTACCTACAAGGGAGCTCCCATTAGACTGTCAGCTGATTTCTCAATAGAAACACTGCAGGCCAGAAGGGAGTGGCATGAAGTGTACAAAGTAATGCAAGGCAAGGGTCTGAATCCAAGACTATTCTATCCAGCAAGGCTATCATTCAAAATTGAAGGAGAAATAAAGAGCTTCACAGATTAAAAAACAACAACAACAACAACAACAACAACAAACTAAAGGAATTTACCACCACCAAACCAGCACTGCAAGAAATGCTGAAGGGAATGTTGGAAGAAGTAGAAACAGAGAGAGAGAGAAAAAGAGAGAGAGAGAGAGGAACACAGCATAAAATAAAAATGGCAACTAATAACTATGTATTAATAATAACCTTAAATGTAAACGGCTTAAATGCACGAATCAAAAGACATAGGGTAGCTGAGTGAATAAGAAAACACGACTCATATATATGCTGTCTACAAGAGACCCACCTCACAACAAAAGACTCACACAGGATGAAAGTGAAGGGATGGAAAAAAATTTTCCAAGCAAATGGAAATGAAAAAAAAGCTGGTATAACAATACTCATAACTGACAGGATAGACTTCAAAACAAGGGCCACAATAAGAGACAAAGAAGGTCACCACATAATATTAAAAGGATCAATCCAACAAGAGGATATAATCCCAGTAAACATATATGCACTGAATACAGGAGCACCAAAATATATTTAAAAACTTCTGGAGGACTTCAAGGGAGAGATCAATAGCAATACGATCCCAGTGAATGACTTTAACACCCCACTGACACCACTGGATAGATCTTCTAGACAAAAAATTAACAAAGTCATAGAGTCCTTAAATGACGAACTAGATCAGTTGGACTTAATTGATATTTACAGAACACTTCACCCCAAAGCTGCAGAATATACATTATTCTCAAGTGTACACAGGACATTCTCAAAGATAGACCACATGTTAGGACACAAAGTAAGTCTCTACAAATTCAAGAAAATTGAAGTCATATCAAGCATCTTCTCAGATCACAATAGCATGAAACTAGAACTCAATTACAACAAAAACACACAAAAACTTGGAGGCTCAATAGCATGTTATTAAACAACAAATGGCTTACCAACGAGATCAAGGAAGAAATTTAAAACTTCCTGGAAACCAATGAAAATGAACACACAACAACACAAAATCTATGGGACACAGCGAAAGCACTCCTGAGAGGGAGGTTCATAGCACTACAGGCCTACCTCAAGAATCAAGGAAAATTCCTAATTGACTTTCTAACCCTACAACTTAACGAACTAGAAAGCAAACAAAAAGAAAAACCCAGAGGAAGTAGAAGGAAAGAAATAGTAAAGGTCAGAGCAGAAATAAATGACATAGAGACTAAAAAAACAATTCAAAAGATCAATGAAACAAAAAGCTTGTTCTTTGAAAAGATAAACAAGATTGATGGACCTTTAGCCAGACTCACCAAGAAACAAAAAGAGAGGACTCAAATAAGCAAAATCAGAAACAAAAGAGAAGTAACAACTAACACCACAGAAAAACAAAGGATCATCAAAACATACTATGAAAAATTATTCGCCCACAAATTGGACAATCTAGGCAAAATGGACAAATTTCTAGAAACACAGTCTCCCAAAACTGAACCAGGAAGAGATAGAAAACTTGAACAGACCAATAACAACAAAGGAAATTGAAGATGTAATTAAGAAACTCCCAGCAAACAAAAGCCCAGGCCCGGACGGCTTCACGGGGGAGTTTTACTGAACATTCAAAGATCTAATACCCATTCTCCTCAAACTATTCCAAAACACCCAAGAAGGAAGACTTCCAAACTCATTTTATGAGGCCAGCATAATCCTAATTCCAAAACCGGATAAAGGCACTACAAAGAAAGAAAAGTACAGGCCAATATCCCTGATGAACACATATGCCAAAATCCTTAACAAAATATTAGCAAATCGGATCCAGCAATACATCAAAAAAATTATTCATCATGACCACGTGGGATTCATCCCAGGGATGCAAGGATGGTACAATATTCGCAAATCAATAAATGTGATATACCACATAAATAAAATGAAAGATAAAAACCATATGATCTTATCAGTAGATGCTGAAAAAGCATTCAACAAAATCCAGCACCCATTTCTGATAAAACCACTCAGCAATGTGGGAATAGAGGGATCATATCTTGACATAATAAAGGCCATATATGAAAAACCTACAACCAATATCATACTCAATGGGCAAAAACTAAAAACATTTTCCTTAAGAACAGGAGCAAGACAGGGATGCTCACTTTCGCCACTCTTATTTAACATAGTACTGGAAGTCTTAGCCACAGCAATTAGACATGAAGAAAACATAAAAGGGATCCAAATTGGAAAGGAGGAATTGAAGCTGTCATTATTTGCAGATGACATGATATTGTACATAGAAAACCCTAAAGACTCCATCAAAAATCTGCCAGACTTAATAAATGAATTTGTCAAAGTAGCAGGATACAAAATTAACGTCAAGATATCGACGGCATTCTTATACACCAATGACGAACTCACAGAAAAAGAAACTAAAAAAAAATCCCATTTACCATCGTGGCAAAAACCTTAAGATACCTAGGGATAAACTTAACCAAAGAAGTAAAGGACCTCTTCATAGAAAACTACAGGTCATTGAAAAAAGAAATAGAGGAAGATGTAGAAAAGTGGAAGTATATACCATGTTCCTGGATTGGAAGAATTAACATCATCAAAATGTCCGTACTACCGAAAGCAATCTATAGATTCAATGCAATCCCCATCAAAATACCAACGACATATTTCACAGAACTAGAACAAATACTCCAAATGTTTATATGGAACCAAAAAAGACCCCGAATAGCTACAGCAATCTTGAAAAAAAAGAACAAAGTAGGAGGGATCTCAATACCAGATATCAGGGTATACTGCAAAGCCACTGTAATCAAAACAGCCTGGTACTGTCACAAGAACAGGCAGATTGATCAATGGAACAGAACAGAGAACCCAGAAATTGACCCAAGACAATATGCTCAATTAATATTTGACAGAGGTGGCCAGAGCATACAATGGAGTCAAGACAGCCTCTTTAATAAATGGTGTTGGGAAAATTGGACAGCTACATCCAAAAAAAAGAAGCTAGACCACCAACTTACACCATACACAAGAATAAACTCAGGATAGATAAAAGACTTAAATGTGACTCGTGAATCCATAAAAATCCTAGAAGAAAATGTAGGCAACAAAATTTCAGACATCATACGCAGCAGAATCTACACTGATACACCTAAGGCAAGAGAAACAAAGGAAAAAATGAACACATGAGACTATATCAAACTAAAAAGCTTCTGCACAGCAAAGGAAACAACCATCAAAATGGAAAGGGAGCCCACTATATGGGAGAGCATAATTGCCAATGATACATCAGATAAGGGGTTAATCTCCAAAATATATAGAGTACTCATACAACTCAACAGAAGGAAGACAAAGAACCCAATTAAAAAATGGGCAGAGGACCTAAAGAGACACCTCTCCAAGCAGGACATGCAAATGGCCAAGAGACATATGAAAAAATGTTCAACATCACTAATCATCAGAGAGATACAAATTAAAACAACAATGAGGTATCACCTCACACCTGTCAGAATGGCCGCCATCAACAAATCATCAGACAACAAGTGCTGGTGAGGGTGTGGAGAAAAGGGGACTCTAGTACACTGCTGGTGGGAATGCAGACTAGTGAAAACACTATGGTGTTACCTCAAAAAATTAAAGATTGAACTTCCATTTGACCCAGTGATCCCAGTTCTAGGAATATACCCTAAGAAGCCTGAAACACCAATCAGAAAGAATATATGTACCCCTATGTTCATAGCAGCGCTATTTGCAGTAGCTAAGATCTGGAAGCAACCCAACTGTCCATCAGTAGATGAATGGATGAAAAAGCTGTCATACATTTACACAATGGAATACTATGCAGCTGTAAGAAAGAAAGATCTCTTACCCTTTGAGACAACGTGGAGGGACCTAGAGAATATTATGCTGAGTAAAATAAGCCAGTCAGAAAAAGAGAAGTACCACATGATCTCACTTATATATAGTTTATCATGAACAAAATAAGCTGTCAATCAAAATAGATCCAGAGTCATGGAAGTAGGGAACAGACTGATAAACCTGAGAGGGATGGGACTGGGAAGAGATAAACCAAAGAACTTATATGCATATATATACAAGCAATGGACACAAACATTAATTTGGGGAAAGCAGGGGGAAGGTGGGCGTGGGGAAGAGAGTGTCAGTGGGGGAAAAAGTGGGGACATCTGTAATACTGTCAACAATAAAATTAAAATTTAAAAAACAATAAAAATTTAAAAATATAAAGTAAAAGCCCCCCCCAAAAAAAATGGGTAGCAGACCTGAATATATATTTCTCCAAAAGAGACATACAGATGAGTGATAGACATATGAAAAGATGCTCAACATCACTAATCATCAGGGAAATGCAAATCAAAACCACAATGAGATGCCACCTCATACCAGTCAGAATGGCTATCATCAAAATGCCAACAAGCCCTGGCCGGTGTGGTTCTGTTGCTTGGAACATTGTACCATACACCAAAAGATGGCAGGTTCTATTGTCAGTCAGGCCACATACCCAGGTTGTGGGTTCAATCCCCAGTCAGAGCACATGCAAGAGGCAAAGGATCTATGTTTCTCTCTCACATCAATGTTTCTCTCTCTCTCTCCCCCTTCCTCTCTCTAAAAAAATCAATTAAAATATTTTTTAAAGCCAACAAATAACAAGTGTTGGTGCAGATGTGGAGAAAAGAATCCTCATGCATTTTGGGTGGATTGTAAATTGGTGCAGCCACTGTGGAAAACAGTATGGAGATTCCTCAAAAAATTAAGAACAGACTTGCCATACAACCCAGCAATACCACTTCTGGGTATATATCCAAAGTAAAAAAAAACAAAAAACACTAATTCAAAAAGATGTATGCACCCCAATATTTATTGCAGCATTATTTATAATAGCCAAGATATGAAAGCAAGTCCTGGCTGGTGTGGCTCATTTGGTTTAGCATCGTCCCTTGCACCAAGAGATCGCTGGTTCGATTCCAGGTCAGGGCACATGCCAGGGTTGTGGGCTCATTCCCCAGTAGGGGGCGTGCAGGAGGCAGCTGATCAATGTTTCTCTCTCACTGATGTTTCTCTCTCTCTCCCTCTCCCTTCTTCTCTCTCTAAAATCAAGAAATCATATTTTAATCTTTTAAATATTTTTTCTTTATTGATTTTAGAGAGGAACAGAGAGAAAAAAAGAAGCATTGATGAGAGAGAACACCAATTGACCACCTCCTGCATTCCTCCCACTGGGAATTGGGCCCACAACCTGGGCATGTTCCCTGACCAGGAATCGAACCAGCGACCTCTTGGCGCATGGGTTGACACTCAACCAGTGAGCCACACCAGTCGGGCAAGAAAAACATATTTTAAAAAAAGATACAAAAGCAACCTAGGTGTCCATTGATAGATGAATAAAGAAGATATAGTATATAGAGAACAATTAGGTTCTTAGAAAGACATAATGCTCCAAGAGGGATGTATACACAGACACACACACACACACGAACACATACATACAATGGAATATTACTTAGTAATTAAAGAATGAAATCTTGTCATTTGTGACAACATGGATGGACCTAGAGGGTATTATACTAAGTGAAATAAGTCAGACAAAAAAAAAAAGATGAAACCATATGATTTCACTTATTTGTAGAATCTAAAAAGAAACAAATGAATAAATAAAGCAGAAACAGACCCATAGATACAGAGAACAAAGATTAACAGAGAAACAGACCCATAGATACAGAGATTGCCAGAGGGGAGAGGGGTTGGGGAGATGGATGTAAAGGGTGAAGAAGAATTTTAAAAAGATTTCTTTGCAAAAAAAAAAAAAATGAACTTCTCTAGAAAATGATCGTTTTAGCTGAATTAATTAGATGAATTGGCACCAGGGGAATTGACTTCAGGTGAAATGGTATCAGGTGAGCTAAATCCCCATCACCCTCTTGGAGCATTATGTCTTTCTAAGAACCTAATTTATTTTGTAGACATTACTTATAGGATCCCACATTTTAAAAACAGTAAAAATACAAAGCAACAATCTGGAGCCATTCAATTTAGAGCCATTCTGCCTCATAAAACTCTGAATCATAAAAGCACCACTGTATGAAATTATGTTGTCAGAGATGCCTCTAGGGATGACTCAGAGCCATTGAGAAGGGGTCAAGCTCCTATCAAACATAATTCCCTGCAGGAAATTTCTTTTCTGTTTCTCTTATAGGTGTTTTTTATTGAGTCCATCTGTAATGACCCTGGCATCATTGCAGAAAACATCAAGGTAAGGAGCCCCAGTTACCTTTCCTCCTTACTTTCCCTCAGGCTTGGATCATGCCTAAAAATACCTCTATAAGATTAAAGGAATTATTCCTCCCCAAGATTCTCCTCCTGCTTCCTATAGGAAGCATTTCCTGACAATTGTGGCCTACAATTTTCCTATGAAATTAAATGAAGTCAACATATATAGAGTAATTAATATGCACCAGGCTCCAAACTTGACTGTCATTGATTTTTCACAACAAACCTGCATGTTAGGAACCATTTCAGTGTTGGAAACAAGAAACTGAGGTTCCAAGAGGAAAAGTAACTTGTTAAGGGTTTATATAGTCAGAAAGAGGTAGAACTGGGACTGGACTTCAGGCTTGGTTATCTGCCTCAAAAGCTCTTTATTCTGCCCCACAATTCGTATCAGAGCTATCACTGCTCTTAGGTTCTAGGCATGTGGTCTAGAACTAGATCACTTATGACATTTTATTGTTCCTATTTCATCAAATTACTGGAGCTCAGAGACAAAAGAGACCTTAAATGTCATCTCCTTCAACCTTCCATCACATACTTGAAATCTCAGCTAAATGTTTGTCTAGATTTTTTTCTTAATACCTCCAGTGACAAGAGGCTCATTGCCTTCATCATATACCGCCCAATCAAGGTAAGGAGCCCCAGTTACCTTGTAATCTGCCTCCTTGTAATTTCCATTCATTCGTCCTATTTTTGCCTCTAGGGACACAGAACATGTCCAATTCCTCTCCTCTTTATCTCTCCATCTATCCATCCATTTACTGATTAAGCAGGAAATGAATCCATACACCTGCACTGGGCCATTCTGGGTATTACAGACATAGAAATGGATAGAGAAGAGTCTTGCTCTTGCACTCACAGTCTAGTGAGAGAGACTGACAAGTTTATAGACATAACTCTGTGAGATCAATGCTAAGATGAGGGAATAAAAGAGGCTGTGGGAGCAGTGTTGAGGACCTAACCTTGCATGGGAGGGGTAGGGTGTATCAGGAAGGCTTCTCAATGAAGGTAATAGCTGACCTGCATCTTGAAGAATGCATAGGAATTTGGCAGGCAAAGAATGAGAAATAAGAGAATAGCATATACCAAGTATGGTATCTCCAGGTAACTATAAATAGCTTAGGTTGTCTAAAGCAAAGTGTGCAGAGGAATAGGGGAATAATGAGAGCTGAAAATGAAAATAAAATCATTTGGGGCCCAATCATGACAAGCCATGAATCACGTGCTAAAATATTTCATACTTTGTCCTAAAATATATGAGGAAATGGTGAAAAGTTTTAAGCAAAATAATTCCATGGTCAGATGTGCATCTTAGAAATATCCTTCTGACTACTAGTATGGGGAATACATCAGAAGTAACAAGATTTTGGACAGAGTGATCAGTCACAAAGCTATCATGACCATTCAGGCAAGACAAAATGAAGGCCAACTGAAGAGATATTTAGAAGATATAGTGGAGAGGGTTTTGGTGTCCACTGAGAGGTAGGGAATGTTAGAAAGGAACACATCTAGGATGACTCCCAGATTCCTTTTGGGCTCAGGTGACTGAGTGGATGTTAGTGCCATTCACTGAGATTGATGGAGAAGGTAGGTATTGAGGGAATTGGAGATATCAGCCCTTCAGAAATCTAAAGCCATCATGCCATGTTGTCCCAGTAAATACTTGATACATGTAAGGCATTATGACCCATGGCCAAGATCTTCTGTTCTCCTTTTATTTTTTTCTCTTCAATTTATTTATTTATTTATTTAACTTATCTTTATTGTTGGATGTATTACAGATGTTCCTCATTTTTCCCCCATTGACCTCCTCCTCCCCATTCCCACCCCCCTCCTGCCTTTCCCCACACTGTTGTCTGTGTCCATTGGTTATGCATATATACATATAAGTTCTTTGGTTTATTTCTTCCCACCCCCCAACCCCCCTTCCCTTTGAGGTTTGTCAGTCTAACAATCAATTTGTACTTCTTAATCCCTTCACCTTTTTCACCCATTCCCCCAACCTCCCTCCCATCTGGCAACCAACAAAAGTTCTCTGTATCTATGAGAACGTTTCTGTTCTGCTTGTTCATTTTGTTTGTAGATTCAATTGTTGATAGATATGTATTTATTGCCATTTTGTTCGTTCATATTTTTTTTATCTTTTTCTTCAAGAAGACCCTTCAACATTTCATATAATAATGGTTTGGTGGTGATGAACTCCTTTAGCTTTTCCTTGTCTGGGAAACTCTTTATATGGCCATCAATTCTAAATGACAGCTTTGTAGGCTAGAGTAATCTTGGCTGTAGGTTCTTGCTTTTCATCACTCTGAAAGTTATGGGGACTTCTCTTCCTGGCACTGGAACCCTGAGCTGGGCACCTGGTGTGGGACAGGGACCCCTCAGTCCTCAGGGAGGACCTTCCCAGCTGAGGTATCCTCCTAATTTTTATCCACCACACGCGGGTGTGGGACCAGCCCCTCGTGCTTCCACCCCTCCTACCAGTCTCAATGTGGCCTCTTCTTTAATTTTGTAGTTGTAGGACTTCCATTCAGCTTGATTTCAGGCAGTTTTGAATGATGGTTGTTCTTTATTTTAGTTGTAACTTTGATGTGGTTGTGGGAGGACGCGATACCATGTTTACCTACGCCGCCATCTTGACCGGAAGTGTTCTCCTTCTTTAACTATTTCTCACATTACAATTTCCAGTCCCCTTATAAATGTTCTTCTTCAACAGTGTGCACTCTAGAACTGAATATAATGTAACATACCTTGTTTGGCCTCACAGAGATATAAGTAATGAGGAATCACATAGTCCAGATTTTCTTCAACTGACTCATTTTATAAACTCGAGCAAGCCACTTTTTCCAAGTCTCAATTTTGCCATCTTTATTATGAGGGATGTTGTGCTCAATGATCTCTAAAGGCCCTTCCCAAGGACACTGTCAGAGTTTCTGTCTCCCACGGTCCCTCTGTCTTTCTCCCTTCTCTCAGCAAGTGAAACTCGGCAGCCCTGATTACATAGAATGTGACCGAGAAAAGGTTCTGGAAGACTTTCTAAAAAGAATTGAATGCTATGAGCTCAATTACGAACCCTTGGATGACAAACTGGACAGGTAAGAGCCCAGAACCCCAAAGTCCAGGTCTGGATTCTTAGCCCTGTTTTGATATCCTGTAGGACCTAGGGAAATGTCTCCTCTCTGGGCTTCAACTTCTTTATCTGTAACATCAGGGAGCTGGACTTGATTTGTCTTCAAGGGCCCAAATTATCAATGAGGTGGTGATTCCTTAATGTGTAAAGTGTTCACAAGAGGATTGAAGTTGTGCTTTCCTGAACAATATGGACAGATCAGGGACCTGATCTCTAGGGGGTGGGGGTGCATAAAGCCTCCCTCCTGTTTTTGTTGCTATTATGTTTTGAAAAGTGTTCTTTACCCATGGATGATATTTCAGTTTCCAAACATGTTCACCTTCTTAGTTTCATTGAATCCCCTCAGCACCCCTGTAAAGGACACTGAAATAAGACTTATGATCATAAATTTTCAAAAAGAGAAAATTGAGTGTTAGAGAGCTGCAACCCCTTGCCCAGGCACCCACCATAAGTCAGTGGTAGAGCTAGGATTCTAACCACATATTCTGTCTCCTAGCCATGTCTCTTCTTACAATGCCCATGTACACTTCTTCAATCAATAAGTATTTGGCCCCTCTGGGCTGTGGTGTACATAGGGAGTGTAAATAAGGGCAAGAGAAATGGGTTCTATCCTTAGGTAGCTTCCATAGTACCTTGAAATATGGGAAGACACATGAAAACTTTGAAACTTTTATTCATAATACCAGATAAAGACAGGAGAGGTGTTAGCTGGCATTACAGGGAAGATGTAAGTTTTAGACATAGGGTGTTCCCAGAGCCCTACTCTTTTTCAAAGTGGGTTGTCATGAGAAGAGACTCTCAGAGTCACTCAAGCTCTTTGGAACCCAAGTGAGAAGGGTAAGGAGGTTTCAGACAGTAAACACTACCCTAGGAAGTTTAAAAAACTTCCTTCCAGCTTTGTCTAACCAAAGTCCTAAGAGGTGAGCATTGTTATTGCCTCACTCCTCAGATAGGGAAACAGAGACCCAGAGCAGGGCAACAGCTTACCTGAGGCCACACAATAAATCAGTAGCAGTATATATGCTGAAACCCTTATCTTCAAACTTCCAGCTTGGTTCTCCCCTTCCCACATCCCTAAGTCATAAAAAGTGTCACATGAGGCTTAGACATTCAATGCAAGGGGCAGGACATATGAAGTTGTGAAGATTGTTCACTGTGCAAGGACATTTAGGTCAAGATATACTTGCTTTTCTTATCAAGGCATGTATGCTGGAGTGGGGTTATTTCTGCCCCGAAGAAAGTGTAACTTTTTCAAATTGCCACAAAGGCAACACAGGGGCTAGCAGCATATGGTGAAAGAAATTTGAAAGAGAGAAGCTGAGGTGAAAGAATGACATTGAGAAAGCCCCTAACCTTCAACCTATACTCCTGCAGGTGCTCGGATGAATCAGTTCATCAGGTGTTTGATGAATCAATTTGGGCATAAGGGTTGGCTTTATTTAATCATTTTTCCATAAGCAGACATTTACAGTCCACACCTCAGGGCCCAGCTCTAAGCTGTGCCCTAGGAACCCAAAGAGGGAAAGTCTGTCCCTGCTCTGATAGAATGACCATTTGATTGGGGAAGACAGTGAGTATGCAGTTGATCAGAATAGTGGGGATGGTAAAACACTAGTCTGGAGGAACACAGAAGAGAAGACCCAGCCCACCTTGGAGTAAAAGGTCAAGAAGAGTAGGTTTACCCAGTAAATAGACTAGATGTGTTTAGGGCACCAGAAAGGCGGAGGCTACCAAAAATAAGAAGAAAATAATCTTTAAATCTTTTAACATTTTATGTTTCCAGAACCAAGGTAGTCAAAATAGAAAAAATAAAACCAGAACTTTATAGAACCTCCTTATATTATAATATAGTTTATAATTTAAATAATTTTTTTCTTTATTGATTTTAGAGAGAGAGGAAGGGAGAAGGAGAGAGAGAGAGAGAGAAACATCGATGAGAGAGAACATTGATTGGCTGCCTTCTGCATGCCCCCCACTGGGAATTGGGCCCAAAACCTGGGCATGTGCCCTGACAGGGAATTAAACTGGCGACCTCTTGGTGCATGAGTCAGCACTCAAACACTGAGCCACACCTGCCGGGCATTGTTTATCATTTTTATTTTAAATTATACATGGTGGGGATGGGTATTAGCTACTATAATACTTTTGGTGTGAAGCACCTCTAAATGACTTCACATGATCCTGGGCTCAAAAAAAGTCTTCCTAGAGGGAGTGAATGTACTAGCTCTTGAAGGGTGGATGCATAGGAACTCAACTTTGGAGACGAGACAAGGAATACATTTTCAAGCAAAGAGAATAGCACTTTGTAATGACCTAGTTAAATCTGAATAAGAGTAAAAGAATGCAGAGAATATTCCAGCAAAAGCATAAAGGCTAGAGTGAAACAGAGAAGTTGAACATGGGCATGGAACAGTGAGGTGAGGCCAGGTGGGACCAGTGTGTGAAGGCACCTAGAATGTCAGACTAAGCTGAGGAATTTAGAAATTCTCCTAGAGCCACCAAGAATCTAGTGTCAAAAACAGACAGTAAGCAGGCAACCATGCCACATCATATATTTTCTACCCCTAAGCTCTGAGAGTCCTTAGAGAAGTTGACCTTAGGTAAATCACTTCCTCTCTCTGTTTTAGTTTCCTCACCCATAAAACAGAGATAGTAATCTCTGCTTTCTAGGATTGTTATGAGGATTCATATACTTTGAAGTCTGCATTTCCTGCCAGAAGCCCCCAAAATGTTCAGTAAATATGAATGCCCCATGGGAACCGTTGGACATGAATGACAGCAATGGGCATGATGAGCATGGAGCAGATAGAAAGGCCTTTAGGAATGTTAGAGGCTTTCTGAAACCAAATCCATCAGTCACTGCCTCACCTGCCCTGGGTTAGTGCAGCTATTTCCATTTATTTTGTTTTGTTACTGTGCACACAGGGTTGCTGGTGTGTCACCCCATTGCCCCAGCTTCCCCCACCTCTTTCCAGGGATCACCCTGAGCTCCTTACAATAAAATAACTTAGGAGTTAATGCCTGGCATGTCAGGTGCCTCAGAAGTCTTGCTCCATGGTTCTAGTCTTCTGATTAATCAAAGTCCTCAGTTTGAGCTTCTCTGCAAACAGATTATTGAATACTTTGGTTATCATTTTGTATACAGTTATTAGTTCATGACAAAGCATATAATTGAGGGGATTAAAAAGGGACTTTAAGCAAGGACCACAAGTTCCCTACTGATGTTGTGAACCACCTCTGTATTTCCATGCCCCAGCACTTGGCACACCTTAGAGTATGTTTGTGGAATGGGTGTTGAGCGTTGATCATGCATTTCTAAGTATACATTCCTAACTGGCCTAAGAGCTCTGAAAGGGAAAATGCCAAGTCCTCAGTCCAAGCACAATGCTTAGAATAGACAAGGGTGTATTTATTCACTGCATGACAGATAGGGAATGAACCCAACTCACTCCCCTTTCTGAGTAAGAGACATACACACAGAGACACAAGCACACACAGACACAATCTGGTAACTGCCTATAGAGTGTCAAGTACAATATATTATAGCAGAGGTTCAAAGAACAGAGAGACAGAGCTCAGCTCATGATTTGAAAGGGTGAAGAAGTGGACAAGTCTGGAGCCACCAGTGAGATGTTGGTGGTATCCAGGGACACAGAGGATTACTGCTTCTCTCCAAGTATGTCAGGAGTGTGAACCACAGAAGAGAACCCCAGATGCCTGGAGTGTGATAAGTAAAGGTGAAAAGACAACTTGGGTCAAGTTGAGACTGAGAAAAGGAGACAGAGGGAGATTGTAGCAGGCATTGAGCTCCTGAAGGTGGCCAGGAACCAAGTCTCTAGAACAGGTACCTAGAATAGGACAAGGCATGGCATCTTGTTAGAGGAAAGGTAGGTGAAAGCTGGATTGGGAGACTTGAAAGCAGGGTGTGTGGTTGGGGTTTCTCTTGGGATTAGCCTCTCCACCATCAGTGCCTGAACTGCCCTTGCTCTTGCTTGGACCGGCTCAGCCATCTGTCCTACATCAAGATCTTCGACGTGGGCACACGCTACATGGTGAACCGAGTGCAAGACCACATCCAGAGCCGCACAGTATACTATCTTATGAACATCCATGTCATACCCCGTTCCATCTACCTATGCCGGCACGGTGAGAGTGAACTCAACCTCAGAGGCCGCATTGGAGGTGACTCCGGCCTCTCAGCTCGGGGCAAGCAGGTAGGGAGGACCCCATGTACCCAGAGGCCTTGGCTGAACTGGACCAGGGGGCCACAGGTGGGTGGAGTGGCCACTGCCTGGGTTCTGGTAATTGGGGGGGTCTCAGTGACAGGGTAGAAGCAGGTTCTGGTCACTCCCACTCTTCTGCCCTGTCAGCCACTCAGTCTTGACCCACCCTCAAGTGGCTACCATGTGCCCACAGGAGCTGAAAGTCTGAGAGCTTGGTCCTGGCACTCCAGGCCTGCCCAGATCTAGCTGCTTCTCCAGCCCCAGTATGATGAGCACCCTTGGACCCTGCCTGAGTGATCTCTTCATCTTGTTCACAACTCTGTGCTTTCATTTGTGTAGTTTCCCCACCTAAGCTGCCCTCCTCTGTCAGCTGGTGACCATCACTTGCACAGACAGCTGCCCTGAAGTACTCTACCCTTGAATTCATCTTTTCCTCCCTTACTCAAGGCTGATGCTACACACCCCCTCCACCCCACTGCAGGTCATCAATCTCTCAGCACTTATTTCACACCAGTTACTGCATCTTTCCTGCCCTACGTCCCACACCCTGTTCCAGAGTCCAGTTCCTGCTCCATGGTGTGGACTAGGGAGCCCTCCCCTGTCTGCTCCAGTCCCCAGGAAGGTCACCATGCCTTGGGCTCCATCTCCTCCATTACCGGCCCATCTCTGACTCTATGGCATGAGTCCCTTCTATCCAGCCAAGCGTAGTGACCTGCACATTATGGGTGCTCAACAAAGGACACATTTCCCCCAGTGTTCAGCCCTGTGTCTGGGCTTCTTAGCACAGGTCCTTGCTGGGGGATAATTGTTTGAGGATGGGACAAGTGGGAAGTGGGGTACGGGGGGAGCACCCTCTTTCACTGGACACTTGTGCACAGTCATGGTGCCATCTGCTTCCACGTGTGTGTCCTCATTTAATCTTCACAGCAGCTCTGTGGAGTGGGCATTACTGTCCCCATTTATGGATGACGAAGCTGGGGCCCAGACAGGAGCAGAGAGTGGCCCCAGGTCAGACACAGTTGGAGCCAGGACTGGAAACCAGGCCCTCCTGCCTGCCCCTCAGCATCCCCCACTGCAGAGCTGGCGGTGTCACAGGCAAGGGACTACACCCACACTCGTGGCTCCCTTTCTGTTGCCTTCACACTGGCAGCCTCCCCTCAAGATGGATTCTGACCTCTGAGTCCCACCTCCCTCACTCCTCAGAGCAGAGTCAGAGGGCACCGGAGGCATCACCCCCACCTCGTGGCATCACCTGCAGCCAGGGGTCTCTTGGTTGGGACTGGCCATGGCCTTGCCCACATACCTCAGCACCCAGTTTGGACATGTGGCCATCTCCACACAGCGCACTTCCCCCCACACAAATGTGAGCATGAACACGCACCCGCCTGACCGCAACCTTCCCGCTCGTGGGCACAGTGCACCGTGCACTTTCCCATTGACTGTCACCCACATCAATTACAGGAGCTCTCACCTACTCTGTGCCAGGGAGTGCTCTGGGTGCTCCCCATCCACTCTCTAATCTCCACTCGCAGAGACCAGGCTGGGTGAGCTAATGCTGTTCACATCCTGCAGGAGAGCCAAGGCCAGAGAGGGGCAGGGATGCCCCAGGCACAGGGAGACTGTGTAAGGGAGCTGGAGCAGTTTAACCCCCATCACCTACCTCCCAGTCAAGGGCTCCTTCCACCAGGGCACACTGACTGCTGCTGACTCGGAATCCACAATTAGAATATGTGTACACAGTGCCCATATTTGTATGTATAAATGTGTGCCTGCATCTGTGCATTTGTGCAGATGTTCCTCACACGCCATCTGTGACTAATAACATGCCTATACGCAGAGGAGAGTGAATCACTTGCTCATCTGGGCTCCCACAGCCCCTCATGGTTTCTCTCGGTGCTGTCATTATTTCCCTCACTGGACTGCTCGTGTCTTGAGAACAGGACACCCCACTACCAAGCACAGGTCCACACATACTCAGTACATGTTTGAATGTCCTTAGAACCTGACTGCCAGGACCCCATACTAACGAAATCGGAATTCAAAGGGTCAAAGAGAAATATTCCCCAAGTCCCACTGCACCACATCTAGACCACACTCTGAGTACCCAGAATTCTAGAAATCTCTGCCCTTGTGGTCTAGTGTCAGTTTCCAGTGCCTGTGTGGCCCTATATCAGAGTCTGTCCACCTAAGAGCAGACCACATAGCAGGAGTGTTCACCCCTAGGTGAAGGGGTAGCCAAAGGGTCACTGATTGTGGATCAGGGGTAGCCAAAGGGTCACTGATTGTGGATCAGGGGGATCTATGAAGATATGGTATATACAAAACTTGGTCATGTAACTGGATTATCCACAAACATATACTCAAGGCATCTGTGAGTGCAGCATGGATGCAGGAAGAGACAGGAGGTGGACTGTAGGTGAAGTGCCTCCATATGTACTCTTGTCCCAGTCTCCACAAATGTCAGAGGTGGAGTGTTTGAATGAATGAATAACCAAGTAGGGGGTTCAGTGAGGAAGCATCAATGAACAAACACACATACACATAAACACACATACTCTAGTCTATTCCCTTGATCCATAGTCACATGGGAAAGAGTATGATTTTTTATAAATTGGAAACATTTAAATTCTGTATTCTTGCTTGTTCATCACCATTCTACCGTTTGTGACAGATCTGAGCTTCTTCTCATGGCTACCCTGTGTTCTTATATCTCTCTCTTTCTCTCCTCCTCTCATCACTTGTGCCCCACCCCCACTTCCCAGTATGCTTATGCTCTGGCCAACTTCATTCAGTCCCAGGGCATCAGCTCCCTCAAAGTGTGGACCAGCCACATGAAGAGGACTATCCAGACAGCTGAGGCCCTGGGCGTCCCCTATGAGCAATGGAAGGCCTTGAATGAAATTGATGCGGTGAGATGTAGGGGAATGGATTTCCTGGTGGGTGGTGGGGCTTGACTCTGGGTTTATAATCTGGGTTGCCTCTGCTCTGGCTTCCATGATAACCTAATTAATTTAACAAATATTTCTGAACAACCAGCCATGTGCCAGACACTATTCTGTGTGTTGAGGATCCAGTGAAGGCCAGAACAGACAAGTTCTCTGTCCTCATGGAGCCCAAATGCAGACAGTAAATAAGACACTGCATCTCATGTGACAAAGGGTTCTGAGAGGCTCAGAAGGTGAGGGTGCTCCTGACAAGACTTGGTGGTGGGAGATTAACAAGGAAAGCTTCCTAGATAAAGGTAGAGGTGAGAAAAGAAACAAGCAAAATGGGCTGGGAGTGAGGGAATACATTTAATTTCAGTGGCAAGGAACAACTCATGTGAAGGCCTAGAGATGAGAAGAGAGCATGCCGTGTTCATAGAACTGAGGATAGAATGGCAAAGAGGCTGGGACAGTGATTGTGAGGTCTGGAGATAAGGGAGATAAGATTGGAAAGGAAAGCAGTTCATAGGGCTTTATATCAAGTTGAGGGATTTGGATGCTGACCTATAAATGGGAAGCCATTGATGTGGTCTAAGTCAAGGAAGAGTGGCTTGGATGTGATTCACCTTTTTAAAAAAAATAAAAAGACCACTCTGGCCACGTGTGGAGACTAGGTAGAAAGAAGGCCAGAAAGAGCATGTAGACTAGTATGGAGATGGCTGCATTAGTCCAGGCAAGAGGTGAGAGTGTGAGGGATCAGAGTAGTGGCACTGGAGATGAAACGAAGAAGAACTTGGGGAATATTTCATCTGACCCTCATGACATGACAATCTGTCTTCAGGGTCAGGTTTTCCCATGAGCTCTTTGAAAAGGCATTGTTTCCTCTCCATTGTCTCACCTGCACTATAGATACACTGACATCAAGTAGCAGTGCCCGGGTTATGATTGTTAGACCCCAAAGTAAAAGCTTCACCACAGGTGTAGATAACTTGAATGTAGGTAGGTTAATTTGCTTACCTACTAAATATACCTCTATAAATACAGACAAGTATGTGTGTGTATACATACATACATACATACATACATATGTACTTAACTACAAATGTAGAGTGATACACATACTTACAAAACTGATATACAGCATTGTCCTACATATCACATGTATTTGCTATAAAATAGATGCAAGAAAATATGTAAACTCTTCATCCTAAGAGTTCAGTTATGGTTTGTCTCTGGCACACATGTAATGTAAACATTTATTCAATACCTACTTGGTTTCACAAAATCTATAAAACAGATTTTGCTGGAGACAGAAATTGGTTCTTGTCTTCACTGAATTTTCAAGCTAAATAGGTTAGACAGAGGAACAAACAGAGGAATACAAAACACTGTGTGTAATACAGGTTCTGATAGGCTAGACTGTGGGCGCACAGATGTTGGGGCAGGGCATCTGGCCCAGCCAGGAAATATCTGGAGGAAGTGATGCCAGTGTTAACTTGGAGGGTTAATAGTGAGCCAGGTAGAGAAGGTCAGGAGTGGTATGCCAGGCAGAGAGAACAGCTTAAGCAAAGAGGGTATTGTATGTGTGTGTGTACAACTGCTAAGGTTGTAGCAGTGGGGACTAAGAGGGAGGAAAAAGGAATAGATTTGAGAGAAATTTAGGAGGTAGAATCTCAGCAATCGGTTTTGAGGGGGTGGGTGAGGAAGAAGCAAGAATTTAGAATGATGCCTAAGTTTCTGGTTTGTTTTCCATGATCAACTGAGTCTTTAAAACATGCCTTATACATCCTTTACTAGTCTCTTTTGCACATATTGCCTCTAATATTCAAAACACTTTTGTGGGATAATTGTAATTCGCCTCATTTTTCAGATGAGGAAAATAAAAGTCAGAGAGGTTAGGCAATTTTCCTTAAGTCAATAGGGAATCAGTGACCATTTCCACTGGCAAGAGGTTCTCAGAATGCCTCAGAATAGAAAGTGGAAGCCAATCTGGAAGGACCTTGTGTATCCCATGGTTTGTACTTTCTGCCATGGCCCAGGTCAGTTGGAGAAGTTTGACAATGCAGAGCTGTTTTTAGGCTGAGGCAGAGGTGAATCTCACCCCTGAAGGAAACCTGGTAGATTTCTCTAAAGACAACAACCAGAGCCTGCTGCTCCCCCTGCAGGAAGGTCTAATCCTTGGGATCCACATAACCAGAAGGAAAATTTATAAACTCAACATCGTTTCCACCAGCAGCCAGCAGCACCTCACTTCTGGGAATTTCTCAGTGGACTTGGAGCTCTCATATGCTCCTGAGGGACAGTCTCTGAGCTCTCAAGTCCTTCTTTGGGTGAGGAGAGTATGTCTCCCCTAGGCCCGCTCTGAAACTGTTAGGAATTTACTAATTCTTGCCTTGTGAGGTATCTGTGGATAGCTGTTTTTATATCTGCTAGATTCTGGGGCAGAGGTAGGGGCAGAAGGGATGAGAAATGCTATAAAATGGGAGAACCCTGCTGTGGATGTACATAAGCTTGCATACAGTCACAGGCACCCACCACAAGTATGCTTACAGTCACAGACATGCACTTCCACTCGTCAGACACAGGCTCTCTCTCAGACACATCTACCAATAGCACCTACACCATATGCACACACACACATACACACTTACGGACACAATCACAATCACCATAGACACATATGTAGTCTTTGCATATTTCTACATCACTTGAACACAGAGGCATACCATGGACACATACACAGTATATCACACAGCATCAAGCATAATGCCACAAATTCACGTAGACCTCAGATATAGGCACACAGATGTTCACACATATATACCAGAGACAAAATCAGGGACATAGACACTCACAGATACACATGCCACAGACACACTGAGACACACATGGAAAAACAGACCACAGAAACATTCACGCAGGCACATTCTCAGATGCTCAGACTCCCTGTACACACACACACACACACACACACACACACACACACACAAAATCACATAAGCTCACTACATATAAGACAAATATATAAGCACAAAGCATAGATCCCTAAACATACCACAGGTACACAGGCACACACACATGCAAAGTCACAAATCCTTAAGCCCACATATTTATAAAAATACATACATGTATGTACAATGTACACCTATAAACCCGTTGGGACAATCATATAGAAACATCACAGAGACCCACCATATACTCATGCTGAACACACTTATACATGTGCATTCACTCTCACATCGGCACAGCCACATACCTCATGCACACATACACACACACACACACACACACACACACACACATACACTCAGACAACAGGCACAAACCTAGAGCTGTGTTCACAGAAACCTAGGTGCTACTGTTCTACCATCACTTGGCCTCAAAACTATGGTAAAGAGTGTGTGGATTTCACTTTGTGAATACTTTGTTCCCCAAATAATTTTTCTCAGGGTGTCTGTGAGGAGATGACCTATGAAGAAATCCAGGAACATTACCCTGAAGAATTTGCACTACGGGACCAAGATAAATATCGCTACCGCTATCCCAAGGGAGAGGTAAAATTTGAAGGGTGGACTGATTCCTAGAACTCCTCTTCAGTGTCTCCATTCCAATTGCTAAGTTCCATAGTTTCCTAGATTGCTTTAGAAACAGGATAAAGCATATTTTGCAGCAACTGCCTTCCCACAATGCACATGATTATCTGGCCCTGGGCTGTCTCAGATTCTTGGCTATAGGCAACAGAGTCCTCTGTTTTATTTATTTTTTAATCCTCACCTGAGGATATTTTTCCATTTTTGTTCAGATAGAGTGGGAGGGGGGAAAGAGAGGGAGAGAGAGAGAGAGAGAGAGAGAGAGAGAAACATCGACGTGAGAGGGACACATTGAGTGGTTACCTCCCGCACGACCCCAATCAGGGCCGGGGACGAATGGCAACTGAGGTACGTGCCCTTGGCCAGAATCGAACCCGTGTATCTTTGGTCCATGGGCCAATGCTCTAACTGCTGAGCCAAACTGGCCAGGGCCAGATTCCTCTGTTTTAAAAGCCACATATTTGCCTGCTATTTCCTCTCTGCTTTCAGGAGAACTCACTTTATCCTAGACTTTGTCTCTGGTATACTTTCTTTTTAAAAAAATAAATATTTTTTCAGTAAAGGCATTTGAAATATTTCAGCATACTCTAATTTCCTGACATTTTATTGTCAAGTTGTCTAAAGCTCCAGCCTCTCTGAGCAGTGGGTTGGAGTCCAAATGAACAATGGCTGATATTTTAATCTACTTCTTTGCCACCACATGAACCAGACCATCAGTTTTCTATCCCCATATGAGGTGAATCCTCATTTAGCCAGTGCTACATTTTAGAGTATTTGTTAGTCATACTCCATGTCTGATACAAATTCCTGAGAATGATCAAAAAAGCTAATATCAGGGAAGATAAAACAGGAGATATCCTGTGTTACAAAGCATTTTCACATTTTTATCTTCATCCTCAGAAATGACATTATCAAGTTGATCTGAAGTTTCCCTCATTTTCCTTTATATATTTTGAGTCTATGTTATTAGAGGCATATAATTTTTTAAAATCTTCACCTGAGGATATTTTTCCATTTTTCTTCAGATAAAGTGGGAGGGGGGAAGGGAGAGAGAAAGAAACATGGATGTGAGAGAGACACATCGAATGTGTTGCCTCCCGCACAACCCCAACCGGGGCTGGGATGAACAGCAATGGAGGTACATGCCCTTGACCAGAATCGAACCCATAACTCATTGGTCCGCGAGCTGACGCTCTAACCGCTGAGCCAAACCGGCCAGGGCTAGAGGCATATAAATTTATTTATTTATTTTTTATTATTATCATTATTTTTTTACGAGGAATTTTTTCATTTTTTGTTCAGATAGAGTGGGAGGGAGAGAGAGGGAGAGAGAAACATCAACGTGAAAGGGACACATCGAGTGGCTGCCACCCGCACGACCAACCAGGGCCGGGGACAAACTGCAACCGAGGTACATGCCCTTAGCGGGAACCGAACCCAGGTCTCTCTGGACCGCAGGCCGATGCTCTAACCGCTGAGCAAAACCGGCCAGGGCAGAGGCATATAAATTTAAAGCAATTATATCTTCTTAGTGATTTGTACATTTTATTATTATATAGTGAGTAAATTTCTTTTCTCCTAAAAGTGCATTTTTACCTAAAAGTGTATTTTATTTATACTGATATAGCTATGTAAGATTTCTTTCTGTTAGTATTTGCCTAGTTCATCTTTATCTACTCATTATTTTGAGCTTCTTTATGTATTTTTGTTTTGTGTCTATTGTAAACAGTGTATAGTTGGCTTTTGTTGTTTTTAATACAAACTGAAAATACATGTCTTTTGAATGTTAGGTTTTGTACATTTATTTTCATTGGAATTACTGATTTATTTCGGCTTACTTCTATTCTTTTGTTTGGAGCTCTCTATGCTTTGTTTTTTTTTTTCTCTTTTCCTCCCTTCTTTAGAATTTGTAGAGTTTCTAAATCTATATTTGAGTTATATAATCTGTTTCCATTCTTTTAGGGGTTGCTCAACATTTCAATATGCATGATTAACAAAATCTAAAATCAATATTTCTACCTTCCCCCTACATTAAAATAAGAATTTTAAACTCTGGCCACTCCCACTCCTAACTTACATGTTTATTACTGTTTTGTATTTTAGTCCAAGCTTGTGTCTTAATCTTCAAATGAATTATTATTGTTATTATTAAACTTATTATTGCATACAGTCAGTGTTTGTTTATATTTAACCACATGTTTACCAATTCCTTTTATCATTTTTTCTCCTTGCATCTCAAGTTTTCCTTCTGTGTTCAACTTCCATTTTCCTTTCAAACTTTATTTAGGAGGATCTATTGGTAGTAAGCTCACCATTTTTTGTCTAAAAAGGTCTTGGGTTGGGGGGCTCAGTCCTAGATGATACTTTTGGTATAAAACTCTAGGTTCTTGGCTGTTTTCTCTCAGCACATTGAAGACATTACCCCCACTGTCTTCTGACTTCTAATGTGGCTAAGAAGTCTCCTGTCAGTCTAATTGATACTTATTTTCTCTCTGGCTGTTTTTAGGGTCTTTGTATCTTCATTGTTTTTTAGTTCTACTCTGATATGTCTAAATATTAATTTATTTTTATTTATTTTGCTTGGGTTGGACTCCTGAATCTGAGAATTGGGATTCTTCATCAATTCTAGAAAAACTCTTAGACATTATGTCTTTAACTATTCCTCTCTCACATGCTCTCTATTGTCTCCTGCAATACAATTAGATGTATGTTAGTCCTGTCTCTATTCTTTAGGTCTCCTAACTTGTTTTCTTATGTTTGATCTTTGTTGCAGTTAGAGTAATTTCTTCAGCTCTGTCTTCCAAATTCCTATTTCTTCAGTTGTATCTAAACTTTTGTTTACTCACCCATTGAGTTGTCAATTTTAATGAACATTTTTTTTT
Organism: Tadarida brasiliensis; assembly: GCA_030848825.1. Taxonomy (NCBI): domain Eukaryota; kingdom Metazoa; phylum Chordata; class Mammalia; order Chiroptera; family Molossidae; genus Tadarida; species Tadarida brasiliensis. The sequence continues at coordinate 89,412,796 of CM061280.1, forward strand.
TTTTTTTGGTTTCTAGAATTCTGTTTAGTTCTGTTTCAAATCTACATCATGTGTTTGGTATCATCTTGTTTCTTCCTTACATTTTTTACTCCATCTTTTATTTCCTTAAAAATTTTAAACATATTTGTTTCATATTTTGGATTATTTATCTTAAGTTTTTAAGGATCTCCTCTTGTTCTCCCCCCAACCCCACTTATTTTCACTCATGATAGTTTATTTCCTTGCATATTATGTGAGCTTCATTTTGGCAAAAATTTATCTGTGGGAATCCCATGCAGTCTGAGTTGAGAGGATCCAGAGAAAATTTCTATTTGCTTCTTCCAGACACTCCTGGGAGCTAACGACTTGAAATCACTTTTTATTAAACTCTCAGCTTAGCATTTTCTAAAACATATGGATAGTTAATTCTGAACCACAAAACCACTTGAGGGTAGACTTGTGGTTGTACATTCCTATAGGAGGAACTTTCTACTTTTTGTTGTTGTTGTTGTTAATCCTCACCCAAGGATATTTTTTCCATTGATTAAAACATTTTTTTCTTTATTGATTTTTTTTTTGAGAGAGAGGAAGGGAGAGGGAGATAGAAACATCAATGAGAAAGAACACTGATTGGCCGCCTCCTGCATGCCCCCCACTGGGGATCGGGCCCACAACCTGGGCATGTGCCCTGACCGGAAATTGAACCAGCAACCTCTTAGTGCATGGGTCGACGCTCAACCACTGAGCCACACCAGACAGGCTCCATTGATTTCTAGAGAGAGTGAAAGGGAGGCATGGAGGGAGGGAAGGGAGTGGGGGGGAGAAAGATCGATTGGTTGCCTCCTGCACTTGCCCAACAGGGGCCAGGGATTGAACCTACAACCCTGGTACATGCCCTTGACTAGGAATGGAACTTGTGACCCTTCAGTGTTTGGGCTGACATTCTAACCACCAAGCCACACTGGCCAGGCTGGCATTTTCTAAATTTTTGTACTAAGAATCAAATAGAGACAGATACAGTTTCTTTTGTTTCCCTTTGCTTATATATACTTTTTTCTAGTTTATACTTTTATTGAGGATGTAGCCCTTTGAGGGTCTCGGGTTTACAGTGTTTGAGAATTTCAGTCCCAACTCCCTACCTTGTGCATACCTAAGGCCTTGTCTCCTGTCTCTATAAGTTTTTTTAAATTTATCTTTATTGTTGAAAATATTACAGATGTCTCCCTTTTTCCCCCATTGACCCCCTCCTCCCCACTCCCACCTACCCCTTTCCCACGCTATTGTCTGTGTCCATTAGTTGTACATATATGCTTATAAGTTCTTTGGTTTATCTCTTCCCACCCCCACCCCCCTTCCCTCTGAGGTCCTGTCTCTATAAGGTTTTAAAAACTCAAGCCTCTTGGATAACATTATTGACAAATGCCCCAGGGCAGTTGTGGCTTCCACACCCACTTATCACTCTTTTTCACCGAGGTTTTCTTCATTTTGGAACCCTATATTTATAATGTTTCCTTTATTTTCTTGAAAAGTCAGCAGTGCAGGCATTTATTTTATCTAGCTTTTCTAGGAATTTTTTTGTAGTGGGAAGTTTTATTATTGTTGTTGATATCTAGCCGAATATATTGATTACTCCCCATTTAATAGATGAGAAACCAAGACCCTAACAAGGAAGTGAGTTGCCTATGGTCATACTGCTGGGTCAACAACTGAACTAGTACCACATCCAAGTTTTCCTGATTCCTGGTCTAGAGTTCCTGTCCTCTGGGCAAATCTCCCTTTCTTACCCAAGTATTTTTCTTATTTTTAGTCCTATGAGGATCTGGTTCAGCGTCTGGAGCCAGTTATAATGGAGCTAGAGCGGCAGGAAAATGTACTGGTGATCTGCCACCAGGCTGTCATGAGGTGCCTCCTGGCTTACTTTCTGGATAAGAGCTCAGGTACCACTGTCCTCTCTGTTTCTGGCATGGGGAGTTAGATGTGATTTGAGACCCTGACATGAGCAATTGGTGGTTTATATCTTAGTAGTTAAGAGCAGTGTCTAGAACAAAGATGCCTGAGTTCAAGTTCTTGCTCTATCATATACTAGCTTTGGCAAGTTACTTTAACCTCTCTGGCCTCAGTTTCCTCATCTGTAAAATGGGGAGAATAATGATGAAGTTTAAATAAATCAACATATGTGAAGAGCTTAGAACAGTTCATGACACATAGCATGGGCTAAATAAGTGTTAGATGCTATTATTAGTGTTACCAGCATTCTGAGCTAATGTCTTCACTGCCAGCCATAACAGTCTGCCTCAATCTGGAAATGCTAAGCATGCTGTCATCAGGTGGTAATGTACCTTTTGTGACCTCATCATCCTGATTATAGGTTTCTATATTTACTGTAGAGATTATTTTCTCAAGATAGTGTTTTCATTTTTAAAAATTTAAATGATGATTTCTTTTTTAAAACAATATCTAGACATTGTAATTTACAGAGTATTTATACACTGACTACATATACTGAATTGCAAACTAGGGCAGGTGGCCCGGCAAGGGACTGTTTTGCCACCCTCAGGTGTGAGTCCACTTCTGACGTGGACGCTGAAGTGCTGGCATCTCCAGGACACTGGGAAGGAGTGTGAGCCCAGTGCAAAGCCATATCTGAAGTGTGCAATATGTGAAGATTTGTACAGTTTCTGTGTTGCTAATGTCAAAATCAAAGGCACTTGTAATATGGAGTCATCCATAATTGGAACCTGGGAAGCTTAAGAACTTGACATTGGACCAACCATTCTGACATGGTCCACGGATCTACTGCTGGTGCTGTGTTTGAGGCTGTGAGGTGGACACTGCCTCACAGTGCAGATGAGGAACCTAACAATGCAGATGAGGAAACAGAGGCTCAGAGAGCTGAAGTGACTGGCCCTACCTGCGTCACGGGACTCAGAGGGGCTGGGAGGGGCATGGACCCCAGACGCACTCCAGAAGCCTCCCCTCACACACGCCTGGAGTGTGGGCGGCACGCGCATGCCCTGTTCGCACACTGCTTTCCCCACTTCCCCCACTTCCCCCCTGCTCTCATGCACAGGCCACACCAGCAGCTCAGAGCTGCCCTGGGAGCTGAGCCAGGCAGGCTGAGCACACGCTCCTACCCCCATCACCCAGGTGCGGAGACGGAGGCCCACAGAGGTGACATGACCAGGAATGCAGACCCAGTGGACCTCAGCTGGGCAACCCTCAGAGTCCATCTAGTCCAATCCCATGCTGTCAGAGACGGGAACTCTAAGGGCCAGAGAGAGAAGACAGGGCCAGGCCACTTGTGGAGGCGGTGGCAGAGCGGGCTGAGAGACCTCAGGCAAGGGGGTTCCCTGCTCAAGTGGTTCCCTCACATGTGCCACAAGGAACAGTAACTCCCTCAGCGTGTCAGCAAGGCTGGGAGGAGATGGTACACCAGAGTGCCCGGGCCCAGGGCCTGACGCTGATGCAGACAAAGACAAGGAGGAGGAGCAGGATGGACGCCCAGGAAACTGCCAAAACAGATGTCTCGGGGCTGGCAGGGCATTGGCAGGCCCCTTGAAAGTGCAGGAGCAACCTCAGGGGTCAGAAGCCCTGAGGGGCAGGGTTCTGGATCAATGACGGGAGATGGGGAGCGGTATGGGCAGTCTGGGTGGTCAGGCTGGTGGGTGTCATCACAGAGTGTCCAGAGGTGGGGGTGTCACCACCAAGACACTGTGAGTCCCGGGAAGGCGGAGGTGGCAGACTGCAGTGGGCAGAGCACACATTTGAACTCAGAGGGTTCTGGGTTCCAGGCCCAGCGCTGCCACGTCCTGGCTGTGTGCCTTGGGGCCAGCGTCCTCACTCTGAGAGCCTCGATTTCCTCATCTGTGCTATGGGCCTGACCATGCCCTCCCCTGGGGGCTGTCTGCTAAATAAAACCCAGGCCCATACAAGGAATGGGGAGTGAATATTCAGAGAACTTGATGCAAAATAGTCAGTAACTGGAAACATGTGAATCGAGGAGTGCTTGTCCACTATCAAGAGTGAGAGGGGTCCGAGGTACAGGTCAGGATGGGGAAAAGCTGTGGGAGCTGCCCAGGTACCCGCACACCTCGTCCGAGGGCCCGGTGCACAGTAGGGCCTCAGGAAACCTTTCGGGAGATGCACTGTGGGCCTCTGTGGCCTGGGAGCCTGTGGAAGACCCGAGGCTGGCATGGGGGGAGGCCTGCCTTGGTGTCATGGTTGCCTTGTTAGTGAGGAGGTAGGCCACCTCCAAGGTGACCATCCTGACTCTCCTGGGGGACCCACAGTCGGGCTGCATTCCCCAGGGCCCTCCTGACTCCCCTGTGCTCTGTTTCTCCCTGGCCACCCTGCAAGGTGCCGGGGAGTGGGCCCCTGGGGAGCCCGACCATGGGGAAGGGGTATGGACAGAGGACAATGTTGTAAACCTTCAGGCCTGGGGGCCTGGTGACCTCCCCAGCACCGTCTCTGATGGCTGCTTTCTCCTCCTTTCCAGATGAGCTGCCATATCTCAAGTGCCCTCTGCATACAGTGCTCAAACTCACACCTGTGGCTTATGGTGAGAGCCCCGTCGTCACCTGGGGAAACACACATAGAGGCCATTAGCATACCTCCAGTACCTGCAGTGTGCCCAGTAGAGTCCTGGGGCGGGGTTCCTTTGGTAGGTAGTTGGATGTCCTGGTGGAGGTGGGAGTGGTAGTAGCAAGGTGAGAATGGGGAAAAACTGGGATGACCTCTAAACTGGGGCCTAGCCCAACTTCCTCTTTCTCTACCAGAGCACTGAGTATAGAGCACCAAACTGTAGCGGGGTGGGGGAGTGGGCATCTCCAAAGGGGACCAGAGGAACAAGTAAGTGTATGTAGTATATTTTGGGGCCAGATTGAAGAAAGGGCTCAAAGGCTAGCCTGGGCAATTTAGACTCTCTTTTAGGGCATTAGTTAGCTGTGAAATTTTCATGAGCAGGGAAGAAACAGACTCATATCTGTTCAGGGGTACGAACAGGGCAGTTGGCAGTTGTAATCCAGAGATGGAGCTAAGGGGGTTTCCACAGGCATTGGGATTCCTCTGCCAGTCCCAGGCCCCAGTGATAACACCATCCTCCTCCTTCAGGCTCCCCAAACCTCCCTTGTAACCTTCCACACCTCAGATGTTGCCATAACCATTGTCCTCTAAATAAACTGTATCTGGACTGAGGGTCCCAAGGCGGTGGCCCGAGTGCTCTTCCACCACTTCACCACCACACAGCTCAGAGGATCCGCAGAGTTCCAGCATTATTATATAGATTAGATTGCTGTCTCTCAGACCACAAGAGTTGGGAAAGACCCCAGAGATCATCTCTTCTCATCTTTCCATTGACAATTGAGCAACTGAGGCTCAGAGAACACTGAGACTATTAGGGGAGAGCTGGGAGGAAGTCCCATCGGCTGCCTCTTAGGCTTGGTGTCTTCCCCACATCACAGAGCTGGTCTAAATTCCCCTCCCCACAGGGAAGTCACAACTGCACACAGCATGGAGCTGGGGGTGTGGGTGGTGATGGGGGCATTGGGGAATGACACCTCAGGAAAGACCTGTGCTTTCCTTGGGGGTTTATGGATGGACGGGTTGTTCTTTTTGAGGCTGCAAAGTGGAGTCTATCTACCTGAATGTGGAGGCTGTAAACACACACCGGGAGATGCCTGAGGTAGGTGAAGGACTCTGTGGCCTAAGCTAGCACATGACAAAAGCACCCTCCCCCACTGAAAGGCCACCCCAGTCCCACAGACCTTGGGTGTTTTGCAGAATCAAGTAGATAACCAGCACCTAGAAGTGCTGGAACCATGGAGATGCAGGGCCATAGCAACTCCTGCCAAAAAGGCCTCAGGCGAGATTCCTCCAGGCTTTCCTGAGAAAAGGATCAGGATCCAGGCCTGGCTAAAAGAGGGGAGCCTGGTAGTGAGGACAACAGACAGGGGAGGGGCTGGGGCTCCACACTGCTGTCTCCTTCCTATTAATCCTGGGCTTTCTTCTCTCAGAATGTGGACATCACCCGAGAACCTGAGGAAGCCCTGGACACCGTCCCTGCCCACTACTGAGCCCTTTCCAAGAGGTTAAACTGCCTCTTTCCTCACTGTCTTCCACCTTTAGGAGCTTCTATCCTTGCTCTTCTACACTGATGAGACTTTGGATTTGGCCTCATTGTGAAAGCCCTGCTTCCAGTGAAGAAGCCCTCAGCAGTTCCAAAACAGGTGTCGATTTCTAGCTACAACCAAGGAGCTGTTTAGCCCTGGATGAAAACATTTTTCTTAATTTTTATTCCCTGATCAATGATAACTTCTCTTATTGCCTCTAAGAGGGGAGAGATGGTTATTGTGAGACTTCTCCCATAGGATCTTGGATTTTCTTAAGATCCTGACCCTGTGAAGTGACTCTGGTGCTGTGGGACTGTGGAATGAGTGAGAGATTCCTGGAAGAAAGAGTTCTGGGATATCACTTCCAAAAGTGAAGAAGGAGATAGGTCTCTGTGACTGCCTATGGGCTTTGTTCTTTGGTGGGCTGTGTGGTTGGGGGCATGACACCATCATCCCTATACTCAGAGAAGCTGTATTTGGACCACAGTGCTCCTCTCTTCTCCAACTCTTGCTGCCATTCTCAGTATTATCACTGTCCATATAAATAATCCAAACAGTACCCTGGCCTCCCAGTCCCCCTCAACTCCACTGATCACCCACTCCATGAACACTGGCATCATGTAGACTTCTTCCCGGTCTGACTTTTTTTTTAATCCTCACCTGAGGATATTTTTTTATTTATCTTTAGATAGAGTGGGAGGGAGGTAGAGAGGGACACATCGACTAGTTGCCTCCTGTACGACCCTGGCCAGGGCCAGGGATGAACCGCAACCGAGGCATGTGCCCTTGACTGGAATCGAACCTGCGACTCTTTGGTCTGTGGGCCAATGCTCCAACCGCTGAGCCAAACCAGCCAGGGCTGGTCTGACTTCTTAAATGCAAGCATCCCACTATCTGACCACTGACCCCTAGTCCTTACAACTTTCTGTGTCATGCACAGGATCCCTAGCAGCATGTTTCCTACACAGTAGGCATGCACATAGTATTTCTGGGCAGGTACCAGCAACCCAGTGCTGAAAAGGCAAACTTATACACTATTTTCTGGTACTCTACCCCATCCCACCATTTCAGGGATTGACTACTTCAGTCATTTCCTGACCATTCCTTTTCTATCTCCTGTCCTTTTCTGTTGGCTTTTGCCCCCAAGGTCTATGTAACATGGTCATATCTCTCTCCTATCCCAATAAAACCCTCCCTTGTTCCTGTGTCCCCTTCTAGTTACCTCCCCCTCTCTCCCTCCATTCCTACACAAACATCTCAAAATGAATCTATAATTACTGTCCAGAACCTTCTCCCTCTGCATTCTGTTCCAGGCTTTCCCCCTCCATATCTTTGTTCAAGCTATTATCCCCTTGCCTGCCATGCTTTCCCCAGGTCTCTATCCCACTGAAATCATACTTTCCTTTTAGCCTAAAGCTGGACTCTACCTTCCCCAAAGAGCTATGCTGATCTTTAGCTCTTCTATGAACCTATAATATCACTCACAACAACCTAAGCATAATAAAAGAAAAGAAAAAACTCCATTTTACAAATTTAATGTAACTCTGATACCAAAATACGATAGTACACAGAAAGCAAACAATAAAGCAGGATTGGCAACCAGGTTTTTCATAGCATGTCAACCTCAGTTGATTGGTAGTATCTGCTTAGACTGCTGGGTGGACAAAGATTCCAAGGGAATCTTTAGTAGTATCTGTAAGCATGTAAAATAAACCTGAAAACAAAACACGAAAAAGGAACATATTTTAGCATCAAATATACTGTTTCCTCATACTTCCTCTATTATCCTCATCTCCCCACCCTACCCTCACACCTTGGGGTTTCTTATAACATCTCCTAGCACGTATATTCATACCCATGGGCCTTGGCTGTGGAAATGCTGTAATTACCTGAAACCTCACTAGCCATAGAAGCTACAGGCCCCAAGGCTGGTGGCTCCACCACCAAAGGCAGCACCATTGCTCGGTCCACTGCTGAAGCCAGCACCGGTGTTCCGTCCACTGCTGAAGCCAACGATACAACTGGGTCCACCACTGAAGCCAATGCTGGTGCTGGGTTTGCCAGTAAAGCCAATGCTGGTGTTGGAACCACTGCCAAAGTCAATGATGGTACTCAGTCCTCCATCGAAGCTGGTATTAGACCCACCACCAAAGCCATCACTGATGTTGAGGCTACCACTAAAGCCAGCACTGGTGCCAAGTGTGCTGCCAAAACCAGCATTGGTGCCCAGTCCACCAACAAAAGCCATTGCTGGAGATCAGTCCACCACTGAAGCCAGCACTGGTGCCTAGTCTTGAAGCTAGTGCTGGTGCTCAGTCTACCACCAAATTCAGTGCCAGTACTTAACCCATTGTCAAAGTTAAAACCCACACTGGTGCTAAGCCCATTACCAAAAATGGCACTAGTAGCTCCACTAAAGCAGGTGCTGGTGTTAGGAGGGCCACCAAAGCATAGGTTGGTATTAGACACATTACCAAAGCAGAGGCTGGTGCTGGGACCTCCACCAAAGCCAATACTGGGGCTGGGAGCACTTCCAAAGTCAGTAGTGGTGCGAAGTGCCCCAGTGAAGTCAGAACTAGTGCTGAACACACCACCAAAGCCAGAGTTGGTGGTGGGTGCACCACTGAAGCCAGTGCTACCGCTTACAGCACTGCTGAAACCAGCACTGGTGTTGAGTGCACCACCAAAGCCAACACTGGTGCTGATTGCACCACCAAAGCTGGCACTAGTACTGGGAGAGCCACTGAGGCAGATGCTAGTGCTCAGTGTACCACCAAAGTCAGCGATGGTGCTGGAAGAGCCACTGAAGGAGACACTTGTGCTGAGTATGCTATCAAAACCAGTGCTGGTGCTCGGAGAGCCACCCAAGCAGATACTACTACTGAGTGGGCCACCAAAGCTGGCACCAGAGCTAGGAGAGCCACCAAAGCAGACACTAGTACTGAGTATGCCACCAAAGCCAGTGCTGGTGCTGAGTGCACCACTAAAGACTGCACTGATGCTGGGTGCACTGCCAAAGCTGGTACTGGTCATGAGCGCACCACTGAAGCCAGCAGTGGTGCTGAGTGTGCCTCCAAAGCCAGAGCTATCTCCACCACTGAAACTGGTACTGGTTATGAGTGGGCCGCTGAAACTAGAGCTGACCCCACTACTGAAGCTAGCACTGGTACAAGGTGTACCACCAAAGATAGCGCTGGCTGTGCTGCGAAAGCTGGCACTGGTGCCGGGTGTACAACCAAAGCTAATGCCAGTTCTGCCACCAAAGCCACCACTGGGACTGGGTGTACCACTGAAGCTAATACTAGCACCATTGCAGAAGCTAGCTCTGGTGCTAGCTCCTCTCCTGAAGTCGATGTTGGTGCTGGCATCTGCATGTTCTTGGGCTCTGGCCTCAATTTCAAATGAAAAGCTGCCCCAGGCCTGAGCATCATCGTGTAACTCTTCCCTTGTTAGGCAGTCAATATCCATGTCATCCCAATTCCAGGGCCCAGCCACAGCTTCCTCTCCAATTCCCATTTGGGCTCTTGCCTTGGCCCTGGCCTCAGCCTCAGCCTCAGCCACAGCTGCGGCCTGAACTTCCATCTCCACTGCCTCCCGGTATTGAGCAGCCCAGTCCTTGGGGTCTTTTTTCTGTACCTGAAATGGGAATGAAAATCATTATAAGGAAAATAACATTATAAGTATGTATCAAGTACATATTATGGGCTTGGTATAAAATTAATAGCAGTATTTTTTTAAAGTTCTTAGTTACTGGGCTCTATCATGGGTCAGTCTTGAGATACAATTTCAGCTCTGATAACTTAGGTGCTGTGTAACCTTGGATAAGTTACTTAACCTCACTGAGCCCAAGTGTCTTCATCTATAATATGGGAAATATAAAAGAGTAAATATATTATGGATTAAATGCTGTGCCCCACCCCAAATTCATATATTGAAGCACCAACCCTCAATGTGACTGTTTTTGGAGATAGGGCTTTTATGGAGGTAAAGTTAAATAAAGTCCTAACAGTAGAGCTCTGATCCAATAAGATTAGCGTGCCCATAAGAAGAAGCTCTCTCTCCACCATATGAGGACATAGCAAGAAGTCATCTGTCTGTCATCCAGGAAAAGAGACCTCACCAGAAATGAATACTGCTAGACCTTGATCTGGGACTTCATTTAAGTGACCCAGTCTATGCTATTTTGTTATAACATTCTGAGCATACTAATACAAAATATGAAGAATGAATGAAACAATGTAAACTTTATGTTGAACAGCATCCTGGGACAAAATGAAGTTCCATGTGTTTATATATGACTTGCAGGCTGCCCTACACCTGCCCATCCTTGCACACAGACTGCCCCAGTCAGAGGCAACCCATACCCTTAATATGCTAAGTCAGGGCAGTTCTCCTATTACCTTGCAGGCAAACTTGAGAACTTTCATCTTGCTAGTTTCATGGTAGGAATGCAAGCCCCAGAAGAACTCATATTCACGTGGTCTGCTATTGGGAACCCTCTTGTACTCCAGGTACCTTGGAGAAAGGAAATGAAACTTGCTTCTAAACAAATAAAACTGTTATCTAACCACTGGGCACCAGGTGGCAACCTCCTTCAAACACATACTAAACTCAGCTCCTGGAGAAGATTTCCAAGACCCTCCTTTCCCAGACTCACTCTCAAACACAATTCATGGTCTTGGCCTCCAATATTAACCCATTTCCCATAGGCTTTGTACAAAGAAGTCACTTGGGGCTGCAAGGGAGGCATGTATAGGGCATGACGTCACAGGAAGGCCAAAGTATCCTGCCACCTGTGAGAAGTAAACCCAAGTTCCTGTTGGGTGTGTTGTAAACAGAGGAACCATTCTTCAGACACCCTGCTCTGAGCACATGCCATAATAAGGACCATGCATTTGATCTGGCCCAGCCTTGGAATGGTCCACCCATGGGAATTGTGGATAGGACTCAGATTTAGGGCAAAGAATGCCAATACCTCCAAAGCTACTGTAAGAAAAGGGCTTATCAAGCACTTTCTGAACCAGACCAACACACTAAGAACACTTCAGGGCCTGACAATGCCCCCAAACATCACTTACTTCTGTTTCACAAACTCATCTGTAATGAGTTTCCTCACTTCCCCAAAAAGCGAGTACCTCACCCTGACAATGGGAAAATTAACCCATGAACAGAGATCAGAACTCCCCAGATGAGGGCAAAAGCATTTCACAACATGAAAGAGACCTTTCTGGTACATATAGCCATCTTAATGAAACCAGAAAAGTAGTAAACAAAGACACAATCATGAGAAGTAGGCAGTTGAGGCCAAATGGTTGTCAGGGATACCCTGAAGGTCTATTTTATATCTCATCTTAGAAGAGACAGGGGACATAGAGGTAAGAGGGAGCAGGGAGTTCAGGACCATTTCCCCATCCACCCAGGTCCGAGCCGTGGGCTGTCTACCCAGTCCAGCACCCCAGCCCGCTCCACCAGACCACCAGGCTGATGCAATCCTGGGACCATCCTCTCTTGCCAAAGGACAACATGGACAGCAAGTGCTGAGAGAGCCCAATCATACCCAGGGCGCAGCCCCAACTTGCGCAGCACCTCCCAGATGACAGCTGCAAGGGGAGGCAAGAGGAGACAGGGACAGAAAATGAACACATGGAATTCTGACCATGGCCACCCATTCAGCTGCATGCACAGCCACTCACCCTCACTAGCCTTGTTGCCATTCATAAAAATGACACTCAGAATCACCATGAGAAGACCTAGTCTGCGTGTGTCCTTGGACCTAGGGGAACAATAGGACAGAGAGAATGTTTAAGTCACACAGCCATCTGCAGAAAACACACCAGCCAGCTCAGTAGGCTAGCCCCTCCCAGATTCCTCAGATAGGGGAGATTCTGCCCAGTCTATGCTTCAAGCTTTACGTGACCCTTAGCCTCATTCTCCTATTCAGTAAAACGGGAAAATCACATCCGCCCCTCCCTGGGTTGCTGAGAGGATGAAAGAAATGCTGGCAACAGGGTTCGACTCAGGCACTCAGTCAATGTGAGTCCCCTCTTTCTCTCTCAGAACCCTCAGCCATGAGAGAATTCACAGCCCACTGATGCTCCTGCCCTGCGGGCATCATGATCCACCCACACCAGGAAGCCCTCCCTTGAGAAACACTCTATCAAGACCAGGAGGAAGAGACAAGCAATGACTGCTCTGCCTTCCTGGGAAGCTTCTGCACAAACAGACAACCTGACAGTAGGAATGCCCCACCACAGGCTTCTACACCCTTCAGTCAATCACAGTCAGGCACTACTTTTGTGGGCAGGGTTACAGCTACATGTGGGACCTGGAACAGGGGCTTTTCAGACCCCATCTTTCCTGACTCTCCAAGGAAGTGTGGGGAAGAGAGGACAGGGATGGGGTAGTACCATGGACAAAAACAGAAGCCTCCCTCCCACCCCAGCCCTTTCCCAGCTTACGTTCCTAGTATGCCTGCAGAGGATTCCTGAGTGCTGACGAGAATATACAATCTACTTTGCTTATCAATTTCCTTCAGATTGACTTGAAACATCTGCCAAGTAAAAGAATAACCTGTGAGATTAAAACATTCAGCTTAGGCATCAATGAGCTTCATGAGCTTCCCACAGATCCCCTTGTACCTAGGGGCTAGTGTGTATATGTGTGTGCGTGCATGTGCATGTGTGTGTAAAATCAGTGAGATAATGAATGTAAAGTATTTAGCTATGAGGCCAGCAAACAGGCAACAAATGTGCTATTGTTATCAACATCACCCTTGTGATTAGTAGGAATCTAAGCAAACAGAGAATGGGGAATATAGGGAAGAGGTGAGCATCTGAAATACATTCCAGGACATGTCCAGCAGCAGACAGAAACCAAGACTAAGTTGGGCAGCTTAAGTCCTAGCTGTGTCTTTACCACTGACTTGTTATGTGACCCTTAGCAAGTCTATGCACTCCCCTAGGCCACTGTTTGCCCATCTGCATAGTGATAGGGCTGAGTTAGTGAGTCTCTGTGGTTCCTCCAGAAGGGACATGTATACCTTTGTTTGATTCAAGGCTTCACCATTGTGCCCATGCCCCAGGCCATCCCCTTCACCTTTTCCAGAGTGTAGCTTGCTCGTTCAATGATCTCTGGTAAATATTCATCATATTCTTGGATGACATCTTTCAGCATGACTGCAGGAGGGAAGAGGTGGAAATAAATGGGCCAAGCAGGGGCCACAAAGCTACAGCGCTTTTGCTAGCCCTGTGGGGTCAGTGCAGTCGGAGTGCTAAACTATATTTAATGGGAGATGCCATTAACACAGTGTGAGAAGAGTAGGGGAGGACCTATGAGAGAATGAGTAAGCCATGAAGGTAAATGATTACCCTTAGGGCATGGGGAAAGGGGAGTGGAGAAGAGAGCTCAGGGAGAAGGGTTGGTAGGACTCTACCTGAGCGCTTGACGGGGATCTTTGTCTGGTCCTTAACCAAAAGGTATTTCACCAATTTATTTGCCTGAGAGAAGAGGAATACATGGGGAAATCTCAGTATATTTTCAGAAAACTTGGAAGAATAACAGAGAAGAGAGCAGGTGAAGAAAATACTGGGTAGCATAGGATTCTTACCCTTTCTTGCAAAATGGCCACATCTCGGGGTGGTGGAGGCCTCTGGCCCCATGGGATCCATCTATAATTATGGCCACCTCTCTCATCCCCATTCAGATATTTGAACTGCATTATCAGAAAGAAGGAAGGTCCAGAGTCACCAGGTAAAAGAGATGGCTCTGTCTCTTTATCCTGCCTCCTCCTGAAGTTCCCCTAAACCTTCCCTGTAGTGGGTCCTGACCTTACTTTTGGCCACCCTGAGTCCTAGACTTGTCTTTTACTGTCTTCTAGGCAGGAGTTTCATTTCTTTGCTAGGAAAGGAGCAATCCAAGGGCAGGGCCTGGAGTTCCTCTTCTTTTGGCCACCACTAACTCTGCTAGCTGTACCCCTTGGACAAGTCTCTTCATCTCTCTGGGACTCAATTTTCCTATCTGTAAAACTGGGACATATGATCCCTAGCTGGTAAGAGTTACTTTCAAAACATGAAAACATAACCTGTGTGACTGTGCCCAACACAAAACCTGGCACATGGTAACTACTATGTAACTACATGTTATATTATATCCAGTTTTCAGCTAAATGTATGGATGTCTTATTTGCCCACCAATCTGTGAACTGCCAGGGAGCAGGAACTGCATCACATTCTTAGCATCTCTCACAGCCTATCTGAACAAAGAGACTGTCTCAGAGTAAAAGGGCTCAGTAAAATTTTACAGAATAAATGAACAAACCAGGAAGATAAAAATGGAAACCAAGTGTAAATTTAAGGATGGTGATGTCAGCGATCTCACCTTTCGGTTCCTCTTGCCCCAGGTCTTGGTTGTGGGCTCCAGACTCAACTGAGCCAGGTAGTCATCTGCCAAGGCCTGGACAGCAGCAGCAACCTGAGTCTCAAGGGCACTTATGTTGGTCTGAGAGCTGGCCATCTTGGCCTGGGCTCCTTGGTCAACAATTTAAGTGTGGCTTTCAGCTACCCAGGCCTTAGTGGAAGTCTTCCAAGCCCTGCACCCTATCTTGACCTGGAGGGTGGCTGCTAGGGCTTGGTTTGTGACCATTTGAATGGCAGGTGGGGCTTCGTAGATCTCATAGGAAAAATATATGCCCTTATTAGCAGCCTTCTTGCCTTTGGATTTTTGGGGCCAGATAGCTGCTGCTGAGGGCTCAATCTGCCTGATAATTCTCTCAGTGGTATTTGGGGGCCCTAGAATCTCAATGTCAGCATTTGTGCAGTAAACAGTTGCCCTCTTGTCTTTGGAGGCTTTCTTAGTTTGAATGGAGGCTGCTGTGGCCTAGGTACTCGTTGTCTCATTGGTAATTTGGCCTTGGGTGGTAGGTGTGAGGGTGGTGTTTGAAGCCATAGAGATCTCATTGGTACTATACATGGCCTTATTAGCAGCCTTCTTAGCCTTGGAAGCTTTCTTAGGCTTGATGGAGGTTACTAAGGCCTGGGAATTGGCTAATTCACTGGCAAGTGGAGCCTGGAAGTCTGTGGGATGACTGGTAGGTTTAGGGCCTGCAAGAGTGACTTGATCTGTGTAGTGACACTCTCACTGCCAGCTGGAGATCGGGGGCCTTTGGCTGCTTTAGCAGTAACTCTCTTTGTCTTGTTGGCTTTCTTAGACTGAGCAGTGACTGAAGAAGCCTGAATATTGGCTGCCTCTGTGGTAGCTGAAGCCTGATTGATCTGTGGGATGATTGGCAGTTTTAAAGCCTGCAAAGGTATTCTAGGCTTGTTGATGGTAATCACATTGGTAGATGGGACTGGGGGGCAGCAGGTGTTGTCTTAGTAATAGCCTTAATAGGCTATTGGTCTTGCTTTTCTTAGGCCGGTTGGCAACTGGTGGGTCCATAGCCAGGGGGTCCTTTGTTGCTACCAAGAGGGTAATGCATCAGCAAGACACTGTCCTCTTCAGTGGTCTCAGCCTGTACATCTGGAGGGAAGTGAAGCCCCAAGCTCCCAGGTGGAGGCAGAGGGCCCTATGGACTTAGGATTATGATTTGCTGATCCATCTGACCTCCCTACACCCCACCCTTTCCATGAAGGTCTCCCCTTCCTCTGAGCAGTGATGGAAGGGGAGGGTGAGGGAAAATGAAGAGAGCAAAAGAAAGAGTCGGGCCTTATTTTCTTTCTCCTCCTCCTCCACCATGCAGGGGAGTACTGAGACCTTCTAAGCAGAAAATTATGCAACTACAGAGTGGTAGGGGGCTCAAAGTAGGGAGTGAATTCAAGATGGGGCAGCTGGCCTGGCGAGAATGCAGAGGGCCTCACCTGGAACCGGGGCATCCTATAACCGTAGTCATTTCTCCTATTCATTTTTCTGGGAGACCACGTAACTGCTGAACCTGAAGGGGAGGGGTCTGATTTAGGGGAGAATGAGAGGAAGGAGAATATTCATCAGATTTTCTGAAGGAAGAGGAAACCTCATCTAACCTTGGGCCCAAACCCTTCAGCTACTGAGTTCTCATACTTAGAAACCCAGACCACCTGGTTTCTAAACCCTACCTTCTTTTGCCTCCAAGAAACCACAAGTCAGTTCTACCACCCCGCCCCTTTACCCTACACAAGTGTACCACAACTCTGTGCAACCCGAAACTGCATTTGCACAACAACCAGAACCCTGCCCATCTCAGTACCTGAGCGCGCAAGCGGCTATGGTGGACCACACTGTCTGACCACCTCAATCTCACACTCCCCTACCCCCTTCAACATTTCGGACCACTCTTTCTAACTGCATCACATCTCAGTCCACCTATCCCCCAACACCTGCCCCCTCCCTCTGCTCTGCAGTACCTTTTTGCACCGCCCCTTGCCTAATACCGCCCACATCTCCTCCGCGGTACAGCTACTCACAGCCCCTTCCGGAAACGCCCCTCCCTCCGCTCTGCAGTAAGTCCCAGCACTGCCCCTTCCCCAAAACCGCTCCCTCACATCCATGTCTACATGTGACCAGTCCCATCCTTCCTGCAACATGGACACCTTAGCCACAAATCCAACGGTATTACGCTTTTGTATATTCTTTGTTCCCGAAACCTACCAAGTTCTGCCCCTTCCCATTTCAAACCAGAATCTGCCGGTACTAGCCCCTCTTTTCTCCTGTCTGAGCAAGATCATTGCAGCTGTTCAAAAGGCATTCTGCTTCATCCTTTCTCCAAATCCTAATCCCTGCTTTCTATGGCCCAAATCTGGTCCTGACACCTTTCTCCAGGCTTAAGGATTTCCGCCATCGCTTATCTCCCTCCAGAACTGGGGTCTGCTTCTTCCCTTCTACCGCCTGACCGATTTCTCGATTTCTCCTTTCTGAAGTACCAAACGGGTCTGCATCCCTCCCTCCTGTGGCCCGCACAGAGTCCACATCTCTCCATTCTGTGCCCCAAAGGAGATGCTGCTCCCTTCTCTCTCCTTTTCGAACCGGATCAAGGCACCTGTAAACCCAACCACTTCGATAAGGTTAGTTCCCGAACGCCTACCAGATTTTCTACAAAACTTAGGGGCCTGAGAAGTCAAGCAGGTCAGAGCTGCAGACAGGAGAGCGCCACAGTTTTCACTACAGCGGGGCACCTTAGCTCACCTCGTCTTTTTGAATCCAGAAGGCGTCTGCTCTCTCTAAGCCTTTCCTTAGGTCTGAGCCTGTCCACTCCGCTTCCCCGGGCCGGAAGTGGTCCTGCCTCTTTCCGCCTCCAGAGGAGTCTCCTTCTCCGCATGGCAACCTTCTCCCTGCTCCCTACTTCCATCTTTCAGTTCTCCTCAGTGTGTTCTCTTTTCTGCTTTACTACCCCTTACTCAACAATCAATTTCTCCTGTTTTCCAGTTGATTTTTCCATCCCCCACCATGTCTCCCTGATACTATTTGATTCCTCTGCTCCTGCTCATCTGAGCTCCCACACAACTCCTTCTTACAGCCCCCTCTATGCCAACTCTAATTACATAGTGTGTTGTTGTAGTGTGTGTCTGGGTCTCTCTCCCTAGGAGCTGCTTTGGGGGGGGGGGGTGGCGAAGAAGTAGGTCATATTTATTTCTGTCTCTCAAGTATGACAAGAATAAAACTACACACTAGAAGACAGGTGCCCCCACTTTATATGCAATTCAGAATACAAACAGTAAATGGAAGAAAGCCTGCCAAAGATTTTTATTTATTCCCTGATGACTATGCTGATGCTTTTAAAGAATATCAACATAGCTGGAAAATTTTATTGGGCCATGTTCCTCTTTTACTTGTGCACTACGCAAGTAGTTAGACCTCTCTCTAGGAGCGCTACTCTCCAGTGCAGAAAACGGGTGTCCTAGGCATTCATGTCTTACTCAAGCATTATTTGTAAACACATAGCTGTGCCAAGGCCCTAGCTGGATGTTGGGCAAACAAAGACAAGTGAGATCGGACACCTGTCCTCAAAAAACTCACATCTATTCTTCAGTTCTAAAACACCCAGGAAGAAGAACTATTATTATCATTTCATAGTTGATCAAATTAATGCCTGAGAGGTGAAGTGCCTTGTCTAAAGGCACATAGCCGATAAGTGACAGAACCAGGATATGAACCCACATTTACTTGATTCCAAAGCCTGACACTCATTGCGCCAGGGCTCATAGTTGGCTCTACTGATGGGAAGAGAAAGGAATCCCATGCTGGCCCTGTACTCTCCTTTTCTCCTCTCTCCTCCTCTCCTTTCTCTTGCCCATCCCAACACCCTTATTTATCTGTCTCTTCCCCTCTCCCCCCAGTCTCCTCCTCTCTTTCTCCCATTTCTTCTTTCCCTTCATGTACTTTCTCTAATTCCCTAGTGAAGAATTTCCTAATGCTTTTCCACGTGCCAAAACCCATGCTAGGCATTGGAGATACAAAATGGATGAGATTCACACCCAGTCCTTGAAGAGTTCTCCATCTGATTGGGATGCATAAGAGTGCTTCATGTCACCTAGGAATCCCAGATCAGGGTACTGAGGGGGCTCACAGAGGAAATTACTGACAGGAAGGCAGTGAAAGCTTCCACATAAGGTATATTTGAGCTGAGTCCTGTGAGAGAAGTAGGACATTCACAGAAGAGAAGGGGAGAAGGAACAGTTCTCTGGAGGCCTGCAGGCTCTGAGGAGCCTCTCCTGAGTGTACTGGCCCATGGCATAGTGGTGGATGGGTCTCTTCTCTAATGTGCCTGCTTTCCATCTACTCCACTCCACTCCATTCTCACAGAGGCTGTCACAATCATATTTCAAAGCTCAAAGCTGACCATGCCTACAGCCTCCAAGGGACCTCTGACCTGTAGACTTAAATCCAGCTCCTTAGCCTGTTGTTCAAGGACTTCCACAATTGGCCCCTGCCAGTCTCTCAGGCCTCAGTCACAGTGGATGATTCACCATCCCCCAAACATGTTCTGTCTTTTTCCAATGCCATACCTTTGCTCAAGCTGTTCCTCTATCTGGAATGTCATTATTCCCCACTCCCACCCCTATGCCTGCCTGTAAAAGGCCTAACCTCCTGAAAGGATTAATTCAAATGCTGCTTTCTCCAAGAAGCCTCAGATCACCCCAAGCTAACTAGTCTTTCCTTCCCCCTTACTCTTTTGCATGGCTCTGTCAGAGCACTTAACAATCTGGGTGAGAGCTCTCTTTTTACTGGTGTATTCTCTGTGCTACCTGGTGGATTCTGACCTCTTTTTGAGCCTCATCACACAGATCTGGTTCATATGAGACCCCAGGACTCATGTCCTGATTAACAGAATATACATTGGAATTGTCTTCTTTGCTTCCTCCTCTGCTATTTATCCCCTCTCTATTCTCTTTATGTCCTCCTTTCTCCCATCGTCTTTTTTTTTTCATTAAGCTATGCCATAATCCAGTTCTATCTCTCAACTTCCATAGTACATAATACAAGCCCCACTCCTTTGAAGTCAGTTTGGGGTTGTATTTTCTCTTATGTGCAGCCAAAAGCATACCTGCACAATAATTGGTACCAAGTTGTTACTGATAGGGACTGCAACAGAGGACACAATTTAGGAAAGTATTCAGTATGAGAGTATGTCTGCTATATCTAGGCTTCCTTTAAAAAGTTCTACAAAAATAATAAGCTGCCTCTGAGACTGGCCAGAGTGAAAATCAATTAGCATGTAATTATGGAAATGCAAATTACCATAAAGTAATATTTTTATCTAATTAGTAAAAACTGAAAATAACCCTTAAAATCTTTAAAAAGGGAAAGATTGATAATATGTGGTGTTGGGGAGAGTATGAGGATTTCACTGAGTGTTTGTGCTGGTATATATTTGTCCAACTACGTTATCCAGTAAAATTAAAGATGAATATAACCTAGAACCTAAAATTCCACTACTAGGTAGTATATAAGAGAAATTTGTTCCTAAGGATCCATGAAGATGAATGTTTAGTACAGAATTGTTTGTAGTAAAATTAGAAGGAGGCCCAAAATTTAAAAAAACACACAAAACTGGCAATTTGATATGTAAATTATGGCATATTTGTTCAGCAGGGTACTATATACAGCAGTTAAAATATGTGTCAGAATGGATCTTTACCTACTGATATATTCAATATGATACCATTTATATGAAATTTGAAAACATTTTTTTATGGATACAGACATATATAGTAATAGTATAAAAAGATGCACAGGAAGGGAAAGGTAAGTGGAATTTGGAAAGAGGTACACAAGTATCTTTAACTCTATCTAAAATATTCTATATACTTAAAAATATGTAAATCAAGTAGAGCTTTGTGGGCATTGGGCTGGTAGAAAATGGTAGCCAGGGATCATTCTTATTGGTTGATGTCTATGCCACACCAGTCTTTAACTATTTTGAATATCATTTCTGGAAACAAACCTTATAAAATGTTAGGATTTGATAGGTATGAATAGTGTGTTAACAAGTGTTTATTATGTTATAATCTGTACATTAATGCATCTTAAGTATTTCACAATAAAACTTAAAATTCTATTAAAAGACATAAAAGATGACCTGAGTACATGACAACATATATCACATTTATGGTACAATGGTTTAACACTATAAACATTTCAATATCTCCTAAATTTATCTATAAATTGAGTGCCATCTCAGCTAAAATCCCAGCAAGAATTTTTTTTGAAGGGGCAACTAGACAAACTAATTCTAAAATATATTTAGAAGGATAATGATACATATAGCTAAAATAAATTTGAAAAGAAAACAAAAAATGATGGCATCTCCTTATCAGATATAAAGAATACTGAAAATACATAGTTTTTTTTTTTAAAGTGTGCTACTAACACGGTAACGGATCAATAATATGTCATTGAAACAGAATAGATAATCCAGAAACAGATTCATGTTATAGGGATACTTGACATATGGTAGAGATAAATCACTGAGGGGTTGATAAATTATATAAGAAATGGTGCTGAAAAAATTAGTCTCTACATATGTAAAAAATAAATTTTTTTGAATTTTTTTATTATTAATTTACTTTTGTTACAGATGTTTCTACTTTTTTCCCCCATTGACACCCTCCTCTCCCTCCCTCCCTGCCCCGTCCCCATTTTTGTTGTCCATGTCCATTGGTTATGAGTACATGCGTACAAGTTCTGTGTTCATTGCTCCCCTCCCCCACCCCCTCTTCTGGCAAATGTCAGTCTGTACCCCACTTCCACGTCCCTGGGACTACCCTGCTCCTCACACTGTTATGTTCATTATATTCCAGAAATAAGTGAGATCATATGATATTTGTCTTTCTCTGCTTGGCTTGTTTCACTTAGGATAATAGTTTCCAGGTCCTCCCATGTCAACGCAAAGCATAAGAGATCGTTCTTTCTTAAAGCTGCATAGTACTCCATGTGTATATGTACCACAGCTTTTTTATCCATTCATCTACTGATGGACATTTGAGCTGTTTCCAGATCTTAGCTATTGTAAATAGCGCTGCTATGAACATGGGGGTACATGTATTCTTTCTGATTGGTGTTTCAGGCTTCTTAGGGTATATTCCTAGGAGTGGGATCACTGGGTCAAATGGTAATTCAATTTTTAATTTTTTGAGGTAACACCATAGTGTTTTCCATAGTGGCTGCACCAGTCTGCACTCCCACCAGCAGTGTACTAGAGTCCCCTTTTCTCCACACCCTCGCCAACACTTGTTGTTTGATGCTTTGTTGATGGCAGCTATTCTGACAGGTGTGAGGTGATACCTCATTGTTGTTTTAATTTGCATCTCTCTGATGATTAGTGAAGTGGAGCATTTCTTCATATGTCTCTTGGCCATTTGTATGTCCTGTTTGGAGAGGTGTCTATTTAGTTCCTCTGCCCATTTTTTAATTGGGTTCTTTGTCTTCCTTTTGTTGAGATGTATGAGCACTCTATATATTTTGGAAATTAGTCCCTTATCTGATATATCATAGGCAATTATGCTCTCCCATACAGTGGGTTGCCTTTCCACTTTGATGGTTGTTTCTTTTGCTGTGCAGAAGCTTTTGAGTTTGATGTAGTCCCATGTGTTCATTTTTTTCCTTTGTTTCTGTTGCCTTAGGTGATATATCAGTGAAAATTTTGCTGCGTATGATGTCTGAAATTTTGTTGCCTACATTTTCTTCTAGGATTTTTATGGATTCATGAGTCACATTTAAGTCTTTCATCCATTTTGAGTTTATTCTTGTGTATGGTGTAAGCTCATGATCTAGTTTCATATTTTTGCATGTAGCTGTCCAATTTTCCCAGCACCATTTATTGAAGAGGCTGTCTTGACTCCATTGTATGCTCTTACCACCTTTGTCAAATATTAATTGAGCATAATGTCTGGGGTCAATTTCCGGATTCTCTGTTCTGTTCCACTGGTCTATGTGCCTGTTCTTGTGCCAGTACCAGGCTGTTTTGATTACAGTAGCTTCGTAGTATAACCTGATGTCCGGTATTGTGATCCCTCCTACTTTGTCCTTCTTTTTCAAGATTGCTGTAGCTATTCAGGGTCTTTTTTGGTTCCATATGAACTTCTGAAGTATTTGTTCTAGTTCTGTGAAATATGTCGTTGGTATTTTGATGGGGATTGCATTAAATCTGTAGATTGCTTTGGGTAGTATGGACATTTTAATGATGTTAATTCTTCCAATCCATGAACAAGGTATGTGCTTCCACTTTTTTATATCTTCCTCTATTTCATTTTTCAATGTCTTGTAGTTTTCTGCAAATAGGTCCTTTACTTCTTTGGTTAAGTTTATTCCTAGGTATCTTAATTTCTTTGCCGCGATGGTAAATGGGATTGTTTTTTTAGTTTCTCTTTCTGTGAGTTCATCATTATTGTATAAGAATGCCGTTGATTTCTTGACCTTAATTTTGTATCCTGCTACTTTGCCAAATTCATTTATTAAGTCTAGTAGATTTTTGATGGAGTCTTTAGGGTTTTCTATGTATAATATCATGTCATCTGCGAATAATGACAGTTTCACTTCCTCCTTTCCAATTTGGATCCCTTTTATTTTTTCTTCACGTCTGATTGCTGTGGCTAAGACTTCCAGTACTATGTTAAATAAGAGTGGTGAAAGTGGGCATCCTTGTCTTGTTCCTGTTCTTAAGGGAAATGCTTTTAGTTTTTGTCCATTGAGTATGATGTTGGCTGTAGGTCTTTCATATATGGCCTTTATAATGTTGAGATATGATCCCTCTATTCCCAAATTGCTGAGCGTTTTTATCAGAAATGGGTGCTGGATTTTGTCAAATGCTTTTTCAGCATCTATTGATATGATCATATGGTTTTTATCTTTCATTTTGTTTATGTGATGTATCACATTTATTGATTTGCGTATATTGTACCAACCTTCCATCCCTGGGATGAATCCCACTTGGTCATGGTGAATAATTTTCTTGATGTATTGCTGGATCCGATTTTCTAGTATTTTGTTAAGGATTTTGGCATCTATGTTCATCAGGGATATTGGCCTGTAGTTTTCTTTCTTTGTAGTGTCTTTTTCTGGTTTTGGGATTAGAATTATGCTGGCCTCATAAAACGAGTTTGGAAGTCTTACTTCTTCTTGAATTTTTTGGAATAGTTTGAGGAGAGTGGGTGTTAGTTCTTCTTTGAATGTTCGGTAAAACTCGCCCGTGAAGCCATCAGGGCCTGGGCTTTTGTTTGCTGGGAGAGTCTTGATTACATCTTCAATTTCCTCCATTGTTATTGGCCTGTTCAAGTTTTCTATCTCTTTCCGATTCAGTTTTGGGAGACTATGTGTTTCTAGAAATGTGTCCATTTCACTTAGATTGTTGCATTTGTTGCCATATAAATGTTCGTAGTATTTGCTAATGATCCTTTGTATTTCTGTGATGTCAGTTGATACTTCTCCTCTTTCATTTCTGATTTTGTGTATTTGGGTTCTCTCTCTTTGTTTCTTGGTGAGTCTAGCTTAGGGTCCATCAATCTTGTTTATCTTTTCAAAAAACCAGCTCTTTGTTTTATTGATCCTTTGAATTGTTTTTTTGGTCTCCATGTCATTTATTTCTGCTCTGATCTTTACTATTTCCTTCCTTCTACTTGCTCTAGGGTTTTCTTTTTGTTTGCTTTCCAGTTCTTTAAGTTGTGAGGTTAGGTAGTCAATTAGAAATTTTTCTTCTTTCTTAAAGTGGACCTGTAGTGCTATGAACTTCCCTCTCAGAACTGCTTTCGCAGTATCCCGTAGATTTTGCGTTGTTGTGTGTTCATTTTCATTGGTTTCCAGAAATTTTTAAAATTCTTCCTTGATCTCCATGGTAACCCATTCATTGTTCAGTAACATGCTATTTAGCCTCCATGTGTTCATATGTTTTTGCATGTTCTTGTTGCAATTGATTTCTAGTTTCATGCCATTGTGATCTGAGAAGATGCTTGATATGATTTCAATCTTCTTGAACTTGTAGAGACTTAGTTTGTGCCCTAACATATGGTCTATCTTTGAGAATGTCCCATGTGCACTTGAGAAGAATGTGAATTCTGCAGTTTTGGGGTGTAATTCTCTGTATATATCTATTAAATCCATTTGATCTAGTGTTTCATTTAGAGTCTCTGTTTCCTTGTTGATTTTTTGTCTAGATGATCTATCCAGTGATGTCAGTGGGGTGTTGAAGTCTTCTGCTATGATTGTATTGCGGTCGATTTCTCCTTTGAAGTCCTCCAGAAGATTTTTAATATATTTTGGTGCTCCTATATTGGGTGCATATATGTTTACCAAGGTTATATCTTCCTGTTGGATAGACCCTTTCAATATTATGTAGTGGTCTTCTTTGTCTCTAGTTATGGTCTTCAATTTGAAATCTGATTTATCAGATATGAGTATTGCTACCCCAGCTTTTTTTTCCATTCCGTTTGCTTGGAAGATTTTTTTCCATCCCTTTACTTTCAACCTATGTGAGTCTTTTGTTGTGAGGTGGGTCTCTTGTAAGCAACATATGTGTGAATCATGCTTTCTTATCCAGTCAGCTACTCTGTGTCTTTTTATCGGAGCATTCAGTCCATTTACATTTAAGGTGATTATTTATATGTACTTATTTATTGCCATTTTTGTACAGTGTGGTTCTAATTATCTTTCTATTTCTTCTAATAATTACAGCAGTCCTTTTAACATGTCTTGCAGTGCTGGTTTGGTGCTAATATATTCCCTTAGCCTTTTTTTGTCTGGGAAGCTCTTTATTTGACCTTCTATTTTGAATGATAGCCTTGCTGGATAGAGTAGTCTTGGATTCAGATCCTTGTTTTTCATGACCTTGATTACTTCATGCCATTCCCTTCTGGCCTGTAGTGTTTCTGTTGAGAAGTCAGATGATAGCCTAATGGGGTTTCCTTTGTAGGTAACCTGTTGCTTATCTCTTGCTTCCTTTAGGATTCTCTCTTTGTCTTTGATTTTTAGCATTTTAATTATTATGTGTCTTGGTGTGGGCCTGTTTGGGTTCTTCTTACTTGGGGCTCTCTGTGCTTCTTGAACTTGAATGCTTTCTTCCTTCACCAGGTTAGGAAAGTTTTCTGTCACTATTTCTTCAAATATATTCTCTAACCCTTGCTCATTTTCTTCTTCTTCGGGGACTCCAATAATGCGAATGTTATTACGTTTCCAGTTGTCCCACAGTTTTCTTAAGCTATCTTCCTGTTTTTTCATTGTTTTTTTCCTTTTGGTTTTCTGATTGATTGATTTTTTCTACTCTGTCTTCTAATTCACTGATCCTGTCCTCCACTTCCTCTACTCTGCTGGTCAGTCCTTCCAATGTTTTCTTTATTTCTGCTATGTCATTCTTCATTTCCACTTGGTTGGTTTTCAGTGTTTCTATATCTTTACTCATGGTGTTGATGTCCTTACTCATGCTGTTTAGTTTCCTCAAGATCATGGCTTGGAACTCTACCTCTGATAATTTGCTTAGCTGCATTTCATTTATCTCATCTTCGGTGGAGTTCTCTTGTTCTTTCATTTGGGATCTGTTTCTTTGTTTCACCATTTTTGCTATCTCAGTGGGTTTTGGAGCCTGCCAAATTTTCCTTGTGGGTGTTGGTGTTCTGCTATTTGTGGCTCCCTCTACTGGGTTTGGATGAGCGTGGAGGGCCCTCCTTCAACACCACTGTCAAGTCTCACTTTCCTGGGTAGATTTGCAAGCTCAGGAAAGGTTCAGTTATGCTCTAGCTTTTTGCCTGGAGGCTATTAGCCTCAGTTACTTGAAAAGCCTTAGGATCTCAGTTGAATGAGAAACTCCCTCAGATGTTTACAGTGTAAGAGGATTTCCTGAGGGTGGGGCCAATGCTGGTTGTTAATGAGCCTCAATTTGCATTTCTTTACCTCTTTACCTCACGGGGGAATCTCTGAGGGAGGGGCTGCCACAGCTCCGGGAAGGAGCAAACCTGGCTGCAGGTCTGTGCAACCGGGAAGGAGGGGCTGGCCACCACCGTCCTTTGTGGGAACAGCTCAGCACAAACTCTGAGCGCCCTCCAAATCCCAGGTGTCCCCTCAGAGTTCCAGTCCAGTCCTCCCTCCCTCTGCCAGAGCCCCAGGTGAGTGGCTGTGGCTATTTAGCACTCTGTCCCGGCCCTCTGCGCTGTGGAGCACCTGGGGCTCTTAACTCCGAGGGCTGGCGCCACCGCCTGCTGCTCCCAGCTAAGGCCGCCGCTCCCAGCTAAGGCCGCCGCTCCCAGCTAAGGCCGCCACTCACAGCCAAGGCCGCCACTCACAGCCAAGGCCGCTGCTTTCCGTGGGCTCCCAGCCCGCCACCCTCACGCTCCTCCGTAGATCCTACCAGGCTCATTCAGTGTCCCTGGTTGTATGGTCCTCTCCCGCTGCTTTTCTGTTGCTTTTTCCCGATGATTTGTCTTTATTTTAGTTGTAATTCCCGTTTGATCCTGGGAGATCGTCTGTGTAGCTTCCATTCACTCCACCACCATTTCTTCTCTGTACTTATCTCCAGGGCTCTGCGGGGCCTTGGCAGGGGTGCGGGCAGGGTGCAGGTCGATGTCGGGGGACCGGCTGGGAAGGGCAGGGGGTGCACTAGGCTGCACCTGGCTGAGGTCCGCTACCTCAGGGTATGTGGGGTCAGCCCTGCCCATCCTCCGCCTTGCAGACCTGTGGCGCCAAAAATAAATTTTTATCTCTACCTCTCACTGTATACAAAAATTTTAAGTTTTAAACACTTATATGAGAATATACAACTATAAAGTATTTGAGGATATCTTTATAATGGAATATATATTAGCATTTTTTGAGGTGGGAAAGTATTTATTAAAGAAGACACAGACAGCACAACCCGTAATGATAAGATGTATGAAAATGCATTAAAATTAAGTATTTTCAGTGGAAAGAGACAAAGTAAACTAGATGGGTAAAAGACAGAAAACTTCAATGTCTCTTTAAAATGACTGATATCTAGAATATGCAAAAGAATTCTTGAAAATCGGCAAAAAAGATGCATAAAATCTTTTTTTCTCCTATAAGAATTGAGTAGAAAATAAGTCAGAACTATCAATAGACATTTCACAAAAGTGTATAACCTAAATAGTTTATAAATATATGGATAAAAACCCATTATCATTGGTAATCAGATAAATGCAAATTTTAAAAATAAGACTTCCGTCAACATCTGTCAAATGGGGGAAATTAGCACATCAGATAACGTCAGCTGATGGTGAGGATATGGGAAAATGGGAACCCTCAGTTACTTCAGTTGAGAATGTACACCAGTCAAGTCATCTTAAAGAGCACTCTGGCAGTATTAAATGAAGTATAGACTCCATTCATACTATAATTGAGCAGTGCTACTCCAGATAAGCTCTCTCAGGCCTGCCAAGTAACATGTACTGTATGTTTATTATAGTATTATTTGTGGTGACAAAATTTAGGGCAACATAGGAATGTATAATTGTGGAATATATATGTAAAATATTGTATGATCATTTGATAGAATTCTACGCAATGGAAAGAGAGAATCAATTAAATCTACATATAACAACATGGAGAGTTATCAACATAATGTTACATAAAAGAGTAGGAAATAGCATGAGATTTAAAATACAGTGCCCTTGGGAGATTCCATTTTGAAGTGGCAGGGTAAACCATCCAAAAGGCAATCCCTCTCCATTAATTACACCTATAAACTCTGAACAAAATTTTAAAAAGATAAATTGTACCTGAGGACTTTGAGAAGTAACCAAAAGCAGGCAGATGGTGGAGGAAAGTTGAAACATAGACTGGTGTCACCTGCATGAGAGTAACTTATCCAGATTTTTTTCTTTCTCAGCTTTGCAATGATACTGTGTTCCACTCATGGATTGGAGAAGCACAGGTAGCTAAAACTCTGATGGAAACTCTGCTTTCTGGCCAGAGGAACCATAAAAATGGAACCTGAGTATTATGTAGTGCGCGTGAGAAATCTCAGGAGGAAAAGAGATAGAGAAATAATTCCTGTATTTGTGAATGAAACCACACTGCCTTCAGTCCAACCACTGAATAATGCACATGCAGGAATCAATCAAACAAGTGAATCAAAGGCTTTGAGAAATGAACTGAGATTTGAATCACTCACAAAAATCTCAGCCTAATTCCTAAACCACACACGCACACACATATTCAAATTAGCAAAGCAAAGGCTTTGAAAACTAAACTGAGATTTTAACTGCAGTCCAAAAAAGGCAAAACAGAAATTATGGTAAGAATCTAACCGAGTTGATTGCCTACTAAAAGAAAACTATCAACATTTTTCAGAGGAGTATAACACAACTCTGAGTCTACAAAAAATAATAATAATTGTGTTGTTCAGTATACAACAGAAAATTACTCCAATCAAAGAACTAGAAAATGTGCCCCATTCTCAAGGGAAAAGAAAATCAACAGATGCCAAATCAGAAGAGACTCAGATATTGGAATTATAAAGCATAACATTAAAGCAGCTATTATAACTACTCCATGAGGTGCAGAAAAACACAATTGAAGTCTCAGAAAAGAAATAGAAACTGTAGCCCTGGCCAGTGTGGCTCATTTGGTTGAGTGCAGTCCTGTGCACCAAAAGGTTGCTGGTTTGATTCCCTGTCAGGGCACTGCCCTAGTTGAGGGCTCCATCCCCAGTGGGGGGCATGCAGGAGGCTGCCAATTGATCTCTCTCTCTCTCTCTCTCCCTCTCCTCTCTCTCTCTTTCTTTCTCTGTCTCCCTCCTCCCTTTCTTTCTCTAAAATCAATAAAAATCATTTTTAAAAACTTAGAACTGAGATTTGAAAAGAAAAAAAAAGAGAAACAGAAACTGCAAGGAGAAGCTTAATGAGCAGCTCAGTGAACCTCAAACAGTATAATTTCAAAGAAACCTAAGTCTAAAAACCAAAAATGTGTTTAAAACATTGAAAACAGCTAGAGAAAAATGACATATTTCATTACACAGGAAAAGGCTTGAATGAGCGTGGACTTCTAATCAGACAGCATGAAAGCCAAAAGACAGTAAATAAACATCTTTAAAGTGCTGAAAGAAAAAAAATCTGCTATTTCAAAATTTTGTAACTAGTAAAAGTATACATCAAGAATTTGCAGGTGAAATATTTTCAAATGAAGAAAAATTAAGAGAATTCATTGCCAGCAAAGCTGTTCAATAAGAAATTCTTAAAGGAAGTTCTTTAGTATGAAGAGAAATGATACTAAAAAGAAACCTGGATCTTGAATAATGAAGGAAGGTGTTCATAAATTATAAATATTCAGATAAATATTAAAGAATAATTTTCACACTTAAATTCATTAAAATATACATGATTGTTTAAAGTAAAATGTGTAACATTGTCTGTTGGGTTTTCAAAGTATCACGTAATACATATGACCATTTTAACATAAAAGCCAATGGAATGGGAATTAAGGGTGATTAATGGTTAGATGGTTCCTGGATTTTATGTGAAGTTGTATTAACTCTAGTTTAGGTATGTACATTATAATATCTAAAGCAAACACTAATACATACAATGAGAAATCACCCAAAATACAAAAGGTAAATTAAAATAGAATACTAAATATATTCATATAATCCAAAAGAAAGAAAGAATTGAGAGGTACAGATTGGTAGCTATAAAATAGTCATAGGGATGTAAATTACAGCATAGGAAATATAGTCAATAATATTGTAATAATTATGTATAGTGCAGGTAGATACTGGAAATATTAGGGGGAACATTTTGTAAAGTATATGATTGTCTAACCACTATGCTGTACACTTGAAACTAATACAAAATAATATTGAATATAAAAAATTACATATTAAGGTATTAACTATTTTTAAGCACCTCTACTATGTAAAATCTCAGAAGTACAACCATGAGAAAATCATACACTACTGCAGTATTTTCTCCTTGCAAGAGAATGTGCCTGGGCTCTAGGTCAAGTGAATGAAAAAACACAGCAAATTAATTAAAAATCGGTACAAATGTTTAGGGCAGTAACACTACTCTGTATGATCCTATAATGGTGGATACATGTCATTATGCATTTTTCCAAACCCATATAATATGCAACATCAAGAGTTAACCCCAATGTAAGCTATGGACTTTGGGTAATTGTGATATGTCAATGTAGGTTCATCAATTATAAGAAATGTACCATTGTGGTGGAGGATGGGGATAATGGAGGAGGCTGAGCATGTGTGGGAGAAAATGGTCCATGAGAAAAATCTCTGTACTTACAATTTTGATGTGAACCTAAAACTGCTCTTTTAAAAAGTCTTAAAAATTAGTATAAATGGGGAAATAGAAGGACCAAACAAAAGAAGACAAGCAGAAAAGAAATAATAAAATGATGAATCATTCAGCTTTAAGCTGTTCCATGGTAATTCTCCACAAAATGTGCTATGGATTCAATACAACCAACATTCCAGGAGACTTTTTTAAAAAAAACTTAGCAAGTGGACTCTAAACTTTATATGGAAATGAAATGGACTTAAAATATTTAAAGCTATTTTTAAAAAGGTGAACAAGGGTGAAGGATTTACCTACCTGATTTTAAGATTTTTCTCTCTTTGATTTTCTGCAATTTAAAAGTGTTATACCTAGGTGTAGATGGTTTTTTTTTTTTGTTTTTCATTTTTTCCTTCTTGGTGTTCTCTGAGCTTCCTGGATCAGTGGTTTGGTGTCTGTCATTAATTTTTAAACATTCTCTGCCACTATTATTTCAAATATTTTTTCTGTTCTTGCCTCTCTTTCTTCTCCTTCTGGTATTCCCATTACACATATGTTACACCTTTTGTAATTACCCTACAGAGTGTGGATATTCTATTATGTCTTTTTCATTATTTTTTCTCTTTGCATTTCAGTTTTACAACTTTTTATTGACATTTCTTTAAGCTCACTGATTGTCTCATTCTTCAGCCATGCCCAGTCTACTGATGAGCATTTTTATTTCTGTTACAGTGGATTGTTTTTATTTGTAGCATTTCCTTTTGATTCTTTTTAGAGTTTCCATTTCTCTGCTTACATTATCCATCTGTTCTTGCATTTTATCCACCTTTGCTATTAGAGTCCTTAGCATATTCGTCATAGTTGTTTTAAATTCCTGGTCTGATCATTCTAGTATCTCTACCATATCTGTGTTTGGTTCTGAGGCTTTCTCTGTGTCTTCAAACTGTTTTTCATCTATTAGTATGCTTTGTAGATTTTTGTTGAAAACTGGACATGATGTACTAGCTGAAAGGAGTCAAGGTAAAATAGGCCTTTAGCATGAGGTTTTATTTTTATCTGACTAGAAATTAAATTATTTGCTCTTTTTTGTGGCTGTAGGTGTCAAAGGCTAAAATTTCCTGTGCTATCCTTGTGTTGTCTCACCTGTAGTCTTTGGGTTTCCCTAAAGACTTCTTTTTAAATAAGGTCTTAGACATTCAGTTCTTTTCGTTGTGTTTGACTGTTATTATACAGGAGCCTTATTGGTGTAGTGATAAGATATGGGGGTAGGGGCATCATTTTAACTCCTATGATTAGATCTAAGTCTTTTAGTGAGTCTGGTTCCTGGTCTGTGTCCTTTACAAGTGCTTCTCAGCATTTTTCTCTCTTTAGGTGAGACAGGAAGGCTAGAAGGTATGGAGTTAAGTATTTTTCTTCTCCCAAGTTTGTTAGGTTCTGATACAACCCTAATTTGTCAGGTTCTAATAAAATACTTTCACTGAGAGCAGGCATTTCCAAGGACAGAATGCTCTATATACATTTCAAATTGGCTATTTTCTCTCTTACCCAACTGGAAGCACAGGATTTTTTCCCAGTGTCTACTGTGAAAACCTGGTAGGTTTTTTTTTTTTTTTTAAGACAAAGCACATAGAAATGTGCCACACCTCCTAAGAATGACCCACCTGACATTCTTAATTCTCAATTTTGACCACATTAAGCCTCCAGGAATTTGTCAATTGCAGTATACGTTTTCCTACTCCCGTACTGGCCCCAGTGGTGATTTCAGTTCTTGATCTTGTGCTCTGTTAAGCTGTGATTCTCTGTAACTGTCTATCTCTCCAATTTTAAGTACAGCCATTTGCCTATGGCCCCAAATCCCTGATGAATCTTAGAAGAGTTGTTGATTTTCAGTTTGTTTAGATTTTTTTTGTTGTTGTGAGTACAATTGTGACGACTTCCTTTTTTGTTTCAGTTCCCAATTTCTTTAAAAAATTTTTTTATTAAATTTATTGGGGTGACATTGGTTAATAAGATCATATAGGTTTCAAGTGTAAATGTCTATGATAAAGGCTCTGTATATTGCACTGTGTGCCCCCATCCAAATTCAAACCATCTTCTGTCACCATATATTAGGCCACCTCCACCTCCCACCACCTCCCCACACCCTTCCCTCTGGTAACCACCACACTGCTGTCTGTGTCCATGAATTTCAGTTTTATATCCCACTTATGAGGGAAATCATATGGTTCTTAGCTTTTTCTGACTGACTTATTTCACTTAGCATAATATTCTCAAAGTCCATTCATATTGTCACAAATGGCAGTATTTCGTCTTTTCTTATGGCTGAGTAGTATTCCATTGTGTATATGTACCATATCTTCTTTATTCAATCCTCTATTGAAGGACACTTAGATTGTCTCCATGTCTTAGCCACTGTGAAAAATGCTGCAATGAACATAGGGGGTGCATATATCTTTGTGAACATACGTTTTCGAGTTTTTAGGGTACATACCCAGGAGAGGGATTGCTGGGTCATATGGTAACTCTATTCTTAATTTTCTGAGGAACAACAAGACTGTTTTCCATAGTGGCCGTACCTGTCTACATTTCTACCCACAGTGAAGGAGAGTTTCCTTTTCTCCACAACCTCTCCAACACTTATTACTTATCTTGTTGATAATAGCCATTCTAACAGGCGTGAGGTGGTATCATTGTACTTTTGATTTGCATTTCCCTAATAGCTAGTGAAGTTGAACATCTTTTCATATATCTCTTGGCTGTTCATATGTCTTCTTGGGAAAGGTGTCTGTTCAGGTGCTCAAACAATTTTTTTATTGGATTGTTTGTATGTTTGGTGTTGAGTTTTATGAGTTATTTCTATATTTTGGATATTAAAACTTTGTCAGAGCTGTTGTTTGCAAATAGCATCTTCCATTTGGCTGGCTGCCTTTTTTATTTGTTGGGCTGTCTTTTGCTGTGCAGAAGCTTTTTAGTTTGATATAGTCCCATTCATTTATTTTTGCCTTTAATTCCCTTGCCTTTGGAGTCAAATTCATAAAATGTTCTCTACGTCAAGGTCCATAAGTTTAGTAGCTATATTTTCTTCTATATAATTTATTGCTTCTGATCTTATATTTAGATCTTTGATCCATATTTTAAATTAATTTTTGTACATGTGGAAAAACTGTAATCTAGTTTTGTTCTTTTACATGTGGCTTTCCAATTTTCCCAGCACTTTTTATTGAAGAGGCTTTCTTTGCTCCATTGTGTGTTTCTGGCTCCTTTGTCAAAAATTATCTGCCCATATACATTTGGTTTTATTTCTGGGCTCTCAACTATGTTCCATTGATCAATGTATATGTTTATCTGCCAATTCCGTGCTGTTTGATTATCATAACTCTATAGTATAATTTGAAGTCAGGTAGTGTGATCCTCTGGCTTCGTTCTTTTTTCTCAGTACTGCTTTGGCTATTCAGGGTCTTTTGTGGTTCCATACAAATCTAATGATCTTTTGTTCTGTGTCTTTAAAAAATGACATTGAGATTTTGATGGCGATTGCATTAAATCTTTATATTGCTTTGGGTAATATGGCCATTTTAACTATGTTGATTCTTTTAATCCATGAACACAAAATATCTTTCCATTTTGTTGTATCTTTTCAATCTCTTTTAATAATGCTTTGTAGTTTTCAGTATTTAGGTCTTTCACATCCTTTGTTAAGGTTATTCTTAAGTATTTTATTCTTTTGTTGCAATTGCAAAAGAAATTGTATTTTTAATTTCTTTCTCTGAAGTTTCATTGTTAGTATATAGGAAAGCAATGGATTTTTGTACACTGATTTTGTATCCTACAACTTCATTGTATTTGTATATTGTTTCTAATAGTTTTTTGGATAGAGTCTTTAGGGTTTTCTATGTACAGAATCATGTCATCTGCAAAAAGTGTTATTTTTACGTCTCCCTTCCCAAATGGGATGTCTTTTATTTATTTCTCTTGCCTTATTGCTCTAGCTAGGACTTCCAGAACTATGTTGAATAAGAGTGGTGAGAGTGGACATCCTTGTTTTGTTCCTGATGTTAGAGGAAGCTTTCAGTTTTTCACCATTGAGTATGATATTGACTGAGGGTTTGTCATATATGGCCTTTATTATGTTGAGGTACTTTCCTGCTATACCTATTTTATTGAGTGTTTTAATCATAAATGGATATTGTATCTTATCAAATGCTTTTTCTGCATCTATTGATAAGATCATATGATTTTCATACTTATTTTTGTTAATGTGGTGTATCACATTGATTGATTTGCATATGTTGAACCATCCTTGTGACCCTAGAATGAATGCCACTTGATTGTGATGTTTTTTATTTATTTATTTACTTATTTATTATTTTAAAGTCTTTGTTTTAGTTCTTTTTTAAACTTTATTTATTTATTTCTTTTTCTTTTTTTTTTTTACTAATTAATTTATTTTTGTTACAGATGTTTCTCCTATTTCCCCCCCAAACACCCTCCTCCCGATCTCCCCCACCCCAGGTTTGTCAGTCTGAACTGCACTCTTTTCTAGGTCTCTGGGTTTATTCTGCTCATCAGCCCATCCCGTTCATCATATTCCACACATAAGTGAGATCATGTGGTATCCCTCTTTCTCTGACTGGTTTGTTTCACTTAGCTGCTGCTGCTGGGGTGTCCCTCAGCTCCCACGCGCCCACAGCTGCTGCTGGGGGGGGGCGTTGAGCTCCCGCGCGCCCAACGGGGGGGGGCTCAGCTCCCGCCCATCCATATTTATTTATTTTTTGATGTATTGTTGTATTGTTACTATTTTGTTTAGGATTTTTGCATCTGTATTAATCAGAGATATTGGTCTGTAGTTTTCTTTCTTTGTGTTAATCTTCCCAGGTTTTGGTAGCAGGGTTATGTTGGCCTCATAAAATGTGTTAGGAAGTATTACTTCTCCTTCAATTTTTTGGAAGAGTTTGAGAAAGATAGGTTTCAAATCTTCTTTGAACGTTTAGTAGAAGTCACCGGTCCTGGACTTTAATTTTTTGGGAGGTTTTTGATGCTTGTTTCAATTTCCTCACCGCTTGCTGATCAGTCTATTTAGATTTTCCAATTCTTCATCATTCTGTCTAGGAAGGTTATATATTTCTAGGAACTTATCCATTTCTTCTAGGTTATTGAATTTGGTGGTATATAATCTTTCATAGCATTCTAGTATGATCTTTTGTATATCTGTGATGTCTGTGGTAACTTCTCTTCTTTCATTCTGATCTTGTTTATATGGGTGTTTTCTCTTTTTTCCTCAGTGACACTAGCCAGGGATTTGTCAATTTTATTTATTTATTTATTTTTAAACTTTAACGCATTTTTATTCTTTACAGGTTGAAGGAAGTTTTCAAATGATACAAAGTAGCAAATTACAATTCTGTGAGAAAAAGGAAAGAAAACTGGAGGAATATAATGTGGAGCAATGAATAAGACCAAAACACGAAATACACACCACAGTATTATTTCTTGTAAGTGGACCTCAAACTTTGCTCTAAGGTTTTCAACAGTCAACACAAGGGGGAAACCTGATCATTTTAAACATTTTGAAGTATTTACATGATAAAAACAGATCCATTGGTTAGAGGAGCTACAACTATTCCTGATACTAAAACCAAACAATGGTTTCTTCATTCCTTTTTCATAAAGGAGAACTTCTAGTATGAACTCACCAGCTATTATCCTTAACATTCTATAATAGAATGGATGCATAATCATAAAAATTAAACAACTTAAAGAACAGAAACTCTTATAGAAGCACAGAAACTTTTCTGTAGAAGTGTAACACAAAAAAGTGCCCAGGTGACAAATTTACAGCTCAGTAAATTATCACTAAGTCATCACAACCATGTAACTACCACCTGAGACCAAGAAATAGACACCAGAGCCCCATTCATACTCTCTCCCAGTCTCTACTCACTCCCTCCTCTACAAAGATAATCATGCTCTCTATTTCTAATACAGTAGTTTAAGTTTTTGAATTTTATATAAATGGCTTCTTATAGTATATATTTTGAGTCTTGCTTCTTTTGCACAAAATTTTTGTGAGATTTAACCATGTTATTTTTTTTAATCCTCACCAGCACGACCAGACCAGGGCCAGGGACTGAACCACAACCAAAGTACGTGCCCTTGACCAGAATCAAACCCACAACTCTTTGGTTTGCGGGCTGATGCTCTAACCACTGAGCCAAACTGGCCAGGGCTAACCATGTTATTTGTATTTTATTTTTGTGTGTAATTTGTGTGTGTGTGTGTGTAATTTTTTGTGTGTAATTTTTTTATTGTTGAAAGTATTACAGATGTCCCCCTTTTTTCCCCATTGACCCCCTCCTTTCTGCTCTCCCCTCCTGAATTCCCCAGCCTAGTGTCCGCTGGCCATTTGTATGTTGTGTTTGGAGAAGTGTCTATTCAGGTCCTCCGCCCATTTTTTAATTGGATTGTTTGTCTTCCTTTTGTTGTGTTGTATGAGTACTCTATATATTTTAGATATTAACCCCTTGTCTGATGTATCATTGGCAAGTATGTTCTTCCAGAGAGTGGGTTCCCTTTTCATTTTGATGCTGGTTTCTTATGCCGTGTAGAAGATTTTAAATTTGATGTAGTCCCATTTATTCATTTTTTCCTTTGTTTCTCTTGCCCTAGGTGATGTATCAGTGAAAATTCCACTACATATGATGTCTGAGATTTTTCTGCCTATATTTTCTTCTAGGATTTTTATGGTTTCATGGGTTACATTTAAGTCTTTTATCTATTTTGAGTTTATTCTTGTGTATGGTGTAAGTTGGTGGTCTACTTTCATGTTTTTACATATAGCTGTCCAATTTTCCCAGCACCATTTATTGTATGCTCTTGCCTCTTTTGTTGAATATTAATTGTGCATACTGTCTTGGGTCAATATCTGGGTTCTGTGTTCTGTTCCATTGATCAATATGCCTGTTCTTGTGCCAGTACAAGACTGTTTTGATGATGATGGCTTTGTAGTATAACTTGATATCTGGTATTGTGATACATCCCACTTTGTTCTTCTTTTTCAAAATTGCTGTGGCTATTCAGGGTCTTTTACAGTTCCATATAAACATTTGGAGTATTTGTTCCAGATCTGTGAAATATGTCATTGGTACTTTAATAGGGATTGCATTCAATCTGTAGATTGCTTTGGATAGTACGGACATTGTAATGATGTTGATTTTTCTGATCCATGAACATGGTATATGTTTCCACTTTTTTATATCTTTTTCTATTTCTTTTTTCAATGTCCTGTAGTTTTCTGAGAAGAGGTCTTCTACCTCCTAGGTTAAGTTTATTCCTAGGTATTTTTGTTGTTGTTGTTGTTGCAATGGTAAATGGGATTGTTTTTGTTTGTTTGTTTGGTTTCCCTTTCTGAGCATTCATTATTGGTGTAGAAGAATGCCAGCAATTTCTGGATGTTAATTTTATATCCTGCTACTTTGCCAAATTCATTTATTAATTCTAGTAGATTTTTGATGGAGTCTTTAGGTTTTTCTATGTACAGTATCATTTTGTTGGCAATTAATGACAGTTTCACTTTTTCCTTTCCTATTTGGACCCCTTTTATTTTTTTCTTGTTTAATTGCTGTGGCTAAGACTTCCAGTACTATGTTAAATAAGAGTGGCAAAAGTGGGCATCCCTGTCTTGTTCCTGTTCTGAAGGGAAATGCTTTTTGTTTTTGCCCATTGAGTATGATGTTGGCTGTAGATTTTTCATATATGGCCTTTATTATGTTGAAATATGATCCCTCTATTCCCACATTGCTGAGCGTTTTTATCATAAATAGGTGCTGGATTTTGTCGAATACTTTTTCAGCATCTATTGATATGATCATATGGTTTTTATCTTTCATTTTGTTTATGTGGTGTATCACATTTATTGATTTGCGAATATTGTACCAGCCTTGTATCCCTGGGATGAATCCCACTTGGTCATGGTGAATTTTTTTTTTTTTTAATGTATTACTGGATCCGATTTGCTAATATTTGTTAAGGACTTTGGCATCTATGTTCATCAGAGTTATTGACCTGTAGTTTTCTTTCTTTGTAGTCTTTATCTGGTTTTGGAATTAGGATTATGCTGACTTCATAAAATGAGTTTGGAAGTCTTCCTTTTTCTTGAATTTTTTGGAATAGTCTGAGGAGAATGTGTGTCAGTTCTTTGAATGTTTGATAGAACTGCCCTGTGAAGCCGTCTGGGCCCGGGCTTTTGTTTGCTGGGAGTTTCTTGATTATGTCTTTAATTTCCTGTCAATTTTATTAATCTTTACAAAGAACCAGGTTTGTTGTACTAATTTTTATAGTCTTTTTATTCTCTATTTCATTCCATTCTGCTCTAATTTTTATTATTTCTTTTCTTCTGCTATCATTGGATTGCTTTTGTTTTTATTTTTTAGTTCTTTAAGATGTAATGTTAGGTTGTTTACTTGGGATTGCTCTTGTTTCTTTTTTATTTTTATTATTGACACTGTCACAGATGTCCCCCATTTCATACCCCCCTTTGCCCACCTCCAGCCATCCCCATTACCCCTCCCCTGCCTTTCACCACACTTTTGTCTGTGTTCATGAGCTATGGATATATGTTCTTGGAATTTCTCTTGTTTCTTGAGATAGGCCTGTAATGATATAAACCTCCCTTTTATTACTGCTTTTGCTGCATCTCAGAAGTTTTGATATGTCACATTGTCATCCTCATTTGTCTCTATATATCTTTTTATTTTACCTTTTATTTTTTTTTGACCCAGTGATTTTTAGTAGTATGTTGTCTAATCTCCACATATTTGTGGGTTTCTTTGCTTCCTTTTTTTGCAGTTGCTTTCTAATTTCAAGGCATTGTGGTCAGAAAATATGCTTGGAATAATTTCAATTTTCTTGAATTTGTTGAGGCTAGTTTTGTAACCAACATATGGTTTATCTTTGAAAATGTTCCATGTGCACTGAAGAAAAATGTATAATCTGATGTTCTGGGGTGAAAGGCTCTGTAAATATCAATTATGTCCATTTGGTCTAATGTGTCATTTAAGACCAATATTTCTTTATTAATTTTCTGTTTGGATGATATATCTAGAGCTGTCAGTGGTGTATTAAGGTCTCCAACTATTACTGTGTTTTGGTCTGTTTCTCTCTTTAGTTCTGTGAGTAGATGTTTTATATATTTTGATGCTCCTTGATTGGGTGCATATATATAAAGAAGTGTTATGTCTTCATGATGTAGTGTCCCCTTTATCCATCTTTGTTACCTTTGTTATCTTAAAATCTATTTTGTCAGATATAAATATGGCTACACCTGCTTTTCTGTGGATGATAGTTTCTTGGAGAATCACTTTCCACCCTTTCACTTTAAATCTTCCTTTGTCTTTGCAGCTTAGATGTGTCTCCTGAAGGCAGCATATGGCTGGGTTTCACGTTTTTCATCCAATCTGCTACTCTGTGCCTCTTTATTGGTAAATTCAGTCCATTTACATTTAGGGTAATTATTGATGTATGAGGATTTCCTATAGCCATTTTATCCTTTGTTTTCTGATAGCTCTGTGCCTTTGGTTCTTTTCCTTTGTGTTTCTATCTGTTGTTTTTGTTTGGTGGTATTCCATACTTCTTTCCTCTGTTTCATCTTTTTTTTAAAGCTATGTGTCTCAGTTTGGGGGGTTTTGTGTGTGGTTACCATTAAGTTTATGAAAAAGAAAATTTCATATATATATATATATATATATATATATATATATATATATATATATATTAGTTGTTTTTCCTTTTGAATGAATCTGACTCCATCTTCATTTGCAAATTCTGACCCTTTTATGTTTTTGTTGTCACAAATTATCCCTGTTTATGCTGTAAGTTTTTTGTAATCTTACTTATAGTATTGTGGCCTTTTGTTCTCTTTCACATAGAATAACCTCCTTGAGTATTTCCTACAGTGGAGGTCTTCTGGTGATAGATTCCCTCAGCTTCCGTATATCTGGAAAAATCTTTATTTCTCTTTCATATTTAAAGGATAACTTTGCTGGATATATTATTCTCAGCTAGTAATTTCTTTCCTTCAATAGTTTGAATATTTGATTTCACTCTCTTCTAGCTTATAGAGTTTCAGCTGAGAAGTCCAATGATAAATGAATAAGCTTTTCTTTATTGATCACTCCCTTCTTTTCCCTGGCTGTTTTGAGAATGCTTTCTTTGTCATTGTTGACAGTTTTCATACAATGTGCTTTGGAGAGGGCCTCTTTGGACTGAGGTAACTAGGTGTTTGGTTCGCTTCTTGGATTTCAGAATCTAGTTCTTTCCATAGGTTTAGGAAGTTCTCATCCACTATTTGTTTGAATAGGCTCTCTGTGCACTTCTCCCTTTCTTCTTCTGGTATGCCTACTATTCTTATATCACTGTATCTGATAGTCAGATAGTTCTGGTAGAACTCTTTCATTTTTTTATGCTCAGGTGTCTCTCCTTCCTTCTGCATCATTTCTGGATTCCTATCTTTGATATCACTATTTCTTTCCTCCATCTGGCCAGCTCTATTTCCTATGCTCACTAGTTCATTTCTGATCTCTTTTATTGAAATTTTCACCAGGGTTTCTATTTGGTTGTGTTTTAAAGTTTCAGTCTCTTTGGTAAAGTACTCATTTTGTTCATTAATTTGTTTTCCAAGTGCATTAAATTGCCTGTCTGTATTTTCTCACATCTCATTGAGTATTTTCAGAACTGCAATCTTGAATTCTCTGTTATTTACATCACATATTTCCATATGTTCCAGTTTGATTTCTGGAGATTTTTCATTTTCTTTCTGAGCTGCCTCACTACCTTGGCTATTAATGGTATTTGATGAATTCCTTCTCTGTCTAGGCAGCTATGTATTGGTGGCATTTATGTAGCAGATTACTACAAAGAAATTCTTCTATTAATTTCCAGTAGGTGGTGCTGAATCACAAGTTGTTTATCCCTGTGAAATCCCAAAGCTGACTTCCATGGCTTCTATCAATATAGTCGTGATGCTTGGGTGTGGGGTTTGTTTTGCCCTCTCAGTAACAGTGACCTCGGACCTCTGCAAGGTCCCCCAACCCATGTACTCCAACCAAGGATTAATCACAGAGTGCAGTGTTTGCTCAGGGGAAATTCTGTAGTGATAGTTCTCAGGTTTGCAGATAATGTGCTTCACAACCTGACACCAAGGGCAATGGGAGGCAGGTTTGGGGAGTATGCAGGGTAGCAGGGCTCTATGGCTTTCTTTCTCTGTTTGGAATGCCAACTGCCTGACAGCTGCAGCAGAATCCCTATGATGTGCCTTTGCCCAGGTCTCTCAGTTCAGCTGCAGTTTGCACTGTTCACTCCTGCAGGAATGCCCGCCTAGTCTCTCTGCTCCTCCTGGCTGAAGGAAGTGCCAGATATGGCCAGCTCCTTCCCTCTCCAGGCTGAGCCCACTGTGAGCTCCCAGCTGCAGGGATGCATCCATGGCCAATCTGAGCTTTCCTCCCTTCTTGCCTCCCCTAATGTTCCCATTTGCCAACCTTTAGCTGCTTCAATGTGAAAATCTTTCAGGTGTGCCTGTGTTGAGCAGGGAATCCTTTAATGAGTTATAGTTGTCCAACTTGTTGAAATTTCAGGGGAAGAGACCAAGGGGATTTTTCATGCCACCATTCCTTTAACATCACTGTGATGACTTTCAAGATCCTTACATATTGAACCAGAAGGCAACTTGGTTTTAAGACTTACTAAGAAGCTAAAATCTGGATGAAAGAAAGTGAAGAATTAGCCAAATAACATATATGCCTAACCACTAGATACAGACAGCAGTGTGGTGATGGCCAGAGGGAAGGGGTGCAGGGGCTGGGTGGAAGCTGGTGGGCAGAGGGGAAGGAATTGGGAACATCTGTAAAAGTTTCAACAATAAAAATTTTTTAAAAAGAAGCTAAAATAGTCACCATAGCTTTAAATGTGTGTGTGTGTGGCGGGGGGGGGGGGGGGATAAATTAATTCATGAAACAGAATAGAGTCCATAAATTGACCTACACACTTATGGTCTATTGGTTTTTGTCAAAGATACAAAGAAAATTCAATAGAGAAAGGAAGCCTGTTTAACAAATGGTTCTGGAATAATAGTACAAAGCAGAGTTCAGAACTAGAATATTATCAAGGATAAAGAAGAATGTTATATAATGGTAAAAAAATTAATTCTTCAGAAAGATATAACAATCTAAAATGTGTATGTGAACAACAACATAGCTTCAAAAATATGACAAGATTTATGTAATTAAAAAAATAGATAAATCAACAATAATACTTGGAGACTTCAACATTCCTTTCTCAGTAACTGATAGAACAAATGGAATAAAGAAAATATGAATCATAGTTTCAATCTCTTTGGTAAAATACTCCTCCTGCTTATTAATTTTATTCTCAATCTCATTGAACTTCCTTTCTGAGTTTTCTTTTATTTTGTTGAGTTTTTTTCATGACTGCTATTTTGAATTCTCTATCATGGATCACATGTTCCATGACTTTCTGTTTGGTTTTTGGAGAACTGTCATTTTCATTCTGTGTTACCATGGTAGCTTGGTTGTTCATAGTGCTTGATGTATTGTTCCTCTGCTGGAGCATTTGAAGTAGTGAACACTTTTCTTATTTTGATACCATTTTGATTTTAACGATACAGTAGGTTGATAGTTAGAGGTCTTCCTTTTGTTTTCCAGTAAATGGTGCTACACTGCATGTTCTGTTTTCTTTTACTTTTGCTACTTGTACCTCTGGGGTTGCAGTGTTGGGGGGCATCACAATGGTAGTGGCAGTCAATGCTTGGATTATTTGGATGGTGGATGGCCCCACTGTGTCTAGGTCACCTGAGTGATGTGGCACCACCATCGTGGTGGGAAGGGGGATGTGGCACATGGGGGAGGAGGCTGGGTTTGTGAGTTCACTGTACTATTTAACTGTTCATTATGACTTCTGGCACTGCTGTGTTGTAGCTGAGAGGCCATGGAAACATCTCCAGTGCTATTACCAGGCTGGCCTAAGTGGGGGAAGGTAGTAAGATTCTCAGGTGCTAATGCCACTTCTGCCCCTCTAACCCTCCACTAAGAAGGTTAGAGATCCACACGCCGAATCCTTCACTGCTGTCACATTAGCTGGGGTCATGGTCTCAGCTGTCATGGACTGGGAACCACATCTGCAGGCCCTGTCCCTGTCCTTTCTCCTTCCTGCCTCTCCTGTGTTTCTATTATGCACGCTTTCAGATGTATCAATTTGTGATCTATCAGTTGTGCTAGTGTGTTAAACAGAGGAACCTTTGTTGGGTTATAGATGTTCAACTTGTAGCAGATTTAAAGAGAGCTACAAAGAACCCTTCTCATTCTGCCATAATGCTGATGTTACTCTGAGAAAGAGATCTTAACCAGCTACCACCCTAAGGCACAGAAGAAAGTCAATAGTCTGAGGCACCCAGTCTATTATGTAAGAAGTCTATTAGCTTATTCTTATAGCTGCAGCCTACTTCAACACACATGTAAGGGCCAATTGTAATCCTCTCCAAGGACCACAGAGGGTGGTAGCTCTCTTAGCACCCTTTCCCTGACATGCTCCAGAACACTAGTAACTCTTAGTAGGTAGTTTGTACACACATCTTATGCCCTGGTTTTTATGTATGGTGACTCAGTTTTTGTGGCTGCTACCCAGGGGAAGCCCCCCCCCCCTTTATTGCCAGGCTCTGGTGGCCAATGGAGCTCATGTTCACAAGTTCAATAGGACTGTATAAAAGAAAGAAACAGTTCTTAGCCAGATATCATTCAAGGACTCAATGAAGAGGGCACAGATAGAAATTCTCATCTCCCAGTCTTCCCCTGAAAGAGGTATATCTGCATACTTTAAAATCTGCTGCTTGAGGTTCTGGTTTCTAATCAACCTGACTTTTGGTACTAACTGAGATCCTTTCCCATGGGACACTGACAGGTCTTGGAACACCCTCAACTACTGAAACCCAGTAAAAATAAAGTAGGCTGATTGGATAACCACAAAGGTTTCAAAGATAGCCAAAAGGCAGGGTTCAA
Organism: Tadarida brasiliensis; assembly: GCA_030848825.1. Taxonomy (NCBI): domain Eukaryota; kingdom Metazoa; phylum Chordata; class Mammalia; order Chiroptera; family Molossidae; genus Tadarida; species Tadarida brasiliensis. Next base: position 89,457,640 of record CM061280.1, read on the forward strand.
GAACAGGATGGGTGGCTGTTTGTATTTTAAATTCATAGAAGCCAACACAGGATGTCAAGGAGAATGAAGAGAGATGAATGCATTCCAAATGAAAGAAGATAAAACCTCAGAAAAAAAAAAAACATTAATGAAATGGAGATATGTGATTTACCTGATAAAGAGTTCAAAATAGCAGCCATGAGGTATTCACCAGGATAGGGAAAAGAATGGATGAAGAAATTGAGAATTTCAACAAAAAGTTAAAAATATATAATAAAATACCAAACAGAAGTCACAGAAATGAAAAGCACAATAACTAAAGAATACACTAGAGAGGTTCAATAGCAGACTAGATAAAACAGGAAAAAATGATCAATGGACTTGAAGACAGGGCAATGGAAATTCCCCAATCAGAGTTCAAAGGAAAAACAAGTGAAAAAAGTGAAGATAGCTTAAGGGACTTATGACACAGCATCAAGTGAACCAATATTCACAGTCCAGTGGTCCCAGAAGGAGAAGAGAAAGACAAAAGAACAGAAACTTTATTTGAAAAAATAATGGCTGAATACTTTCCTAAAATGGGGGATAAAAAACAGACATCCAGATCCCAAAATCCTAGATAGTTCTAACTAATATGAACTCTAAGAGACCCACACCAAGATACATTATAATTAAAGTGTAAAAAGATAGATACAAGGAGAGAATCTTAAAAGTGGTAAGAGAAAAACAACTTGTACATATAAGGGAATCTCCATAAGACTGTCAGCAAATTTTTCAGCAGAAACATTAAAGCCAGAAGTGAGTGACATGATATCATCAAAGTTCTGAAAGAAAAAACACCTGCCAAACAAGAATACTCTATTTGGCAAAGTTGTCATTCAAAATTGAAGGATATATAAAGAGTTTTCTAGACAAGCAAAAGCTAAAGGTATTCATCAGTACTAAACTGGCCTTACAGGAAATGTTAAGGGACCTCTTTAAGTTGAAAATAAAGGGTGGTAATTAGTAACAAAAAAACATATAAAAGTATAAATCTCACTGGTAAAGGTAAATATATAGTAAAATTCAGAATAATTTAATGTTGTAAAGGTGGTAAGTCAATCACTTTTAAAGTTAGTTTTTTGTTTTTAATTAAAAAAAAATCTTTATTGCCCTGGCCGGTTTGGCTTAGCAGTTGGAGCATCGGCCTGCAGACCAGAGAGTCCCGGGTTCGGTTCCCGCTAGGGGCATGTACCAAAAAAAAAAAAAACCACGTTATTGTTGAAAGTATTACAGATGCCCCCTCCCTTAAAGTTCATTTTGAAAGTAAAATGACAAAGGTAGTAAAAATAACTGTAACTACAATAATTTTCTAAGGAATACAAAGGATAAAAATATGTAAACTGTGATATCAATAAACGTGAAACATGTGGCTGGAATAAATTGTAGAGCTTTAGAACATGTTCAAAATTAAGTTGTCATAAATTTAAAATAAACAGTTATAAATATATGTTTATGTAAGTCTCATGGTAACCATAAGCAAAAACCTATAGTAGATAAACAGAAAAGAATCAAAGCATATCACTACAGAAAAGAATCAAGTCACAAAGAAAGAGAGCAAGAGAAGAAAGAAACAGAGGAACTACAACACAGCCAGAAAGCAATGAACAAAATGGCAATAAGTACATACCTATCAATAATTACTTTAATTGTAAATACAAGAAGCTAAAGGGGGGATAAATGGTGACGAAAGGAGACTTGATTTGGGGTAGTGAACACACAATAAAATATACAGATGATGTATAATAGAATTATACACCTGCAACCTATATCATTTTATTAACCAATGTCACCCCAATAAATTTAATAAAAATTTTTAAATGGGAAAAAGACATAGTGTGGCAGAATAGATTAAAAAACAAAACCCATCTGTATAATAAAGAACATTTATGACAAGGCTTCTGGTAACAGCATACTCAATGGTGAAAAGCTGAAAGCTTTTCTTCTAAGGTCAGAAACAAGCCAAGGATGCCCACTCTCACCACGTTTATTCAATAGCCAGAGCAATTATAAAAGGAAGACAAATAATACGATCCAAGTTGGGAATGAAAGAGTAGAGGAGATGCAAGGTGGCAGTGGAGTAGGTGAAAGTTACATTCACCTCCTCCCAGGACCAACCTGAAATTACAATCGAATTATAGGACAATCATCCTGACTAACCAACTGAAGACTAGCTGAAGAGAGGATTTACAGAGGAAGCCACATCAAGACTAGTGGGAAGGGCAGAGATGCAAAAAGGGCCAGCCCTGCAGTGGCTGAGGTTCTGGAGGAATATCTAAGCTGTGTGCATGTGTGAGGGGGTGTTCCCCCATGAGAAGTGTGAGGTATAAACCCCAAGCTGGGCTCCCCAGCCCAGAGCACCAGAGCAAGGAAAAGTCACCTATATAACATATGGCTGTGAAAAGCAGAGGGGCTTCTGTACACCAGAAGGAGACAGGAGCCCAATAGAAACACAAGCACACTCTTAAAGGACCAAAGCACAAAATTTTGTTCTCAGCGACTCACCCTGGGCTCCAGTAGGAGGAAGGATGGAACAGACTAGAGTCATGTGAGGACAATCTGGGGTTTGTGGCTCTGGGGAGAGAGCTGAAGGGACAGCAGCAAGGTTACCTGTACTGAGTCATTCTCCCATACTGCAGATGCCATCTTTCCTGGGTGAAGCATTTCCCTCTGTACAACATCAGCCTGGGGGAAAGCAAGATCCCCACCCTCAGGACTCCTTCTCACCCCACTCTGTGGAGCTTATGCACTTCTGAATACAGCCAGAGGCTCTTTCAGTGACTGAACCTAACAGGCAGCTGGAAGGCAAAGACAGGTAAAGTCAGATCTTGAGGTTCCTTAGGACTTTTGCTGACCTGTCCCCAGAACCTGGTGCTGATAAAAGCCATCTTTGGAGCACAGCACCCAGGACCAGAAAAGGAAGCCAAAAACTGTGGATTGCTTGTAGCTCCAAACAGGTGGCCAAAGGCCAGTCACAGGCAGCATCTTTTACATTGGCCTGCACCAGAGTCCCTCCCAAAAGGCCTGGAACCAACACAGCCAGTGGCCAGTTTCAGAACAACATCAAAGATCCAATAATTTTCACAAGCATCGCATCCGAAGGGAGATCTCAGCAAGCACCAAACCCTGCTGAGAAAAATACTGCTTCAAATAGTCAGCAACTGCCCGGCCAGTGTAGCTCACTGGTTGAGTGTTGACTCATGCACCAAGAGGTCGCCAGTTCGATTCCTGGTCAGGGCACATGCCCAGGTTGTGGTCCCAATCCCTGGTAGGGAGCATGCAGAGGCAGCCAATCGATGTTCTCTCTCATCGATGTTTCTATCTCTCTTTCTTTCCTTTCCTCTCTCTCTAAAATCAATAAAGAAAAAATATTTTTAAAAAAAGAAACAAATAGCAACTGCACAGCAGCTCACACACCATGGTCAGGGTTGAACCTCATAGTCAGCCAACTTGAGGGTTTATCACATGCATGAACAGGCCAATAGCAGTCAAGACTTAGTTACAACTGGAGGGCCCACGTAACACACAAGGGACATTCCTGGAGCACCCAGCTCAGGTGATCAGGGGGACTGCACCACTAGAACCCACAGGACACCTACTGCATAAGACCACCCCACAAAGACTGGGAGTCATAGCAGATCTATCTAATACATAGAAACAAACATAAGGGCAGCCAAAATGGAGAGACAAAGAAACAGACCCCAAAAGAAAGAAATAGAGAAAAGGAGATAATGAAATGGAGGCAATCAATTTATCAGATATAGAGTTTAAAATAATGGCTATAAGGATGCTCAACAGCATGAAAAAGAATGTAGAACTATAAAAAAAAGACCAGACAGAAGTGAAGAATACAATATCTGAAATGAAGAATGCACTAAAAGGAATAAACAGTAGATTAGATGAAGCAGAGGATCAAATCAGTGATTTGGAAGACAAGGTAAAAACAAACAAACAAACAAACAAACAAACAAACAAACAAAACACCCAATCAGAGCATCAAAAAGAAAGTAGAATTTTAAAAAATGAGGAGTGTTTAAGGGACCTCTGGGACAATATAAAGCATAACAACATCCACATCATAGTGGTACCAGAAGGAGAAAAGAGAGCAAGGGTTTGAGAACCTCATTGAAGAAATAATGACCAAAATCTTCCTTAACCTGGTGAAGGTAAGAGACACACAAGGGAGGATTCCAAGATGGTGGCAGATTAAGTGGAAGCTACACTGACCTTCCCCCAGGACCAAACTGGAATTACAAAATATAGAAAAATCATCCTGAATGGTCAACTGAAGACTAGCTGGAGAGAACACATAACTAAGGATGTAAAGAGGAGGCCACATTGAGACTGGAAGGAAGTGTAGAGGTGAAAAAGGGCGGGCTAGGATCCCACAGGCAGCAGCTGAGTGCTGGAGGGATATCTCAGCTGTGGGGATACCCCTGGAGAATTATGGGGTCTAAACCCCAAGCTGGGCTCCTCAACTTAGAATAACAGAATCAGGAAAGGTGCCCACATAACATCTGGCTGTGAAAAGTATCAGGGGTTCTGTCCAGCAGGGAGAGGTGGCTAGAAACACAGGCACCCTCTTAAAGGGCCAAAACACTAAATTTCATTTGTACCCTCACCTTGGGCTCTGGAAGAAGGGGGCCAGAGTGGACTAGAGCTGTGTGAGGAGAGGCTGGAGTTTGTGGCTCTTGGAAGAGAGCTGGGAAGGCAGCCACCAGAATCCCTGTGCAGAGTCATTTCCCCAAACTGCAGAAGCCATCTTTCTCCAGCAGAGTTCTCCCATCAATGCAGCTTTAGCCCGGGGAGAAGGAATTGCCCTACACATTGTAAATTCTCTTGCTATGCCTGGTGGAAGACTACAGTCTGGGACTCATTAAGTGACTGAGACTAACAGCCTGCAGGCAGAGACAGATCTCTGGGTGATTTAAGTCTTTGCCTGACTTGCTCCTCTGCCCCAGGCTAATAAAAGCAGACCTTGGTGTTCAGATTGGTCCTTTCCATACACACCCAGCCCCAGCAGAGGGAGCTATAAGCTTCAGATCACTGATAGCTAGAAAGAGGATACTTCATGACAGTCACAAACAGTGGCTGACATTGGCCTGCACCAGAGACTTTCTGAAGAGGCCCAAATCCAATAAACCCAGTGACCAGCTTCACTCAACAACATAGCAGGACACAATAAGCTTCACAAGAAAAGATTCCAAAATGGTGGCGGAGTGAATGGAAGCTACACAGATCACCTCCCAGGACCAAACTGGAAATACAACTAAAATAAAGTCAAATCGTCAGGAAAAAGCAACGGAAAAGCAGCTCGCGAGGACCATACAACCAGGGACACTAACTTGATCCTGGTAGGATTGCGGAGGCGCGAGAGGGGGGCTGGGAGCCCACAGACAGCAGCGGCCTTAGCCGTGAGCAGTGCCTGCCCTTGGGGTTAAAGCCCGAGCCGGCTCCACAGCGCAGAGCCGGGACAGAGTGCTAAAACAGCCACAGCCACTCACCTCGGACTCCGGCGGAGGGAGGGCGGACTGGACTGGAACTGTGTGGGGACACTCGGGATTTGGAGGGCGCTCAGAGCTTTTGCTGAGTTTCGCCCACGCAGGACTGTGGCCTGGTTGACTTACTCCATCCCAGGGCTCTGGGGAGAGGCGGCAGCCCCTCCCTCGGAGATTCAGCCACACCCAGTTGGGCCATAGAAATGCAAATCAAGGCTCATTAACTACCAGCATCTGCCCCACCCTCGGGAAATCCTCTCACGCTGAACACCTGAGGGAGGTTTTCATTCAACTGAGAACCCAAGGCTCTTTAAGTAACCAGGACTAATAGCCTCTAGGCAAAAAGCTAGAGGATAACTGAACCTTTTCTGGGCTTGCAACTCTACCCAGAAAAGTAAGACTCGACAGTGGTGTATAACGTGGGTCCTTTCACGCTCATCCAAACCCAGTACAGGGAGCCACAAACAGCAGAACACCAACATCCACAGGGAAAATTTGGCAGGCTCCAAAAACCACTGAGCTAGCCAAAATGGTAAAACAACGAAACAGATGCCAAACGAAAGAACAAGAGACCTCCAATGAAGATGAGATAAATGAAATGGAGTTAAGCAAGTTAACAGAGCTAGAATTCAGAGCCATGATCTTGAGGAAGCTCAACAGCATGTGTAAGGACATCAACACCATGAGCAAAGACATAGAAATATTGAAAATAAATCAATTGGAAATGAAGAATGACATAGCAGAAATGAAGAACACAATGGAAGGGCTAAAAAGCAGAGTAGAAGAAGCTGAGGACCGGATCAATGAATTAAAAGACAGGGTAGAAAAAATCAACCAATCAGAAAACCAAAAGGAAAAAACAATGAAAAAACAGGAAGACAGCTTAAGAGAACTGTGGGACAACTGGAAACGTAATAATATTCGCATCATAAGAGTCCCCGAAGAAGAAGAAAATGAGAAAGGGTTAGAGAATATATTTGAAGAAATAGTGACAGAAAATTTCCCTAATTTGGTGAAGGAAGAAGGCTTTCAAGTTCAAGAAGCACAGAGAGTCCCAAGTAAGAAGAACCCAAACAGGCCCACACCAAGACACATAGTAATTAAAATGCCAAAAATTAAAGACAAAGAGAGAATCCTCAAGGCAGCAAGAGCTAAGCAACAGGTTACCTACAAAGGAACCCCCATAAGGTTATCAGCTGACTTCTCAATAGAAACACTACAGGCCAGAAGGGAATGGCATGAAATAATCAAGGTCATGAAAAACAAGGATCTGAATCCAAGACTACTCTACCCAGCAAGGCTATCATTCAAAATAGAAGGTCAAATAAAGAGCTTCCCAGACAAAAAAAAAGGCTAAGGGAATACATTAGCACCAAACCAGCACTGCAAGAAATGTTAAAAGGACTGCTGTAATTAGTAGAAGAAATAGAAAGGAAAATAGAAACACACTAAACAAAAATGGCAATAAGTAAGTACATATCGGTAATCACCTTAAATGTAAATCGACTGAACGCCCCGATCAAAAGACACAGAGTAGCGGATTGGATAAGAAAGCATGACCCATATATATGTTGTTTACAAGAGACCCACCTCACAACAAAAGACTCACATAGGCTGAAAGTGAAGGGATGGAAAAAAATCTTCCAAGCAAACAGAAAGGAAAAAAAAGCTGGGGTAGCAATACTCATATCTGATAAAATAGATTTTAAAATGAAGGCCTTAACTAGAGACAAAGAAGGCCACTACATAATATTGAAAGGATCTATCCAACAGGAAGAGATAACCTTGGTAAACATATATGCACCCAATACAGGAGGACCAAAATACATTAAAAATCTTCTGGAAAACTTCAAAGGAGAAATCGACAGCAATACAATCATAGCAGGGGACTTCAACACCCCGCTGACATCACTGGATAGATCCTCTAGACAAAAAATTAACAAGGAAACAGAGACTCTAAATGAAGCACTAGACCAAATGGATTTAATAGATATTTACAGAGAATTACACCCCAGAACTACAGAATTCACTTTCTTCTCAAGTGCACATGGGACATTCTCAAAGATAGACCACATGTTAGGACACAAACGAAGTCTCTACAAATTCAAGAAGATTGAAATCATATAAAGCATCTTCTCAGATCACAATGGCATGAAACTAGAAATCAATTGCAACAAGAACATGCAAAGACATTTGAATACATGGAGGCTAAATAGCATGTTATTAAACAATGAATGGGTTACGAAGGAGATCAAGGAAGAAATTAAAAACTTTCTGGAAATGAATGAAAATGAACACACAACAACACAAAATCTGTGGGATGCAGCGAAAGCAGTTCTGAGAGGGAAGTTCATAGCACTACAGGCCTACCTCAAGAAACAAGAAAAATTTCTAATAGACTATCTAACCTCACAACTTAAAGAACTAGAAAGCAAACAAAAGGAAAACCCCAGAGCAAGTAGAAGGAAGGAAATAGTAAAGATCAGAGCAGAAATAAACGACATGGAGACCAAAAAAACAATTCAAAGGATCAATGAAACAAAGAGCTGGTTTTTTGAAAAGATAAACAAGATTGATGGACCCTTAGCTAGACTCACCAAGAAACAAAGAGAGAGAACCCAAATACACAAAATCAGAAACGAAAGAGGAGAAGTAACAACTGACACCACAGAAATACAAAGGATCATTAACGAATACTATGAACATTTATATGGCAACAAATTCGACAATCTAAGCGAAATGGACAAATTTCTAGAAACATATAGTCTCCCAAAACTGGACCGGGAAGAGATAGAAAACTTGAACAGACCAATAACAACCAAGGAAATTGAAGATGTAATCAAGACTCTCCCAGCAAACAAAAGTCCAGGCCCAGACGGCTTCACAGGGGAGTTTTACCGAACATTCAAAGAAGAACTAACACCCATTCTTCTCAAACTGTTTCTAAAAATTCAAGAAGAAGGAAGACTTCCAAACTCATTTTATGAGGCCAGCATAATTCTAATTCCAAAACCAGAAAAAGACACTACAAAGAAAGAAAACTACAGGCCAATATCCCTGATGAACATAGATGCCAAAATCCTGAACAAAATACTAGCAAATCGGATCCAGCAATACATCAAAAAAATTATTCACCATGACCAAGTGGGATTCATCCCAGGGATGCAAGGCTGGTTCAATATTCGCAAATCAATAAATGTGATACACCACATAAACAAAATGAAAGATAAAAACCACATGATCATATCAATAGACGCTGAAAAAGCATTCGACAAAATTCAACACCCATTTCTGATAAAAACGCTCAGCAATTTGGGAATAGAGGGATCATATCTCAACATTATAAAGGCCATATATGAAAGACCTACAGCCAACATCAAAATCAATGGGCAAAAACTAAAAACATTTCCCTTAAGAACAGGAACAAGACAGGGATGCCCACTTTCACCACTCTTATTTAACATAGTACTGGAAGTCTTAGCCACAGCAATCAGACGTGAAGAAAAAATAAAAGGGATCCAAATTGGAAAGGAGGAAGTGAAACTGTCATTATTCGCAGATGACATGATATTATACATAGAAAACCCTAAAGACTCCATCAAAAATCTACTAGACCTAATAAATGAATTTGGCAAAGTAGCAGGATACAAAATAAATGTCAAGAAATCGACGGCATTCTTGTACACCAATGATGAACTCACAGAAAGAGAAACTAAAAAAAAATCCCATTTACCATCGCGGCAAAAAAATTAAGATACCTAGGAATAAATTTAACCAAAGAATTAAAGGATCTATTTGCAGAAAACTACAGGACATTGAAAAAAGAAATAGAGGAAGATATAAAAAAATGGAAGCACATACCTTGTTCATGGATTGGAAGAATTAACATCATTAAAATGTCCATATTACCCAAAGCAATCTATAGATTCAATGCAATCCCAATCAAAATACCAGCGACATATTTCACAGAACTAGAACAAATACTCCAAAAGTTCATATGGAACCAAAAAAGACCCCGAATAGCCACAGCAATCTTGAAAAAGAAGGACAAAGTAGGTGGGATCACAATACCAGATATCAGATTATACTACAGAGCTACTATAATCAAAACAGCCTGGTATTGGCACAAGAACAGGCATATAGAGCAGTGGAACATAACAGAGAATCCAGAAATTGACCCAAGACATTATGCTCAACTAATATTTGACAAAGGTGGCAAGAGCATACAGTGGAGCAAAGACAGCCTCTTTAATAAATGGTGTTGGGAAAATTGGACAGCTACATGCAAAAAAATGAAACTAGACCATCAACTTACACCATACACAAGAATAAACTCAAAATGGGTAAAAGACTTAAATGTGACTCGTGAATCCATAAAAATCCTAGAAGAAAATGTAGGCAACAAAATTTCAGACATCATACGCAGCAGAATCTTCACTGATACATCACCTAAGGCAACAGAAATAAAGGAAAAAATGAACACATGGGACTACATCAAACTCAAAAGCTTCTGCACAGCAAAAGAAACAACCATCAAAACGGAAAGAGAACCCACTGTATGGGAGACCATAATTGCCCATGATACATCAGATAAGGGGTTAATCTCCAAAATATATAGAGTGCTCATACAACTCAACAAAAGGAAGACAAAGAACCCAATTAAAAAATGGGCAGAGGAACTAAATAGACACCTCTCCAAACAGGACATACAAATGGCTAAGAGACATATGAAGAAATGCTCAACATCACTAATCATCAGAGAGATGCAAATTAAAACAACAATGAGGTATCACCTCACACCTGTCAGAATGGCCGCCATCAACAAATCGTCAAACAACAAGTGTTGGCGAGGGTGTGGAGAAAAGGGGACTCTATTACACTGCTGGTGGGAATGCAGACTGGTGCAGCCACTGTGGAAAACACTATGGTGTTACCTCAAAAAATTAAAAATTGAACTGCCATTTGACCCAGTGATCCCACTTCTAGGAATATACCCTAAGAAACCTGAAACACCAATCTGAAAGAATATATGTACTCCCATGTTCATAGCAGCACTATTCACAATAGCTAAGATCTGGAAACAGCCCAAGTGCCCATCAGTGGATGAATGGATAAAAAAAGCTGTGGTGCACATACACAATGGAGTACTATGCAGCTGTAAGAAAGAAAGATCTCTTATCCTTTGAGACGACATGGAGGGACCTCGAGAGTATTATCCTAAGTGAAACAAACCAAGCAGAGAAAGAAAAATATCACATGATCTCACTCATTTGTGGAATATAATAAACATAACAGTATGGGGAACAGGGTAGACCTAGAGATGTGAAAGTAGGGTACAGACTGACAACCCTCAGAAGAGGGGGTTGGGGGGGGAGGGAGAGATAAACCACAGAACTTATACGCATGTATGCATAACTGATGGACATGGACAACAAAGCTGGGGATGGGGTGGGGGGATGGGGAGGAGGGTGTCAATGGGGAAAAAAGGAGAAACATCTGTAACAAAAATAAATTAATAAAAAATAATAAATAAAAAAAAGAAAAAAAAAATAAGCTTCACAAGCAGTATATCCACAAGGAGATTTTTGCAGGCTACAAATCCTGCTGAGGTGAATTGTGCTTCCCTTGATAAGCATCTGCATAGCAGCCTGCACACTGTGTTGGGGGTTGAGTCTCACTGTTGGCTAGCCTGAGGACCAAGACCATGCATGGATGAGCCAATAGCAATCAAGATTCAATTAAAATAGGAGGGCCCACACAACACACACGAAGGACATTAATAGAGCACCCAGGTCTGGTGACCAGGGAGTCTGTGCCACTGGGTTCCACAAATCAACTACTACATAAGGCCACCCTACCAAGACTGGTAGTCATGGAAGATCTACCTAATACAGAGGAACAAACCCAAACAGCCAAATGGGGAGACAAAGAAACAAGCCCCAAATGAAAGAACAAGAGAACTCTCCAGAAGAACAGCTAAATGAAATGGAAATAAGCAATTTATCAGATATAGAGTTCGGAGTAATGATTATAAGGATACTCAAAAACATGAAAAAAGTTATAAAACTATGAAAAACAATCAATCATAAATGAATAATGACATAGAAGAAATAAAGATTACACCAGAAGGAATAAACAGCAGATTAGAGGAAGCTGAGGACTCGATCAGCAAATTGGAAGACAGGATAGAAAATAATCACTCAATCAGAGAACCTAAAAGAAAAAAAGAAAAACAATTAAAAAACAGGAAGATCGTTTAAGGGAGCTGTGGGACAACATGAATGGTAACATCCTCATCATAGGAGTACCAGAAGAAGAAGAAAGTGAGCAAGGGATAGAGACACTGTTTGAAAAAATAATGGCAGAAATCTTCCCTAACTTATTGGAAGAAAATATTGCACAAGTCCAGGAAGTACAGAGAGTCCCAAGCAAGAAGAACCCAAAGAGGCTCATGCAAAGACATCATAATTAAAATGCCAAAAATCAAAGACAAAGAGAATCTAAAAGACAGCAAGTGGAAAGCAATGTGTTGCCTACAAAAGAGCTCCCATAAGGCTATCAGTTGATTTCTCAACAGAAATACTACAGGCCAGACGAGAATGACATGCAATATGCAAGGTAATGAAAAGCAGGGACCTGAAACCATGACTACTCTATCCAGCAAGGCTATCATTCAAGATAGAAGGTGAAATAAAGAGCTTTGCAGACAAAAAAAAAAAAAAAAAGGCTAAAGGAATTTATTGCCACCAAACCAGCATTGCAAGAAATATCAAAGTGACTGCTGTAATAGGAAAAATAGAGAGAAAGAAACATAGGCATAAAGAAAAAAAATGAAAATAAATAAGTACCTATCAATAAAACCCTTAAATATAAATGGATTAAATGGTCAAATCAAAAGACATAGGGTAACTGAATGGATAAGAAAGCATGACCCATATATATCCTGTCTACAAGAGACCCACCTCAGAACAAAAGACTCACACAGGATGAAAGTGAAGGCTTAGAAAAAATGTTTCCATGCAAATGGAAATCTTTTTAAAAAGCTGGGGTAGTAATATTCATATCTCACAAAATAGCTTCAAAATGGGGGCCATAAGAAGAGACAAAGAAGGTCACTACATAATATTAAACAGGTCTATTCAATAAGAAGATATAACCCTGGTACACATATATTCACCCAATATAGAAGTACTCAAATATATTTTAAAACTTCTGGAGGACCTTAAGGGAGATATCAACATCAATACAATCATAGTAGGGGACTTCAACACCCCAGTGAAATCACTGGCTAGATCTTCTTGACAAAAAATCAACAAGCAAACAACAACCCTAAACAACACACTAGAGTAGATGTATTTAATTGACATTTACAGAACATCATACCCCAAAGCTGCAGAATATACATTCTTCTCAAGTGCACGTGGGGCATTCTCAAAGATAGACTACATGTTAGAACACAAACTAAGTCTCTATAAGTTCAAGAAGTTGAAATTATATCAAGCATCTTCTAAAATCACAGTGGAATTAAACTAGAATTAACTACAATAAAAACACTCAAAAACATTTAAGCACATGGAGGCTAAATAGAATGTTGTTAAACAATAAATGGGTTACCAAAGAAATAAAAAAACTTCCTGAAAACTAATGAAAATGAACACACAACACAAAATCTATAGGACACAGCAAAAGCAGTCCTGAGAGGGAAGTTCATAGCAATACAGGCCTACCTCAAGAAACAAGAAAAATTTATAATAAATTATCTAACCCTACAAGTTAAAGACTTACAAAGAGAACAAAAAGAAAAACCCAGAGTTAGTAGAAGGAAAGAAATAATAAAGATCAGAGTGGAAATAAATGACAGAGAGACTAAAAACACAATAGAAAAGATCAATGAAACCAAGAGCTGATTCTTTGAAAAGATAAACAAGATTGATCAACCTTTAGCCAGACTCACCAAGAAACAATGAGAGAGGACCCAAATTAATAAAAACAAATGAAAGAGGTGAGGTAACAACTGACACCACAGAAATACAAAGGATTGTAAGATAATACTATGAACAATTATATGCCAACAAATTCGACAACCTGGGAAAAATGGACAAGTTCCTAGAATCATAGTCTTTTTTTTTTTATATAATCTTCACCCGAGGATATTTTTTTTATTTATCTTCATATAGAATGGGAGGGAGGGAGAGAGAGGGAGAGAGAGAAACATCGACATGAGAGGGACACGTTGATTGGTTGCCTCCCGCATGACCCCTACCAGGGCTGGGGACAAATTGCAACCGAGGTATGTGCCTTTGACCGGAATCAAACCCGCGACTTCTTGGTTCATGGGCCAATGCTCTAACTGCTGAGCCAAACCAGCCAGGGCAAAACATACAGTCTTTTTGAAACTCAACTGGGAAGAGTCAGAAAACCTGAACAGACCAATAACAATTAAGGAAATCAAAGCAATAGTCAATAAACTCCCAGCAAACAAAAGCCCTGGTCTGATCAGCTTCACAGGAGAGTTTTACCAAACATTCAAAGAAAGACTAACACCTATTCTCCTCAAACCATTCCAAAAAATTCAAGAGGAAGGAGGACTTCCAAGCTCTTTTTATGATGTCAGCATAATCCTAATCCCAAAACCAGATAAAGACACTATAAAGAAAGAGAATTACAGGCCAATGTTCCTTATGAACATAGACACCAAAATAATCAACAAAATCTTAGCAAATTGGATCCAGCAATGTGTTAAAAAAATTATGCACCACAACCAAGTGGGGTTTATCCCAGGGATGTAAGGCTGGTACAATATTCATAAATCAATAAATGTGATACACCACATAAAATGAAAGATAAAAATCATATGATCATATCAATAAATGCTGAAAAAGCATTTGACAAAGTCCAGCACCCATTATTGATAAAAACTCTCAGCAAAGTAGCAATAGAAGGATCACACCTCAACATGATAAAGGCCATATATGACAAACCTACAGCCAACATCACACTCAATGCGCAAAAACTACAAGCATTTCCCTTAAGAACAGAAATAAAATAGGGATGTTTGCTTTCTCCACTTTTATTTAACATAGTACTGTAAGTCTTACAGCAACTAGACAAGAAGAAAAAATAAAAAACATCCCAATTAGAAAGGAGGAAGTGAAACTATCATTATTTGCAGATGACATGATATTGTACATAGAAAACCCTAAGGACTCCACCAAAAAACTACTAGATATAATAAATGAACCTGGCAAAGTAGCAGAATACGAAATCAACATCCAGAAATCATTGGCATTTTTATACACCAATAATGAACACACAGAAAGAGAAACTAAAAAAGCAATCCCATTTACCATCGCAACAAAAAAAATCAGATACCTAGGAAAAAATTTAACCATGGAGGTAAAAGACCTGTTCTCAGAAAATTACAGAACATGGAAAAAAGAAATAGAAGATATAAAAAAGTGGAAGCATATACCATGTTCATGGATTGGAAAGATCAACATCATTAAAATGTCCATACTACCCAAAGCAATACAGATTGAATGCAATCCCTATTAAAGTACCAACAACATATTTCACAGATCTAGAACAAATACTCCAAAAGTTTATATGTACCAGTGTTCATCAAGCATGTGAAAAATGTTTAATATCACTACTTATCAAGTAAATACAAATTAAAGTTACACTAATTGACCGCTACACAAACATGGATGAATAAAATTAAAAGACTGAAAATTCCAACTGTTGATGAGGATGTAGTGAAATTCTCATACATTGCTAGTGGGAGTGTAAAGTGTTATAGCCACATTGGCAAACCATTTGGAAATATCTTAAGTTTAATTGAACATACATTAACATATGACCCAACAACCTCATTCTTAGGTAGTTCTCAAGAGAAATAAACACATATCCTCAAGTGGGTGTTTATAGAAGCTTTATTCATAATAGCCCCCAAATTGGAAACATGCCTAATACTTATTAACAGGTGAATGAATAGACATGTTATACTTCTGTAATGCAATACTACTAGGCAAGAAACAGAATTAATTATGTGTGCAAAATCATGGAGAAATTGAAAATACATTATGATGAGTCTGAAAATCCACTCTCAAAAGTGTGTGATTCCATTTATATGAAACTCTAGAAGAGACAAAAATTATCTTTTTTTGAAAGAAAGCAGATAAATTGTTGTTTAGGGCTTGGAGTTGGGGTTTGTCTGCTAAGATGCATGAGGGAACTTTTTGGGGTAATGGAAATATTATATATTTTGATGGTCATGTCTCTTTCATGGGTGAAATAAGTCAAAACTTATTAAACTGTAAATGTAAAATGGCTGCATTATTCTATGTATAAATTATACTTCAAATTTAATCTTAACTAAATTATTTATGTTACCAGAATTAAAACAAAAATGTCAGTCTCAATAGATACACCAAAAGCACTGATAAAGTTCAACACCTGTTCAGGATTAAAACTCTTGGCAAATTTATTTCAATCTGATAAAGGGTATATACAATCTACAGATGATATCTTGATTTCTTTCATCAGAGTATTGTAGTTATCCTAATATAGATTTTTCACATATATTGTTATATTTATACCTAAGTATTTCATTTATTTTAGTGTAAATTATGTTGTGCATTTAATTTCTAATTCCAGTTGTTCATTGCAGGTATATAGGAAAGCAATTGACTTTTGTATATCAACCTTGTATCCTGCAACCTTGCTATAATCATTTATTATTTCCAGGACGATATTTTTGTTTATTATTTGGGATTTTTTACATAGCCAATTGTGCCATCAGCAAAAACAACAAACAAAATTAATTTTAGATCTTCCATTCCAATATGTATAACTTTATTTACTTTTCTTGTCTTGTTGCATTATCTAGAACTTTCAGTATAATGAGTAGGAGTGGTGAGTGAGGACATTTTTGCCACGTTTCTGATTTTAGGAGGAAAGCATCTAATTTCTCACCATTAAATATGATGTTAACTGTAGGTTAATTGAATTCCTTGGGGTGACATTGGTTCACAAAACTATACATGTTTCACATGTGCAGCTCAACAAAACATCATCTGCATATTGCATCATGTGCCCATCACCCTAAGCAAAGTCTCTTTCTGTCCCCATTTTTCCCCCTTTTCCCACCTCCACCTACTCCCCACCCTCATTTTCCTCTAGCTATCACCACATTGTTGTCTGTGTCTATAGGTTATATATATATATATATATATATATATATATATATATATATATATATGTTTATTTTTTGCTTAATCCTTTCACTTTCATGCAGTCCCTCAAGCCTCCTCCCTTCTGACATCTGTCAGTCTGTTCCAAATATCATTGCCTCTGTTCTGTTTCTACTTTGTTTATCAGTTTATTTTGTTCATTAGATTCCACATATAAGTGAGATTATGTGGTATTTGTCTTTCTCTGACTGGCTTATTTCACTTAGCAAAATAATCTCCAGGTCCATCTACGCTGTCCCAAAAAGTAAGATTTTCTTCTTTTTTATGGCCACATAGAAGCCTGTTGTGTAAATGTACCACAGCTTTTTTATCCACATATCTATTCATGGACACTTGAGCTGTTTCCCGATCTTGGCTATTGTAAATAATGCTGCTATGAACATAGGGGTGCATATACTCTTTCGAACTGGTGTTTCAGGTTTCTTCGGATATATTCCAAGAAGTGGAATCATTGGGTCAAAAGGCACTTCCATTTATAATTTTTTGAGAAAACTCCATACTGTTTTTCACAGTAGTTGCACCACTCTGCATTCCCACCAACAGTGCACTAGGGTTCTCTTTTCTCCACATCCTCACCAGCACTTGTTGTTTGTTGATTTATTGATGATAGCTATTCTGACAGGCATGAGGTGATATCTCACTGTGGTTTTAATTTGCATTTATCTGATGATTAGTGATGAGTATTTTTTCATATGTCTATTGGACATCTGTATGTCCTCTTTTGAGAAGTGTCTATTCATGTCCTTTACCCATTTTTAAGTTGGGTTGTTTGTCTTCTTAATGTTGAATAGTACGTATTTTTAATATATTTTGGAAATTAACCCCTTATCAGATGTATCATTTGAAAATATGTTCTCCCATTCCATAAGTTCTCTTTTTACTTTGTTGATGGTTTCTTTTGCTGTGCAAAAGCTTATGTTTGACATAGTCCCATTTGTTTATTTTTTCTTTTGTTTGCCTTGCACGAAGAGATATATCTGAAAAATATTGTTAAGAGAAATGTCTGAAATTATACTGCCTATGTTTTCTTCTAGGATTATTTTGGTTTTGTGACTTACATTTAAGTCTTTAATCAATTTTTCTTTTTATTAATTTACTTTTGTTACACATGTTTCTCCTTTTTTCCCCCATTGACACCCTCCTCCCCCTCCCTCCCTGCCCTGTCCCCAGTTTTGTTGTCCATGTCCATTGGTTATGAGTACATGCGTACAAGTTCTGTGTTCATCGCTCCCCTCCCCCACCCCCTCTTCTGGCAAATGTCAGTCTGTACCCTACTTCCACGTCAGGCTGTTTTGATTACAGTAGCTTTGTAGTATAACCTGATGTCCGGTATTGTGATCCCTCCTACTTTGTCCTTCTTTTTCAAGATTGCTGTAGCTCTTTTTTTTGTTCCATATGAACTTCTGAAGCATTTGTTCTAGTTCTGTGAAATATGTCGTTGGTATTTTGATGGGGATTGCATTAAATCTGTAGATTGCTTTGGGTAGTATGGACATTTTAATGATGTTAATTCTTCCAATCCATGAACAAGGTATGTGCTTCCACTTTTTTATATCTTCCTCTATTTCTTTTTTCAATGTCCTGTAGTTTTCTGTAAATAGGTCCTTTACTTCTTTGGTTAAGTTTATTCCTAGGTATCTTAAATTTTTTGCCGCGATGGTAAATGGGATTGTTTTTTTAGTTTCTCTTTCTGTGAGTTCATCATTGGTGTATAAGAATGCTGTCGATTTCTTGATGTTAATTTTGTATCCTGCTACTTTGCCAAATTCATTAATTAAGTCTAGTAGATTTTTGATGGAGTCTTTAGGGTTTTCTATGTATAATATCATGTCATCTGCGAATAATGACAGTTTCACTTCCTCCTTTCCAATTTGGATCCCTTTTATTTTTTCTTCACGTCTGATTGCTGTGGCTAAGACTTCCAGTACTATGTTAAATAAGAGTGGTGAAAGTGGACATCCTTGTCTTGTTCCTGTTCTTAAGGGAAATGCTTTTAGTTTTTGTCCATTGAGTATGATGTTGGCTGTAAGTCTTTCATATATGGCCTTTA
Source organism: Tadarida brasiliensis (assembly GCA_030848825.1). Lineage (NCBI taxonomy): Eukaryota > Metazoa > Chordata > Mammalia > Chiroptera > Molossidae > Tadarida > Tadarida brasiliensis. The sequence goes on from CM061280.1 coordinate 89,476,458, forward strand.
TAATGTTGAGATATGATCCCTCTATTCCCAAATTGCTGAGCGTTTTTATCAGAAATGGGTGCTGGATTTTGTCAAATGCTTTTTCAGCATCTATTGATATGATCATATGGTTTTTATCTTTCATTTTGTTTATGTGATATATCACATTTATTGATTCGCATATATTGTACCAGCCTTGCATCCCTGGGATGAATCCCACTTGGTCATGGTGAATAATTTTTTTGATGTATTGCTGGATCCGATTTGCTAGTATTTTGTTAAGGATTTTGGCATCTATGTTCCTCAGGGATGTTGGCCTGTAGTTTTCTTTCTTTGTAGTGTCTTTTTCTGGTTTTGGAATTAGAATTATGCTGGCTTCATAAAACAAGTTTGGAGGTCTTCCTTCTTCTTGAATTTTTTGGAATAGTTTGAGGAGAATGGGTGTTAGTTCTTCTTTGAATGTTTGGTAAAACTCGCCCGTGAAGCCGTCAGGGCCTGGGCTTTTGTTTGCTGGGAGGGTCTTGATTACATCTTCAATTTCCTCCATTGTTATTGGCCTGTTCAAGTTTTCTATCTCTTCCCGATTCAGTTTTGGGAGACTAAGTGTTTCTAGAAATGTGTCCATTTCGCTTAGATTGTCGAATTTGTTGCCATATAAATATTCATAGTATTTGCTAACGATCCTTTGTATTTCTGTGGTGTCAGTTGTTACTTCTCCTCTTTCATTTCTGATTTTGTGTATTTGGGTTCTCTCTCTTTGTTTCTTGGTGAGTCTAGCTAAGGGTCCATCAATCTTGTTTATCTTTTCAAAAAACCAGCTCTTTGTTTTATTGATCCTTTGAATTGTTTTTTTGGTCTCCATGTCATTTATTTCTGCTCTGATCTTTACTATTTCCTTCCTTCTACTTGCTCTAGGGTTTTCTTTTTGTTTGCTTTCCAGTTCTTTAAGTTGTGAGGTTAGGTAGTCAATTAGAAATTTTTCTTCTTTCTTAAGGTGGGCCTGTAGTGCTATGAACTTCCCTCTCAGACTTGCTTTTGCTGTATCCCATAGATTTTGCGTTGTTGTGTGTTCATTTTCATTGGTTTCCAGGAATTTTTAAAATTCTTCCTTGATCTCCATGGTAACCCATTCATTGTTCAGTAACATGCTATTTAGCCTCCATGTGTTCATATGTTTTTGCATGTTCTCGTTGCAATTGATTTCTAGTTTCATGCCATTGTGGTCTGAGAAGATCTTTGATATGATTTCAATCTTCTTGAACTTGTAGAGACTTAGTTTGTGCCCTAACATATGGTCTATCTTTGAGAATGTCCCATGTGCACTTGAGAAGAATGTGAATTTTGTAGTTTTGGGGTGTAATTCTCTGTATATATCTATTAAATCCATTTGATCTAGTGCTTCATTTAGAGTCTCTGTTTCCTTGTTAATTATTTGTCTAGATGATCTATCTAGTGATGTCAGTGGGGTGCTGAGGTCTCCTGCTATGATTGTATTGTGGTCGATTTCTCCTTTGACGTTCTCCAGAAGATTTTTAATATATTTTGGTGCTCCTATATTGGGTGCATATATGTTTACCAAGGTTATATCTTCCTGTTGGATAGACCCTTTCAATATTATGTAGTGGCCTTCTTTGTCTCTAGTTATGGTCTTCAATTTGAAATCTAATTTATCAGATATGAGTATTGCTACCCCAGCTTTTTTTTCCTTTCTGTTTGCTTGGAAGATTTTTTTCCATCCCTTTACTTTCAACCTATGTGAGTCTTTTGTTGTGAGGTGGGTCTCTTGTAAACAACATATATGTGAATCATACTTTCTTATCCAGTCAGCTACTCTGTGTCTTTTTATCGGAGCATTCAGTCCATTTACATTTAAGGTGATTATTGATATGTACTTATTTATTGCCATTTTTGTACAGTGTGGTTCTAATTTTCTTTCTATTTCTTCTATTAATTACAGCAGTCCTTTTAACATTCCTTGCAGTGCTGGTTTGGTGCTAATATATTCCCTTAGCCTTTTTTTGTATGGGAAGCTCTTTATTTGACCTTCTATTTTGAATGATAGCCTTGCTGGATAGAGTAGTCTTGGATTCAGATCCTTGTTTTTCATGACCTTGATTACTTCATGCCATTCCCTTCTGGCCTGTAGTGTTTCTGTTGAGAAGTCAGATGATAGCCTGATGGGGGTTCCTTTGTAGGTAACCTGTTGCTTATCTCTTGCTGCCTTTAGGATTCTCTCTTTGTCTTTAATTTTTGGCATTTTAATTATTATGTGTCTTGGTGTGAGCCTGTTTGGGTTCTTCTTACTTGGGGCTCTCTGTACTTCTTGAACTTGAATGCTTTCTTCCTTCACCAGGTTAGGAAAGTTTTCTGTCACTATTTCTTCAAATATATTCTCTAACCCTTGCTCATTTTCTTCTTCTTCGGGGACTCCAATGATGCGAATGTTATTACGTTTCCAGTTGTCCCACAGTTCTCTTAAGCTATCTTCCTGTTTTTTCATTGTTTTTTCCTTTTGGTTTTCTGATTGATTGATTTTTTCTACTCTGTCTTCTAATTCACTGATCCGGTCCTCTGCTTCCTCTACTCTGCTGGTCAGTCCTTCCAATGTGTTCTTTATTTCTGCTATGTCATTCTTTATTTCCACTTGGTTGGTTTTCATGGTGTCGATGTCCTTCCTCATGCTGTTTAGTTTCCTCAAGATCATGGCTCGGAACTCTACCTCTGATAATTTGCTTAACTGCATTTCATTTATCTCATCTTCGGTGGAGTTCTCTTGTTCTTTCATTTGGGATCTGTTTCTTTGTTTCACCATTTTTGCTATCTCAGTGGGTTTTGGAGCCTGCCAAATTTTCCCTTTGGGTGTTGGTGTTCTGCTATTTGTGGCTCCCTCTACTGGGTTTGGATGAGCGTGGAGGGCCCTCCTTCAACACCACTGTCAAGTCTCACTTTCCTGGGTAGATTTGCAAGCTCAGGAAAATTCAGTTATGCTCTAGCTTTTTGCCTGGAGGCTATTAGCCTCAGTTACTTGAAAAGCCTTAGGATCTCAGTTGAATGAGAAACTCCCTCAGATGTTTACAGTGTAAGAGGATTTCCCGAGGGTGGGGCCAATGCTGGTTGTTAATGAGCCTCAATTTGCATTTCTTTGCCTCTTTTCCTCACCTGGTAATCTCCGAGGGAGGGGCTGCCACAGCTCTGGGAAGGAGCAAACTTGGCTGCCGGTCTGTGTAACCGGGAAGGAGGGGCTGGCCACCACCGTCCTTTGTGGCCACAGCTCAGCACAAACTCTGAGTGCCCTCCAACTCCCAGGTGTCCCCACAGAGTTCCAGTCCAGTCCTCCCTCCCTCTGCCGGAGCCCCAAGTGAGTTGCTGTGGCTATTTAGCGCTCTGTCCCGGCCCTCTGTGCTGTGGAGCCGCTGGGGCTCTTAACCCCGAGGGCGGGCACCGCCGCTGCTCCCAGCTAAGGCTGCTGCTCACAGCCAAGGCCACTGCCATCCATGGGCTCCCAGCCCACCACCCTCACGTGCCTCCGCAGATCCTACCAGGCTCATTCAGTGTCCCTGGTTGTATGGTCCTCTCCCGCTGCTTTTCTGTTGCTTTTTCCCGACGATTTGTCTTTCTTTTAGTTGTAATTCCCTTTTGGTCCTGGGAGATTGTCTGTGTAGCTTCCATTCACTCCACCACCATTTTCCCCAAAACCTCTTTAATCAATTTTGAGTTTATTCTTGTGCATGGTGTAAGTGGGTGATCTAGTTTTATTTTTTGCATGTATTTGTCCAATTTTCCTAATACTATTTGTTAAAGAGACTGTCTTTACTTCATTGTATGTTCTGGCTTTTTTAGTCAAATATTAACTGATATAAAGGCATGGGTTTATTTCTGTGCTATCTATCCTGTTCCACTGATCTGTAGCCTGTTCTTGTGCTAGTACCATGCTGTTTTTATTACTATGGCCTCGTAATATCGTTTGATATCAGGTAGTGTGATCCCTCCAACTTTGTTCTTCTGTCTCAAGATTGCTGAGGCTATTTGTGGTCTTTTGTGGTTCCATATACATTTTTGGAATATTTGTTCTAGATTTGTGAAATATTTCATTGATATTTTAATAGGAATTGCATTGAATCTATTGATTGCTTTGGGTAATATGGACATTTTAATGATATTAATTCTTCAAATCCATGAACATGGTATATGCTTCCACTTATTTGTTTCTTCCTCAATTTCTTTCTTTGGGATCTTAAAATTTTCCGAGTACAGGTCTTCTACTTCATTGGTTAAATTTATTCTTAGGTACCTTATTGTTTTGTTGTTGTAATAATAAATGTGATTGTTCCCTAATTTCTCTTTCTAATAGCTGATTATTGGTGTATGAAAATGCCACCAATTTCTGAATATTAATATTGTATCCTGCTACTTTGCTGAATTCATTTATTAGATTTAATAGTTTTTTTGGTGGAGTCTCTAGGGTTTTCTACATACAATATTATGTCATCTGCAAAAAAAATGACAGTTTTAGGTCCTTCTTTTTCAATTTGGATGCCTTTTATTTTTTCTTTTTGTTTGATTGCTATTGCTAGTACTTTTACTTAATGTTGAATAAGAGTAGTAAATGTAGATATCTCTGTCTTGTTCTGATCTTAAGGGAAATGGTTTTATGTTTTGCCCATTGAATATGATGTTGTCGTATATGGGCCTTACTATGTTGAGGTATGATCCCTTTATTCCTACTTTGGTGAGAGTATTTATAATAAATGGGTGCTGGGTTGTATCAAATGCTTTTTCTGCATCTGTTGATAAGATAATGTTATTTTTATCCTTCGTTTTATGTGATGTATCACATTTTTTGATTTGCAAATATTGTGCCAACCTTCCATCCCTGGAATAAATCCCATTTGATCATGGTGTATGATCTTTTTAATGCATTACTGGATCCAGTTTGCTAATACTTTGTTAAGGATTTTAGCATCTTTGTTCATCAGGGTTTTGATCTATAATTTTCTTTCTTTGTAGTGTCTTTACCTGGTTTGGGAATTAGGATAATGATGGCCTCATAAAAAAAAAAAGTTTTGAAATCTTCCCTCCTCTGGAGATTTTTGGAATAGTTTGAGAAGGATAGGTATTAGTGTTTGGTAAAATTCACCCATGAAGTCATCCAGTCCAGTACATTTGTTGGTGGAAGTTTTATTTTATTTTATTATTATTACTGTTTCAATTTCATTAACTGCAATTGGTCTATTCAGGTTTTCTGATTCTTCCTAATTCCGTTTTGGAAGGTTGTATGTTTCTAGGAATTTATTCATTTTGCTCAGGTTGTCTTTCTTTGTATTTTTTGTGATGCCAGTTGTTACTTCTCCTCTTTCATTTCTGATTTTATTTATTTGGGTCCTTTCTCTTTTTTTCTTGTAATTGATTTCTGGTTTCCTACCATTATGGTCAGAGAAGATGCTTGATATGATTTCAATCTTCTTCAATTTATTAAGCTTTATTTTGTGTCCTAACATATGGTCTATTTTTGAGAATGTTCCATGTGCACTTGAGAAAAATGTATATGCTGCTGCTTTGGGATGAAATGTTCAGCTAATATCAATTAAATCAATCTGATTCAGTGTGTTGTTTAAGATTGCTGTTTCTTTGTTGACTTTTTGTCTGGGAGATCTATTTGTTGATATCAATGGACTGTTAAAATCCCTTACTATGACTGTATTTCTGTCAATCTTTCCCTTAATATCCACCAAGATCTTCTTTACATAATTAGGTGCTCCTATATTGGTTGCATATGTTTTAAAGGGTTGTATCCTCAAGTCAATTCGTTTGATATTATGTAGTGACCTTTTTTGTCTTTTGTTATGGCCTTTGTTTCTAAGTCGATTTTGTTAGATATAAGTATTGCATCCCCAGCTTTTTTGTTTGTTTCCATTTGCATAGAGCATTTTTTCCATCCCTTCACTTTCAGTGTGTGTATCTTTTGTTCTGAAGTGGGTTTCTTCTAGACAGCATTTTTATGGGTCATGTTTTCTTATCCATTCAGTGACCCTATGTTTTGTTTTGTTTTCTTATTATTGGCACATCTAATCCATTTACGCTTAAGGTTATTATTGATAGATCCTTATTTACTGTCATTTTATTTTTTATACCTATGTTTCTCTCTATTTCCTTCTTTTTTCTTCTTCTTTAAACAGGTCCTTTAACATTTCTTACAATACTGGTTTGATGGCAATGAACTCCTTTAGTTTTCTTTTTTCTGGGAAGTTCTTTATTTTGCCTTCAGTTTTATATGACAGCCTTACTGGAAAGAGTAGTCTTGGTTGTAGGTCCTTGCTTTTTATTACTCTGAATATTCATGGCAATCCCTGCTGTCCTGAAGTGTTTCTGCTGAGAAATCAGTGGATAACCTCATGGGAGCTTCTTTGTAAGCAAATAACTGTCTCTCTCATGCTGCCTTTAAAAGTATTTCTTTATCTTTAACCCTTGCCATATTAATCATGATGTGTCTTGGTGTGGGCCTCTTTGAGTTCATCTTTTTGGGGACTTTCTGTGCTTCCTAACTTGTGTGACTTTACCAGCTTAGGGAAGTTTTCAGCCATCATTTCTTCAAAGAGTTTCTCTATCTCTTGCTCTCTCTCTTCTCCTCTGGTACCCCTAATGTGGATGTTGCTATGCTTGATGTTGTCCCAGAGGTCCCTTAGACATTCCACTTTTTTTTTTAATTCTCTCATTGGGTGCTTACTGATATGTTGTCCTCTAAATTGCTGATTAAATCCTCTGCTTCGTCCAACCTGCTCTTGATTTTTATCTAGTGTGTTCTTCATTTCAGATATTGTTTTCTTTATTTCTGACTGATTCTTTTGTTTGTTTGTTTCTATGTCCTTTTTAATGCTTATTATCTTTTTGTTTAAGTTCTCACTGAGATCATTCATTCTTTCCTTAAAGTTTTTGAACATCCTTATTACCATAGTTTTAAACTCTGCATCTGGTATCTTGCTTGCTTCCATTTTATTTATTTCTCTGGTATTTATTTTGTTCTTTTACTTGGGGCACATTTCTTTGTCTCTCCATTTTGTCTCTGTGCATTAGGTAGATCTGCTATGGTTCCCAAACTAGTTATGATGGCTTTATGATATAGGTGTCTTGGACTCAGTGGCACAATCTTCCAGATCACCTGAGCTTGGTGCTCCAGGAATGTTTCTTGTAAGTTACATGCACTCTCCTGTTGTAGTTGAGTCTTGAATACTTTCAGCCCTCTTGTGGATGGAGTTAACCCTGCAGGCTGGCTGACTATAAAGATAAACTTTGACCATCATGTATAAGTCACTGTACAGGGGCTGCTTCCCAAGATGGAGTTGTTTCCAGCAGGACCTTGTACCTGTTGGAATCCTCCTTTGGCTGTGCCACTTGGGTGGCTATTTGAGTTGAGCTCAGGTGTGCTCTTATGCCCACCACTGGTTGTATTAGTTCTGGGTCCATTTGTGTGGGTTCAGGTACAGGTCGATGTCAGACATTGTGTGTAACTGGCCTTGGGCTACCTGTCTGGAGTTACCACACTATTCACTGTTTGTGGCTGCATCTACTGGGCCTGAGTGTGTATGGGAGGGGCCAATCTGAATACAAGGATCATCTTTCTCCAGCTTAGAGCTGGGGGCAGATCTTTGAAAGGCCTAAGGCTCCCTGAGGTCTGCCTCCACCTGTCAGCTACTCCACCTCCCCCTGAGGTTGCCTGGTCTTCCTCCAGAGCTTTCTGAAGAAAGACTGTAGAGTAGGCCCAGGCTGGTTGTGACCCACAGACCCTTCCACAGGTCATGAGCTTGGTAAGACAGGACTACTGGTGTCAGGAATACAGGACTAGTGGGTCCCCACTTGGGTGCTGCATGGTCAGGCACTCAATGAGGGGAAAGTGGCCCATACTCCAGGGCAAAACTACTCAGCCTCTGCCAGAGTCTCCAAATATAGCTCCCTTAGGAGGAGTATGCCACAGGTTCAAGTTGGGTGCAGCCAGGTATCCCCTCTTCAGGGGTAAACTCAGCAGGGAAGAGTCACTGGGGCTGGGAGGACAGACCAAAAGAATCTCCTGGTGCTGGTTGAGCTCACAGGAGGGGGCCAAGTACTTTGTCCCAGTTCCAGACACACTCTGAATGTCCCAGCTCTGAGCAGCACTCCCTTCCCCCTGTGGAGCTCAGCTCAGCTCAGCAGATCAGGGCCACCAGGACTTGCTAGGGTGGATTCTAACAGTCTCCCATTGGAAGTGGTGCCAGGAAGCCTGTAAGAGGGGAGTGGGCATTCTTCCACTTTCTGGGATAGCTTAGGTTGTGCTCACAGGGGAGATAGGAGTGCCCCCACCCTCCCACAATGTAACCACACAGCCCAGCATCTGCCCATCTGATTCCTGGACAGAAACATCCCTGGAAGATGTACTCCAAAATCCCAGCTCTACACAGCACTCTGATCTCCCTGCATGACTAAACTCAGCATGGCAGGGCCACAGAGTATAAGGGCAGACCAAGTGGTTCAGCAGGTGGGAAGGGGTCGCTGGCTGCGCACTTGAGGTAGGGAAGAATCGTCCCCCTTTTATTTTATTTTTTTTTAATTTATTTTCAGACAGAGCGGGAGGAAAGAGAGGGAAGAAGAGAAAGAGAGAAACATCAACGTGAGAGACACACATCGAGTGGTTGCCACCCACACAACCCCAACCGGGGGGCCGGGGCAAACTGCAACCGAGGTACATGCCCTCAGCGGGAACCGAACCCCGGCCTCTTCGGTTCATGGGCCGACACTCTAACCACTGAGCCAAACCAGCCAGGGCGAATGGTCCCCCTTTTAAAGCTACACAGTTCAATTGCTGTCTCAATCTCCCCCAAGAGCTCCAGAAAAAGAATGCCCCAATGATTCCTGGTGGGTGCAGATTGAAGACCCTTCTGCAGGACCTGAGCACAGCAAAGTGATGTCACCAGTAGTTGAAGGACCAGGCAGTGTACTCTACAGGCTGTTGCTGTAACAATAGGAATGCTCGACCCTGAGAAGGTGGTATCTGGGTCTCTAGCAGACTCCCTTCTCTCACAGGCAGATTGAATCCCCACTGATTTTCACCATCAGATGCTATGCAGGTTCCTCTTCCTGTCTTTGTTGCTCTGTGTTGGGGAATCCCTGAGTGGGGTTGAGCCCATTCGCTCCTTAGGGGAGGGAATTTTGCAGCTGAGATATCCCTCTGGCTTCTCAGCTGCCACACGTGTATGAGCGAGCCAGTCCTTTCTGTGTCTCTTCCCTTCTTACCAGTCTCTATGTGGCTTCTTCTGTAAATTTTTGGTTATAACATTTTCAGATCAGCTCACCTTCAGTTGGTTATTCAGGTTGATTTCTCTATAATTTAGCTGTAAATCTGGTTTGGCACTGGGGGTAGGTTAGTGTAGCTTCCATATACTCTGTTGCCATCTTGGAATCCTATTTTTCTTATAGGTGTTTTTGTATATGTTCTTTATCAAGTAGAGGAATTTCCTCTCTTTCCTGGTTTGCTTATTGTTTTTATCATGAATGGGTATTAAATTTTGTCAAATGATTTGTTCTATATCTTATTGATATGATTGTGTGATTTTTCTTCTTTAGCCAATTGATGTAATAGATTACATTATGGATGTTTTTAAGTTCAAGTATCCTTGCATACCTAAAATAAATTTCACTTGGTTATGCTATATAATCCTTTTTATACATGGTTGGATTCTACTTGATAGTATTTTGTTGAGGATTTTTGAAATGATGTGCAGGAGATATATTGGTTGTAGTTTTCCTACGGTATTAAAATAATACTGGTTCATAGAATGATTTAGGAAGTATTTCTTATGCTTCTATTTTCTGGGAGAGATGACAGAAAATTAGTATAATTTCTTTCTTTTTCATTAAAAATTTGCTTTATTTTTCTGCCAAATCAAGTACTAGCTCCCCATTAAGTGAGATTTTTTTATGTATTCCAATCATTAATACAGTGAGCATCACTTTACCAATAACCCAAATAATAAATCAAAATAGGTCCCAGTGGTTATGTCCACATCTAGGTCGTTGAGATTTTTTCAGGAACTCTTATTTGTTTGCATTAGCTTTTAGTTCTTGGTTATATCTCCAGATATGAAAAAGCTGAGAGGCTCCTGCTGCCCCAACAAAGAAATTAACAGCAAACAGACTCCAGTTTTGTTTTTTGTTTTTTAAATAATTACAAGTGAGTATCTTGACCAAATAAGCCCTGTAGCCATCAAAACAGCAGATTGAGCTGTGCTGAGTTTTTCTGCAGGTCTGGCTATGTCAAGCAATCCTGTACACACCAACCCCCATTTCATAATTGGAACCCAGAAAAAAATATGTTCTCAGACCTGCTGGATGGTTGTACAGCGGCCCCAGTTTCCTGGGCAGCATGAGCTCCACTTTATCGAGGAACCGGTGGTAGGTGGCCCTCAGGCCCCGGACGCTGGCGGCTGACATGTCTGCAGACAAGGGTTCCCGGCCGAGCAGGCGGGAGGGTGGCCCTGCACTTGGCTGACAACGATCACCGCGGCTCAGGGCCTCGCATCCTCCTCTCCCCTCAGGTGCCTTCCCGCCGCTGCTCAGCCTGCCCCTCTGCCGATCACCCAGGGACCAGGTGGGAGAAGCTGATTTCTTTATTAAATGTTTGGTAGAATACATCAGTGAACACATCTGGGCCTGGTGCTTTCTATATTTGGAAGGTTATTAATTATTTACTGTATCTCATTTTCTTAAAGAACATAAGCCTAAATGACATAATCAAAATGGTGGACTTGAAGCTCTGGACCTTGGTTTCCCCCCAAATAATTAATCCCTCCCATGAGAGATTGGCTAAAATGTCTTTATAAGAGTTTTGGGAAACAATCAAAGATCTACAGCAATTAAGTCATTGCCCAATCAAGAAAAAAACCCATTCCAAATTGTAGGAAATTCCATGGTGTATTTTTTGCCTTTATGCCATACCCTCCCTGCTATGGCAACGTCCTGGTCTGGAAGAAGCAGCAGTGGAGTTCCTAATTTCCTCCTTTAAACAGGAATGGTTCAGTGTAGTCTTTATTTACCACACTTTAACCTGTCTGGTGGTTGTGCAAAGGACTGTTCTCTATTTTGCCCAACTTTGTTCTCAGGCAGGAGAAGCAGTCGGAACACCTTGGGAAAGCTGCAGGGACACCGAGAGTGGAGATGTACAACTGACCATCAAAGTCTTCAAGGAAAAACTCCTTCAGAAATTATATCTAAAAGTAACCAAGTATATGGGGAAATTGCAAAAGCCACACAGAGTCCCAGGCAAGACACATGTTCAAGAAAGGCCTGAGATGGTGATAAGCTTTCTTCTCATGCTGATCCTGAGTCTCAGAACCAAGATCCAGCTAATTAGGACTTCCCCAGCACAGAGCCAGTATGCAAAGACTAAGAGAGTTGACAGTTTTTTTCATATTCCCAATTTTCAACAAAAACAAATCACAGGACATACAAAGAAACAGGAAAGCATGGCTCATTCTAAGGGAGAAAGTAAAGTGGCAGAAACCATCCCTGAAGATACACAGATATCAGACTTACTAGAAAACAACAACTGACTTAAATATGCCTCCAAAGCTAAACAAAACAAAGACAAACAACTAAAGAAATCAGAACAATAATATATGATCAAAGTAAGACTATCAACAAAGAGCTAGAAATGACAAAACGGAAACAAACAAAAGTTTTGGTGCTGAAAAATACAATAATTGAATTTAAAGACTACAGAATTTCAACAGCAGACTTGAGCAGACAAAAGAGTCTGAAAATAGGATATTTGAAATTGGTGAGTCTGAGGAGCAAAAACAAAAAAAGAATGACAACAGTGAAGAGAGTCCAAGGTACTTATGGGACACAATAAGTAGGCCAATATATGAATTATGGGAGCCCCAGAAAGAGAAGAGAGAGAGAAAAGGACAAGGAGAGTATTTGAAGAAATAGTAGTTAAAGTTTTACCAAATTTGAGGAAAAGACATGACACTAGGAGTCCAGGAATCTCAACAAACTTTAAGTAACATAGGCACAAAGAAATCCATACCACGAAATATTTATAATTGAGTTTTTGAGAGGTAAAGATAGAGAGAGAATTTTGAAAGTAGCAAGAGAAAAGCAACTCATCACATACAAGGAGTTCTCAATATGATTATTAGCTGATTTCTCAGCAGAAATCTTGGGAGACTAGAAGACAGTGAAATGACATATTTAAAGTGTTGGGGGAGAAAACGCTGTCAACCAAGATACTTTCTTTTTCATGTTAAAATTGACTATTTTTCTCCAACTTTATTGAGGTATAATTGACAAATGAAATTGTATATATTTAAAGTATACAACATGATGATTTGATATACATATATTGCAAAATGATTAACACAATCATGTTAACACATCTGTCACCTTTTCTTGTGATGAAAACACTTAAGATCTACTCTCTTGGCAAATTTTAAGTATGCAACACAATATTATTAAATATAGTCAACATGCTGAACATTAGATACTCAGAACTTAGTAATTTTATAACTGAAAGCTTGTATCCACTGACTAGCATTCCCCATTTCCCCAGACATCCAGCTCCTGGTAATCATCATTCTACACTCTGTTTCTGTGAATTTGACCTGTTTTTAAAAAATATATTCTACCTATAAATGAGGTCATACAGTATTTGTCTTTCTCTGGCTTATTTTACTTAGCATAATATGCTACAGGTTCATCGATGTGACAAATGGCAGAATTTCTTTCTCATGACTAAGATTCATGTATATATGAAATATTTATATATTTCACATCTTTATCCATTTACCCATTGATGAACACTTGTGTTTTTTCCATATCATGGCTATCATGAATAATGCAGCAATGAACAGGAGAGTATAGATATCTTTTTGGGATAGTGATTTTATTTCCTTAAAAAATGTACTTAGAAGTGGGGTTACTGTGTCACATAGTAGTTCTATTTTCAATTTTTTGAGGAACCTCCGTACTATTTTCCATAATGGCTGTACCAATTTACATTCCAAGTGCACAAGGGTTCCCTTTTTTCCCACATCCCTGCCAACACTTGTTATATTTTGTCTTTTTGATAGACATCCTAAGAGATATGAGGTAATATCACCTTTTATTACAATAATCTTTGGGGGTTAGGACTTCAACATATAAATTTTGGAGGGATACAAACATTCAGACCATAGCACTCTCTATGCTACCTAACCCCTCCCGTGCAGATGAAGCTAACTTACCCCAGTCCACCAGGATTGAGAAGGGAGAAGCCTGTATCTGTATCATCTTCTACCCATTACTGTGAGGCCAAGCTACTTAAGCCTCATGGCAGGCTTCATGGTCCAATATAATGTAGTTATGGAGGATATCACTAGATATGTATAGATCTGGGGCCCAGATAAGTACATGGGCTTTGGAGTTGATGCTTGTTCTTCTATTTCTTAGCTGTGTAAGACTAGCTAAGTTCCCTTATCTCTTTAAGTCTCAATTTACCCTTATAATTGACTTCTTGTTAAGATGTTTGACTGAACTGATGTGGGAAGCCCTGCTCTTGTGCCCCCTCACATACTTCTGTGAGAAACCCTGGGTGTTTTCTTGTTCCCTAATTTCACAAGTGAGTGGAGCACATAACATAAAAAGAAAGCATAGCCTGACCGATGTGGCTCAATTGGTTGAGTGTCATCCCATGCACCAAGAGGTCACTAGTTCAATTCCTGGTCAGGGTACATGCCCGGGTTGTGGGCTCAATACCCAATAGAAGGCTGCAGGAGGCAGCTGATCAACATTTCTCTCTCATCGATGTTTCTATCTCCCTCTCGCTTCCCATCTCTCTAAAAACTGAACAAAAACATATATATATGTAAAATTTAACCTTAAGTTTACTAAATAAGATAAAGAGGGTCATCAATAATACGGCATATTTTCTGAAGTTATCATAGCAACATAGGAGCTAAATACCTACCACCAAGACTAGTAAAGTGGGAAATGGAAACATACATTTTTAGTACCAAGTTAAATAGTCTTATTTCAAAAATGGAGCATAGCTAGTAGAAAAAAACTTTAAAAAACATAAAGTAATTAAATAAAACCTTCTAAAATTGAATATATGTATATATTTATACACCTTTCAGATAGAAGATATTGATTTTTTTCTCCATATATCCATGAAACACGTCATCAAACAGTTCCCGAGCTGTCATATTCTGTGTCTGCCCTCTACTTTCCAAGTTTGGGGCTTCAAGATTAGTTAGACCTAGCTTCATGCCTTGTATGGGTTAAAAGTCTCACTAGGAAGCAGATATGTGAACAAATAACAGTAATAAGTTGGTCTACATGACATGTAGACATATGTACCAACTTACTGGAACACAAGGAAAGGAAAGGTTACTTTTACCTGTGTTGAGGGTGGGGGATCAGAGATGGGAGACAAAAAAGGCTTTGTAGAGAAAGGAATATTTGAGTTGAAATATAAATGGGACCTCACCTTCATCAAGATGGAGGGAAAGATGGTTACAGCCATAGGGGATGGTGTGTGTAGAAATATGGAAATATAAAACAGCATGACATGTAGGAAGAAAGCATTTCATCCATGGAAAATTGAAGGGAGCTTCTACTCTAGAGTACACTGCCACCAGGCGGCAGTAGGAGCATTATTCTTGTATTCTGAAGCATAGCTGTGCTTTGTTAAACTAGAAGTTTTTAAAGTTTTTTTCCACTTATAACTGTTTCTAAACTTAACTGTATTAATAGTGTAAACCAAGTCCACAAACTTAAGGGTGTAAGAAATTTTGCTTTTTTTCTAACATTGATCTTTTCTTTTTTATCTTCATCATACTAGAATGTGGAAACTTAATTTCAGCTATTTAAGGATGCCTTCCCCTTTGACCCTCCACTTTTCACCAGGGTTGTATTTATATTCTGGAGGGAGGAAACAAAGTTAGGCTTTCACAGTTAGGCAAAGTTAGGCTTTTAATACTCCGTGCTCTTATAGATCTATGTTGGCATCACTTCAATATATTCTTGTGTAACCTTTGGTCATTTATGTATGTCAGTCACTAATATGTCTTTCTTGATCACAGTCACTTCAGTTTCCTTACCTGGGAAATGTTTCATTTCTCCTATGCCGCTCTTGACTATAGGAAATTATGGGCAGGTATATTTTCCTAGATACTACACAGCATTTCTTCTTTATTCTTGCAAATTGTGATGCACTAGGGAACTCTGGGATGTTGTCAGATACGTGTCCTCTACACTAGGGAGGGAAAAACAATTTAATTCTTTTTTATATTCATACTAATGTGGGAGTTCTGGAGACTTAGCAGGAGTTTTAGCAGTCTATCGGCTCCCTTCTCAGAATCCACAGTTACACAAGTTTTCTTTGCTTTGTCTCTGAGACTTTTCTCCTCTTTTTTTCTTTTACTTTACTTTTATTGTTTACACTATTACAGATGTCCCCAATTTCACCCACTTTGCCCACTTCACCCCAGCCCTTGCCCCCTCTTCCCTCTGTCCATCACCACACTGTTGTCTGTGTCTATGGGTTATGCATATATGTTCTTTGGTTAATCCCTTCACCTTCTTTCATCCAGTCCCCTCTCCTCCCTCCTCTCTGACAGCTGTCAGTCTGTTCCATGTATCCATGCCTCTCTTTCTATTTTATTCATCAATTTATTTTGTTCACTGGATTCCACATATAAGTGAGATCATATGGTATTTGTCTTTCACCAACTGATTTATTTCACTTACCATAATAATCTCAAGGTCCATCCATGCTGTCTCAAAAGGTAAGAGATCCTTCTTTTTCACAGCTGAGTAGTATTCCATTGTGTAAATGTACCACAGCTTTTTATCCACTCATCTACTGGTGGGAACTTGAGCTGTTTCCAGATCTTGGCTATTGTAAATAATGCTGCTATGAACATAGTGGTGCATATATTCTTCCAAACTGGTATTTTGGGTTTCTTTGGATATATTCCCAGAAGTGGAATCACTGGGTCATAAGGAAGTTCCCTTTTTAATTTTTTCAGAAAACTCCATACTGTTTTCCACAGTGGTTGTACCAGTCTGCATTACCACCGAAATGCACTAGGGTTCCTTTTTCTCCAAATCCTCGCCAGCACTTGTTGTTTTTTTATTAATTGATGGTAGCCATTCTGGGAGGTGTGTGGTGATATCTCATTGTGGTTTTAATTTACATCTCTCTGATGATTAGTGATGTTGAGCAATTTTTCATATGTCTATTGGCCATCTGTATGTCCTCTTTGGAGAAATGTCTATTCAGGTCCTTTGCCCATTATTTAACTGGATTGTTTGTCTTCCTGGTTTTGAGTTTTATACGTTCTTTGTATATATTGGAAATTAACCCTTTATGAGATGTATCATTGGAAAATATGTTCTCTAATACAGTGAGCTCCCTTTTCATTTTGTTGATTGTTTCTTTTGCTGTACACAAGCTTTTTATTTGGATATAGTTCCATTTGTTTATTTTTTCCTTTGTTTCTCTTGCCCTAAGAGATATATCAGCAAAAATATTGTTACGAGAGATGTCTCAGATTTTACTGTCTATGTTTTTTTCCAGGATATTTATGGTTTTGCAACTTACATTTAAGTCTTTAATCCATTTTTAATTTATTCTGTGTGTGGTGTAAGTTGATGGTCCAGTTTCATTTTTTTGTGCCCGTCCAATTTTCCCAACATCATTTATTAAAGAGACTCTCGTTTCTCCATTGTATGTTCTTTCCTCCTTTCTGGGCTCAGTTCTATTCCATTGATCTATGTGCCTGTTCTCATGCCAGTACAAGGCTTGTTTTTAAATTTTTTAATATGTTTTTGTTGATTTGAGAGAGAGAGAGAAATCAACGTGAGAGAAACATTGATCGGTTGCCTCCTGTACATTCCCTGGGACCAAACCTGCAACCTGGGCATGTGCCCTGACTGGGAATCAAACCAGAAACCTTTCAGTGCAAGGAAGATGCTCAACCAAGTGAGCCACACTGGCCAGAGCACTAGTTCAAGGCTGTTTTGATTACATCAGCCTTGTAGTACAGTTTGGTATCAGGTAGTGTGAAACCTCCAACTTTATTCTTCTTTCTCAAGATTACTGAGGCTATTTGAGGTCCTTTTTGGATCCATAGAAATTTTTGGAATATCTGTACTATATCTGTGAAATATGCCATTGGTATTTTAATAGGAATTGCATTGAATCTATAGATTGCTTCGAGTAGTGTGGACATTTTAATGGTGTTAATTCTTCCAATCCATAAATATGGTATATGCTTCCATTTATTTGTATATTTCTCAATGTCTTTCTTCAATGTCTTATAGTTTTTCATATACAGGTGTTTTACCTCCTTGGATAAATTTATTCATAGGTACTTTATTTTTTTTCAATAGTAAATGAGAGTGTTTTCTTAGTTTATCTGTCTGATAGTTCATTATTGGTGTATAGAAAAGCCACTGATTTCTGAATATTAATTATGTATTCTGCTACTTTACTGAATTCATTTATCAGTTATAGTAGTTTTTAGTAGAATCATTAGGGTTTTTTATTTACAGTATCATGTCATCTGAAAATAATGACAGTTTTACTTCTTCCTTTCTAATTTGGATGCTTTTATTTTTTCTTCTTGTCTGATCACTGTGGCTAGAACTTCCAGTAGTTTGTTGAATAAGAGTGGTGAAAGTGGACATCCTTGTCTTGTTCCTACTTTTTGCCCATCGAGTATGATGTTGGTTGTAGGCTTTTCATATATTGCCTTTGTTATGTTGAGGTGTGTTCCCTCTATTCCCACTTTGCTGAAGGTATATATATATATATATGTACTGGATTTTATCAAATGGTTTTTCTGTATCTATTGATACGATCATGTGATTTTTATCTTTTATTTTATTTATGTGATGTATCACGTTTATCAATTTGCAAATAGTCTATCAACCTTGCATCCAAGCATAAATCCCACTTAATCATGGTGTATTATGTTTTCAATGTACTGCTGCATCTGGTTTGCTAATATTTTGTTGAGGATTTTAGCACCTAAGTTCATCAGGAATATTTGCCTATAATTTTCTTACATTTTAGTGTCTTCATCTGGTTTTGGCATTAGGATAATGCTGACCTCCTAAAAAGAGCTTGGAAATCTTCCATCCTCTTTAAATTTTTGGAATAATTTGAGAAGGATAGGTGTTAATTCTTCTTTGACTCTTTGGTAAAATGCACCTGTGAAGCCAACTGGTCCAGGACTCTTGTTTCTGGGAGTTTTTTTAAAAAAATACTGCTTTAATCTCATTAGTTGTAATTGGTCTATTCGGGTTGTGTGATTCTTCCTCATTTAGTTTTGGAAAATTATATGTTTCTAGTAATTTATCCATTTTGCCCAGGCTATCCAATTTGTTGGCATATAGTTGTTCATAATATTGTCTTACAGTCGTATTGTATTTTTGTGATGTCAGTTGTTACTTCTCCTCTTTCACTTATGATTTTATTTATTTGGGTCCTATTTTTTTCTTGATGAGTCTGTTTAAAGCTTTGTCAAACTTGCTTATTTTTACAAAGAACCAGCTCTTGGTTTCATTGATCTTTTGTATTTGTTTTAGTCGCTGTATCATTTATTTTCCACTCTGATATTTTTTTAAATATGCCTTTATTGATTTTTTTAGAGAGAGCAGAATGGAGAGAGAAATAGAAACATCAATGTGAGGGGATTCCAAAATGGCAGCAGAGTGAATGGAAACTACACAGACCATCTCCCAGGACCAAACTGGAATTACAACTAAAATCAAAACAAATCGTCAAGATAAAGCAACAGAAAAGCAGCTTGCAAGGACCACATAACCAGGGACAATGAATCGATCCTGGTAGGATTGCGGAGGTGCGAGAGGGGGGCTGGGAGCCCACAGACATCAGCAGTCTTAACTGTGAGCAGCACCCTCAAGGTTAAAATTCCAAGCCGGCACCACAGCGCAGAGGGCAAGGACAGAGCACTAGATTGGCTATAGCCACTCATCTTGGGCTCTGGCAGAGGGAGGGTGGACTGGACTGGAACTGTGTGGGGATACTCGGGATTTGGAGGGCGCTCAGAGCTTTTGCTGAGTTGCAGCCACGTAGGACGTTGGCCATCTTACTCCTTCCCAAGGCTCTGGGGAGAAGCGGAGGCCCCTCCCTCAGGAATTCAACCCCACCCAGGTGGGCCAAAGAAAAGTAAATTGAGGCTAATTAACAACTAGCATCTGCCCCACCCTCGGGAAATCCTCTTATGCTGAACACCTGAGGGAGTTTTTCATTCAACTGAGAACCCAAGGCTCTTCAAGTAACTGAGACTAATAGCCTCCAGGCAAAAAGCTAGAGGATAACTGAACCTTTCCTGGCCTTGCAAATCTACCCAGGAAAGTAAGACTTGACAGTAGTGTTTAACTTGGGTCCTCCCATGCTCATCCAAACCCAGTAGAGGGAGCCACAACAGTAGAACACCAACACCCACAGGGAAAATTTGGCAGGCTCCAAAACCCACTGAGATAGCCAAAATGGTGAAACAAAGAAACAAATCCCAAATGAAAGAACAAGGGACCTCTACCGAAGATGAGATAAATGAAATGAGGTTAAGCACGTTATCAGAGGTAGAGTTCAGAGCCATTATCTTGAGGAAACTCAAGAGCATGAGGAAGGACCTCAACACCATGAGTAAAGATATAGAAACATGGAAAAACAACCAAGTGGAAATGAAGAATGACATAGCAGAAATAAAGAACACATTGGAAGGACTAACCAGCAGAGTAGAGGAAGCTGAGGACCGGACCAGTGAATTAGAAGACAAGGTAGAAAAAATCAATAAATCAGAAAACCAAAAGGAAAAAACAATGAAAAAACAGGAAGACAGCTTAAGAGAACTGTGGGACAACTGGAAACATAATAACATTCGAATCATAGGAGTCCCCGAAGAAGAAGAAAATGAGCAAGGGTTAGAAAATATATTTGAAGAAATAATAAAAGAAAACTTTCCTAACTTGGTGAAGGAAGAAGGCATTCAAGTTCAAGAAGCGCAGAGAGGCCCAAGTAAGAAGAACCCAAACAGGCTCACACCAAGACACATAGTAATTAAAATGCCAAAAATTAAAGACAAAGAGAGAATCCTAAAGGCAGCAAGAGATAAGCAACAGGTTACCTACAAAGGAACCCCCATCAGGCTATCAGCTGACTTCTCAACAGAAACACTACAGGCCAGAAGGGAATGGAATGAAGTTATCAAGGTAATGAAAAACAAGGATCTGAATCCAAGACTACTTTATCCAGCAAGGCTATCATTCAAAATAGAAGGTCAAATAAAGAGCTTTCCAGACAAAAAAAAAAAAAAGGCTCAGGAAATACATTACCACCAAACCAGCACTGCAAGAAATGTTAAAAGGACTGCTGTAATTAGTAGAAGAAAAAGAAAGGAAAATATAACGACACTAAACAAAAATGGCAGTAAATAACTACATATCAATAATCACTTAAATGTAAATGGACTGAATGCTCCGATAAAAAGATACAGAGTAGCTGACTGGATAAGAAAGCATGACTCACATATATATTGTTTACAAGAGACCCACCTCACAACAAAAGACTGACACAAATTGAAAGTAAAGGGATGGAAAAAAATCTTCCAAGCAAATGGAAAGGGAAAAAAAGCTAGGGTAGCAATACTCATATATGATAAATTAGATTTCAAAATGAAGGCCATAACTAGAGACAAAGAAGGCCACTACATAATATTGAAATGATCTATCCAACAGGAAGATATAACCTTGGTAAACATATATGCACCCAATATAAGAGCACCAAAATATATTTAAAATCTTCTGGAGGACTTCAAAGGAGAAATCGACAGTAATACAATCATAGCAGGGGACTTAAACACCCTGCTGACATCACTGGATAGATCATTTAGACAAAAAATTAACAAGGAAACAGACTGTAAATGAAGCACTAGATCAAATGGATTTAATAGATATATACAGAGAATTGCACCCCAAAACTACAGAATTCACATTTTTCTCAAGTACACATGGGACATTCTCAAAGTTAGACCACATGTTAGGACACAAACTAAGTCTCTACAAGTTCAAGAAGATTGAAATTATATCAAGCATCTTCTCAGATCACAATGTCATGAATCTAGAAATCAATTGCAACAAGAACATGAAAAGACATTTGAACACATGGAGGCTAAATAGCATGTTATTAAACAATGAATGGGTTACCGAGGAGATCAAGGAAGAAATTAAAAACTTCCTGGAAACCAATGAAAATGAACACACAACAACACAAAATCTGTGGGATGCAGCGAAAGCAGTTCTGAGAGGGAAGTTCATAGCACTACAGGCCTACCTCAAGAAAGAAGAAAAATTTCTAATAGACTATCTAACCTCACAACTTAAAGAACTAGAAAGAAAACAAAAAGAAAACCCTAGAGCAAGTAGAAGGAAGGAAATAGAAAAGATCAGAGCAGAAATAAATGACATGGAGACCAAAAAAAAACAATTCAAAGGATCAATGAAACAAAGAGCTGGTTTTTGAGAAGATAAACAGGATTGATGGACCGTTGGCTAGACTCACCAAGAAACAAAGAGAACCCAAATACACAAAATCAGAAATGAAAGAGGTGAAGTAACAACTGGCACCATAGAAATACAAAGGATCATTAACAAATACTACGAAGCAATTATATGGCAACAAATTGGACAATCTAAGCAAAATGAATAAATTTCTAGAAACACACAGTCTCCTAAAACTGGACTGGGAAGAGATAGAAAACTGGAACAGACCAATAATAACTAAGGAAATTGAAGATGTAATTAAGAAACTCCCAGGAAACAAAAGCCTAGGCCCAGATGGTTTCACGGGGAAGTTTTACCGAACATTCAAAGAAGAACTAACATCCATTCTCCTCAAACTATTTCAAAAAATTCAAGAAGGAAGACTTCCAAACTCATTTTATGAGGCCAGCATAATTCTAATGCCCAAACCAGAAAAAGACACTACAAAGAAAGAAAACTACAGGCCAATATCCCTGATGAACATAGATGCCAAAATCCTTAACAAAATACTAGCAAATCTGATCTAACAATACATCAAAAAAATTATTCACCATGACCAAGTGGGATTCATCCCAGGGATGCAAGGATGGTACAATATTCACAAATCAATAAATGTGATACACCACATAAACAAAATGAAAGATAAAAACCATATGATCATATCAATAGATGCTGAGAAAGCATTCAACAAAATCCAGCACCCATTTCTGATAAAAATGCTCAGCAATGTGAGAATAGAGGGATCATATCTCGACATAATAAAGGCCATATATGAAAGACCTACAGCCAACATCATACCCAATGCAAAAATCAAAGCATTTCCCTTAAGAACAGGAACAAGACAGGGATGCCCACTTTCACCACTCTTATTTAACATAGTACTGGAAGTCTTAGCCACAGCAACCAGACATGAAGAGAAAATAAAAGGGATCCAAATTGGAAAGGAGGAAGTGAAACTGTCATTATTCGCAGATGACATGATAATATACATAGAAAACCCTAAAGACTCCATCAAAAATCTACTAGACTTAATAAATGAATTTGGCAAAGTAGCAAGATACAAAATTAATGTCAAGAAATCAAAGGCATTCTTATACACCAATGATGAACTCACAGAAAGAGAAACTAAAAAAACAATCCCATTTACCATCATGGCAAAAAAAAATTAAGATACCTAGGAATAAACTTAACCATAAAAGTAAAGGACTTATTTGCAGAAAACTACAGGACATTGAAAAAAAGAAATAGGGGAAGATATAAAAATGTGGAAGCACATACCTTGTTCTTGGATTGGAAAAATTAACATCATTAAAATGTCCATACTACCCAAAGCAATCTATAGATTCAATGCAATCCCCATCAAAATACCAACGACTTATTTCACAGAACTAGGACAAATACTTCAAAAGTTCATATATAACCAAAAAAGACCCCGAATAGCCACAGCAATCTTGAAAAAGAAGGACAAAGTAGATGGGATCACAATACCGGATATCAGGTTATACTACAAACCTACTGTAATCAAAACAGCCTGGTACTGGCACAAGAACAGGCATATAGATCAATGGAATAGAACAGAGAACCCGGAAATTTGCCAAAACATTATGCTCAGTTAATATTCAACAAAGGTGGCAAGAGCATACAATGGAGTAAAGACAGCCTCTTTAATAAATGGTGTTGGCCAAGTGTCCATCAGTGGATAAATGGATAAAAAAGCTGTGGTACATATACACAATGGAGTACTATGCAGCTGTAAGAAAGATCTCTTATCCTTTGAGACGACATGGAGGGACCTCGAGAGTATTATCCTAAGCGAAACAAGCCAAGCAGAGAAAGACAAATATTACATGATCTCACTTATTTGTGGAATATAATGAACATAACAGTCTGAGGAACAGGGTAGACCCAGAGACGTGGAAGTATGGTACAGACTGACAAACCTCAGAAGAGGAGGTGTTGTGGGGGAAGAGATAAACCACACAACTTATATGCATGTATGCAAAACCAATGGACATGGACACCAAAGCTGGGGATGAGGTGGGGGGATGGGGTGGAGGGTGCCAATGGGGAAAAAAGGAGAAATATCTGTAGCAAAAATAAATTAATAAAAAAATAAATAAATGGTGTTGGGAAAATTGGACAGCTACGTGCAAAAAAAATGAAACTAGACCATCAACTTACACCATACACAAGAATAAATTCAAAATGGATAAAAGACTTAAATGTGACTCATGAATCCATAAAGAATCCTAGAAGAAAATGTAGGCAACAACATTTCAGACATCATCCGCAGCAGAATTTTCACTGATACATCACCTAAGGCAACAGAAACAAAGGAAAAAATGAACACGTGGGACTGCATCAAACTTAAAAGCTTCTGCACAGCAAAAGAAACAACCATCAAAATGGAAAGGGAACCCACTGTATGGGAGAGCATAATTGCCAATGATACATCAGATAAGGGGTTATTTTCCAAAATATATACAGTGCTCATACAACTCAACAAAAGGAAGACAAAGAACCCAATGAAAAAATGGGCACAGGAGCTAAATAAACACCTCTCCAAACAGGACATACAAATGGCCAAGAAACATATGAAGAAATGCTCAACATCACTAATCATCAGAGAGATGAAAATTAAAATGACTATGAGGTATCACCTCACTCCAGTCAGAATGGCTGCCATCAACAAATCATCAAACAATAAGTGCTGGTGAGGGTGTGGAGAAAAGGGGACTGTAGTACACTGCTGGTGGGAATGCAGACTGGGGCAACCACTATGGAAAACACTATGGTGTTACCTCAAAAAATTAAAAATTGAACTGCCATTTGACCCAGTGATCCCACTTCTAGGAATATATCCTACGAAGACTGAAACACCAATGAGAAAGAATATATGTACCCCTATGTTCATCACAGCAATATTTACAATCGCCAAGATCTGGAAACAGCCTAAGTGTCCATCAATAGATGAATGGATAAAAAAGCTGTGGTACACATATACAATGAATACTATGCAGCTGTAAGAAAGAAAGATCTCTTATCCTTTGAGACAACATGGAGGGACTTTGAGAGTATTATGCTAAGCGAAATAAGCCAGTCAGAGTAAGACAAATACAACATGATCTCACTTATCTGTGGAATATAATGAACAAGGTGGGCTGATGAGCAAAATAGACCCAGAGACATAGAAAGGAGTATGGTTCATACTGACAAACCTCAGAGTCAGTGGGTGGGAGAGTATGGATGAGATGATCCAAACATCTTATATGCATGTATGCGTAACCAATGGACATAGACAACAGTGCTAGGCGGGTGTGGGGCAGGATGGGGCGGAGGAGGTCTAGGCGGGGGGAAAGAAGAAACATCTGTAACAAAAACAAATTAATAAAAATTGAAAACAAAGCAAAAAAATTTATTCATTTTCTATTTATTATTTGAAAAGTTACATATGGGCTCATACTATATACAGACTATTGTGGGCATGTGAAAAAGAACACAAAAAAGTATTAAATACATTCCTTTTTCTGAGATTTTACCAGCAGGTTGGGCTCGGGTTGGCAAATAAAATACCGGATGTCCAATTAAATCTGAATTTTGCCTAAACAGCCATAATTTGTGTGAAATACCAATTTAACTGAGCACCCTGTATTTTTATTCACTATATTTGGAAACTTTAAGTCAGGCAGTGAACATGGACCAACAAGGCCAACCATACAAAATACATTGAACAAAAACTTCATACTTTTTTATTTTTAAACTTTCTCATGTGTCATTTTTTGCTTCTTGGAGTAGGCCTGTAATACTATGAACTTCCCTCTCAGGACTGCTTCTGCTGTGTCCCATAGATATTGGGTTGTTCTTCTGTGTTTATTTTCATTCATTTGTTTCCAGGTAATTTTTAATTTCTTCCTTGATCTCATTGTGAACCCATGCATTATTTAATAACATGCTATTTAGCCACCATGTGTTTGATTGTTTTTGAGGGTTTTTTTTTTTTATATTGTAGTTGATTTCGGTTTCATTCCATTGTGATCTGAGAGGATGTGGGTTATGATTTCAATCTTCTTAAATTTGTTAAGACTTATTTTGTGTCCTAACATGTGGTCTGTCTTTGGGAATGTTCCATTGTACACATGAGAATATATATTCTGCTGCTTTGGGATGTAAATTTCAATTAAATTCATCCAATCTAGTGTGTCATTTAAGGTCACTGTGTCCTTGTTGAATTTTTGTCTGAAAGATCTATTCATTGATCTAGTGGGGTTTTTAAACCCCCTAATATGACTGTATTACTGTCAATCTCTCCCTTTATGTCCATCAAGATTTGCTTTACACATTTAGGGGTTCCTATGTTGGCTGCATAATTGTTTACAAGGGTTATATCCCCTTGTTGAACTATTCCTTTTATCATTACGTAGTGTCCTTCTTTGTCTCTTAGTAGAGCTTTTGTTTTAAAGTCTATTTTGTCCGATATAAGTGTTGCCACCCCAGATTTTTTTGCTTTCTATTTACATGAAGTATCTCATTTCTATCTCTTTAATTTTAGTCTGTGTGTATCTTTCATTTTCAGGTGGGTTTCTTGTAGACACAATATGTATGGGTCTTGTTTTCTTATCCTTTCAACTACCCTATGTCTTTTTCTTTTAATTAATGTATTTTTGCTACAGATGTTTCTGCTCTTTCCCCCATTGACACCCTTCTCCCCATCCCCCCTCACAGCATTGATGTCTATGTCCATTTATACTTATATGCATATTAGTTCTTTGGTTTATCTCTTCCCTTCCCCCCCCCACCCTCTTCCTCTGAGGTTTGTCAGTCTGAACCCTACTTCTATGTCTCTGGGTCTATTTTGTTGAATAGCTTATTTTGTTCATATATTCCACAAATAAGTGGTTATGGGATATCTGTCTTTCTCTGATTGGCTTATTTCACTTAGCATAATGCTCTCCAGGTCCCTCCATGTCGTCTCAAAGGATAAGAGATCTTTCTTTCTTACAGCTTCATAGTATTCCATTGTATATATGTACCACAGCTTTTTTATCCACTCATGTACTGATGGTCACTTAGGCTGTTTCCAGATCTTAGCAATTGTAGATAGTGCTGCTATGAACATAGGGGTACATGCATTCTTTCTGATTGGTGTTTCAGGCTTCTTAGGATACATTCCTAGAAGTGGGATCACTGGGTCAAATGGCAGTGCAATTCTTAATTTTTTAAGGAAACACCATTTTGTTTTCCATTGTGGCTGCACCAGTCTGCATTCCCACCAGCAGTGTACTAGAGTCCCCTTTTCTCCACACCCTTGCCAGCACTTGTTGTTTGATGATTTGTTGATGGCAGCCATTCTGGCAGACGTGAGGTGATACCTCATAGTCATTTTAATTTGTATCTCTCTGATGATTAATGACATTGAGCATTTTTTTCATATGTCTCTTGGCCATCTGTATGTCCTCTTTGGAGAATTGTCCATTCAGGTCTTCTGCTCCCTTTTTAATTGGATTGTTTGTCTTCCTTTTGTTGAGTTGTATGAGTACTTTGGAAATTAACCCTTTATCCAATGTATCGTTGGCAAGTATGTTCTCCCAAACAGTAGGTTCCCTTTTCATTTTGGTGCTTGTTTCTTTTGCTGTACAGAGCTTTTTAGTTTGATGTAGTGCCATTTGTTTATTTTTTCCTTTGTTTCTCTTGCCCTAGGAGATGTATCAGGGAAAATTCTATGTGAGATGTCTGAGATTTTGCTGTCTATGGTTTCTTCTTCCATTTTTATGGTTTCACAATTTACATTTAAGTATTTTATCCATTTTTAGTTTATTCTTGTGTATGATGTAAATTGGTGGTCTAGTTTCATTTTTTGCATGCACCTGTCCAATTTTCCCAACACCATTTATTAAAGAGACTGTCTTTACTCCATTGTATGTTCTTGGCTCCTTTGTCAAATATTAGTTGAGCATAATGGCTTGAGTTGACTTCTAGATTCTCTGTTCTATTCCATTGATCTATATGCCTATTCTTGTGCCAGTGCTAGGCTGTTTTGATTACAATGCTTTGTAGTATAACTTGACATCTAGTATTGTGATCCCTCCTACTTTTTTTTCTTTCTCAAGTTTTCTGTGGCTATTCAGGGTCTTTTTTGGTTCCATATAAATTTTTAGAGTATTTGTTCTAGTTCTGTGAAATATGTCATTGGTATTTTAATAGGGATTGCATTGACTCTATAGATTGCTTTGCATAGTATAGACATTTTTATGATGTTACTTATTCCAATTCATAAACATGGTATATGCAGCAGCTCTCAGCAGCAATGGTGGGGCTGTCAGCTAGCAGCGGCCACAAATAGTTTATAAGTTTTGCATATTCATGAAAGTTAATAACCTATATATTTTTTACTTGTAGTGTTCTTGTCATATTTTGGTATCAGGGTAAATCTGGCTTTGTAAAACAACTTGGAAAATGTTTTATCTTTCTTGCATTCTCTGAAAGAGTTTATGTAACATAGGTAAATAATTTTTTCTGAAATGTTTTATTATTAATTTATTTTTGTTACAGATGTTTCTCCTTTTTCCTCCATTGTCACCCTCCTCCTCCTCCCTCCCTGCCCCATCCCAGTTTTGTTGTCCATGTCCATTGGTTATGAGTACATGCGTACAAGTACTGTGGTTCATCATTCCCCTCTCCCACCCCCT
Organism: Tadarida brasiliensis; assembly: GCA_030848825.1. Taxonomy (NCBI): domain Eukaryota; kingdom Metazoa; phylum Chordata; class Mammalia; order Chiroptera; family Molossidae; genus Tadarida; species Tadarida brasiliensis. The sequence continues at coordinate 89,504,705 of CM061280.1, forward strand.
CTTCTGGCAATTGTCAGTCTGTACCCTACTTCCACGTCTCTGGGACTACCCTGTACCTCAGACTGTTATGTTCATTATATTCCAGAAATAAGTGAGATCATATGATATTTGTCTTTCTCTGCTTGGCTTGTTTCGCTTAGGATAATAGTTTCCAGGTCCTCCCATGTCATCGCAAAGGATAAGAGATCTTTCTTTCTTACAGCTGCATAGTACTCCACTGTGTATATGTACCACCGCTTTTTTATCCATTCGTCTACTGATGGACACTTGGGCTGTTTCCAGATCTTAGCTATTGTAAATAGCGCTGCTATGAACATGGGGGTACATATATTCTTTCTGATTGGTGTTTCAGGCTTCTTAGGGTATATTCCTAGGAGTGGGATCACTGGGTCAAATGGTAAATTTACCAGTGCATCCACCTACATCTGAGTTTTCTCTGTAGAACAGGATTCATTTAAACATTCAATTTATTTAACATGTAAAAAATTATTCACACCCTGGCCGGTTTGGCTCAGCGGTTAGAGCGTCGGCCTGCAGACCAGAGAGTCCTGGGTTCAGTTCCTGCTAAGGGCACATACCTCAGTTGCAGTTTTGTGGGTGGCAACCAGTTGATGTGTCTCTTTCACATCGATGTTTCTCTCTCTCACTTCCCCCTTCTCTCCCTCCCACTCTATCTGAAGATAAATGCAAAAATGTCCTCGGGTGAGGATAAAAAAAAATTATTCACACTTTTTATTTAATCTTCTGTTTGTTTTTGGTAAGTTGTATTTTTTAAGAAATTTAATTATTTCATTGAAGTTGCCAGTTCTACAAGCATGAAGTTGTTCATAATGAGTACTTTTTATTCACTTACTTTATTAGAATTAGGTAAATATTACTATTTTTGGTCTATAATTTTATAACTTTGATTCATATGGTAATGTAACTCAAAACAAAAGAAAGATACAGAACAATTCCATCATTTCAAAAATCTCTCTTGTATTGTCCCTTTGAAATCAACTTCTCCACCCCTCCCAGATCCTAACAACAACAGATCTGTTTTTCAATAACACGGTCTCTTACACAAAGTCATATGTTTGGAATAATTCACTATTTATCCCTTTTAATATGTAATTTTTTCTTTTAGCATGACCCACTAGAAATTCATCAATGTTGCTGCATGTGTTAGTAGTTTGTTTCTTTTTGTTATTGAGTAGTATCCTATTGTATGGCTGTATCACAGCTTATTTATTTATTCACCAATTGAAAGACATTGGAGTTGTATCCAGGCTTTGACAATGATAAATAAACCTGCTATATTTATGTACAGGTTTTCATGTGAACATGTATTTTCACTTCTCTAGGGTAAATACCTGCCATTCCATTGGAAGAATGTACTACTGTTTATTTAATCATTCACCAGTTGAAGGACATTTGAGTTGTTTACTTTCAATAGGTGGTTATGAACAGTCACTAAAAATATTTATTTACAAATTTTTGTATGAATTTAGTTTTATTTTCTATTGGAAAAAAATATCTTAGGAATAGCATTTCTGTCTTATAGGGCAAGTTTATTTCTAAATTTACATGAAACTCCAAAACCACTCTCCATAGTGGCTATAATATTTTGTATTCACATGAGCAATATATGAGTTTCTCTTGTTTCATATCCTCACCAGGATAAAATCATAAGATTGCATGATTTTAATGTACACTTCTAAAATGAAAAAAAAAGGCCCTGGCCAGTTTGGCTCAGCGGTTAGAGCATCGGACTGCGGTCCAGAGAGACCCGGGTTCAGTTCCCGCTAAGGGCGCGTACCTCGGTTGCAGTTTGTCCCCGGCCCCTGGTTGGGTTGTGCGGGAGGAAGCCACTCGATGTGTCCCTTTCACGTCGATGTTTCTCTCTCTCTTTCTCTTCCTCTCTCTCCCTCCTACTCTATCTGAACAAAAAATGGAAAACTGTCCTCGGGTGAGGATTAAATAAATAAATAAATAAAATAATTAAATAAATAAAATGAAAAAAAAATTACATCCCAGAATGTGATCTTTTTTGGTGGAATGTGTATGCTGAAAAAAAATCCAAGATGATGTCAGAATAAGTGGAAGCTACGTTCACCTCCTCCTAAGGCCAAACTAGAATTACAACTAAATTATAGATTAATCAACCTGAATAACCAATTGAAGACTAGCTGAACAGAAGTCTTATAACAAAGGACCTATAGAAGAAACCACATAGAGACTGGTAGGAAGGGCAGAGATGCAGAAAGGGCTGGCCCTGCCCCCACGTGCAGTGGTTGAAAATCCAAAGGGAATCTCAACTGCAAAGATCCCCCCCTTAAAGGCAGGTGGTCTCAACCCCACATCAGGATCCCCAGCCCAGAGCACCAGAGCCAAGAAGTGGAGCCCAAAAAGCATCTGATTGTGAAAATCAGCAGGGATTCTGTCTGCTGGGGAGAAATGGGAGTCTGCTAGAAACCCAGGCACCCTCACAAAGGGTCAGCACACAAACGCTCATTCTCGGCCACTCACCTGGAACTCCAGCAGATGGAAGATGACTCAGAGCAAACTGGAGCCATACAGTGAAGAACTGGGTTGTGTGGCCCCAAGGGTAGAACTGAAGGGTCAGCTGCCAAGGTCCCTGTGCTTAGTTCCTATCTCACATTGACCACAGACACCATTTTCCCTGGATAGAGCACCCCTCTCCATATAGCACCAGCCTGAGTAAGTGCACTAGCCCTGTCCTTCTGACTCCAGTTGGCCCCACCCTGCTGAACTCATACCCTGGAAAACGATCAGCTGTCTGCACCCAGCTTGGGCCCACAGTGCACTCTTTCTTAGGGAACACTTGAAGAGACCCCAGAGGTCTCAGGGATTGTCAGAGACTCCGGCATAGACTGAGTTGTGTGTCTCTGGAGCAGGAGCCATTCCACCCCATCCTATGTACCTGAATGGTGCTGCCCTCTAAAGGAGATTCACTAGCCTCCTCTTCCCAACTCTAAATGGCCCCACCATACTGAGCTCCCACCCTGCAGAAAAGTCTGCTGCCTGAACCCTGCTTGGGCCCATGGCATGATCTTTCTTAGGGAGCACTTGAGGAGATCAGGACAGTCTCAGGGATTGTCAGAGACTGCTCCAAGAGAGACTGAGTTTTTTGGCTCTGGAGCAGAGACCATTTCACTCCCTTGCATGCTTAACCAATGCCCCTTCCCCACAGGAGATCCATTATTTCCATCCTCATGAATCCCAGTGGTCCCATGCTGCTGTGCTCATCCCTTCTGGAGGAGACTGCAGGCTTCAGCCAATGTGGGCTCATTCTACAGACTTTTTATAAAAGGTTCCTGAGGAAGTATAGGCAGCCTCAGGTGGTGGCAGAGCAGCTGACAGTTGGAGGTGTATCTCAGGGTGCCTTCAGCCTTTTGCTGACCTGCTTCCAGGCTTGGAGATAGTGGAAGCTGAACTTAGTACACAGCTGGGTACCTCCCACATGCACCCAGACCCAACAGAGGCAGCCATAAAATGCATATTGCTTGGTAGCTCCAGACAGGTAGCCCAAGACTGGTTACAGACAGCATCTAACATTGACAAGCACTGGAATACCTCCCAAGAGACCCCAGAACAAATACAACCACTAGCAAGCTTCAACACACACCAGAGCACAACCAAATTTGCCACACAAGTGACATGCCCAAAGAAATATCCTCACAGGCAACAGACCTTGCTGGGGCCAATTCCACTTCAGGGTGTCAGCCCCCCCCCCCCAGCAACCAGTACACTGTGGTTAGGGTCAATCCTCATAGACATGCAGCCTGAGGATCAACTCCACTGACAAATGAGCCAACAACAATCAAGAATCAACTATAAGAGGAGGGCTGACATAACCCACACAGGGACATTCCTGGAGCACCTGGCTCAGGTAATCAGTGAGAATGCACCAGTGAGCCCCACAAGACACATTCTACAGAAGCCCTACATACCAAGATAGGGAGACATAGCAGATCTACCTAATACACAGAAAAAAATACAAAGAGGCAGCCAAAATGGGGAGACAGAGAAATGTGCCCCAACTGGATGAACAACAGGAATCCTCAGGGGGGAAAATAAACTAAATGAAATGAAGGCAAACAAGCTACAAGATGCAGAATGTAGAGTTGTGGGGTTTTTTTTTAAGGTTATAAGGGTGCTCAAGGAAGTTAGAGAAATAATGAATGAGTGCAATGAGAACTTCAATAAAGAGACTGTAAGTATGAAAAAGGAAATAGAAACCATAAAAAAGAACCACTCAGAAATGAAGAATACAATATGTGCAATGAAGAATACACTAGAAGGAATCTACAGCAGGTTACATGAAGCAGAGGAGGAAATCTTCAATTTAGAATACAAGGTGGCAAAAAACACCCAATCAGAGAAGGAAAAAGAAAAAATAATTTTAAAAAATGAGGAAAGTCTAAGGGACCTCTGAGACAAGATCAAGAGTAGCAGCATCTGTATCATAGAAGTACCAGCAGAAGATGAGAGAGAGCAAGGAATTGAGAACATATTAGAAGTAATAATGATGGAAAACTTCATTAATGTGGTGAAAAAAAAAAAGACACACAAGTCCAGGAAGTGCAGAGACTCCAAACAAGATAAACCCAAAGAGGCCCACAAGACACATCATAATTAAAATGCCAAAAATTAAAGACAAAGAGAGAATCTTCAAAGCAGCAAGAGAAAGACAGTTAGTTACCTGCAAGGGAGCTCATGTAAGACTGTCAGCTGATTTATCAAGAGAAACATTTCAGGCCAGAGGGATTGACAAGAAATAGTCAAAGTGGCCGGCCAGGATGGCTCACTGGTTGAGCATTGACCCATGCACCAAGAGGTTGTCGGTTTAATTCCCGGTCAGGGCAAATGTCTAGATTGTGGGCCCAATTCCCAGTGGGGGGCATGCAGGAGGCAGCCAATCAATGTTCTCTCTCATTGATGTTTCTATCTCTCTCTTCCACTCCCTCTCTCTCTAAAATCAATTTTAAAAAAAAGAAAAAATATTTTGAAAAAAAAGACATAGTCAAAGTGATTAAAAACAAGGACCTACAACCAAGACTACTTTACCCAGCAAGGTTAGCATTTAAACTTGAAGGAGAAATAAAGAGTTTCCCAGACAAGAACAAGCTAATGGAGTTCATTACCAACAAAGCAGTATTACAAGAAACTTCTATAAGAAAAAGAAAAGAACATAATTATAAAGAATAAAATGGCAATGAACATGTACCTATTGATAAACACTTTAAATGTAAATTGCTTAAATGCTCCTATCAAAAGACATAGGATAGCTGAATGAATTTTTTTAAAAAACTAGACCCATATATATGCTGTCTACAAGACACCCACCTCAAAACGAAATACACACACAGACTGAAAGAAAAGGGATGGCAAAAGGTATTTCATGCAAATGAAGCAATAAAAAAAAAACTGGGGTAACAATAGTTATGTCAGACAAAATAGACTTCTTTTTTTCAACCTAAAGCACTTTATTTTATTTTTTTCAATTTTACTTTTATTTATTAATTTGTTTTTGTTACAGGTGTTTCTCCTTTTTCCCCCACTAACACCCTCCTCCACATCCTCCCCGCCCCATCCCCAGCATTGTTGTCCATGTCCATCAGTTATGCATACATGATTATAAGTTCTGTGGTTTATCTCTTCCCTCTCCCCCCATCCCCTCTTCTGAGGGTTGTCAGTCTGTACTTTACATCCACATCTCTGGGTCTACCCTATTCCTCAGACTGTTATGTTCATTATATTCATAAGTGACATCATGTGATATTTATCTTTCTCTGCTTGGCTTGTTTTGCTTAGCATAATACTCTCCAGGTCCCTCCATGTCGTCTCAAAGGATAAGAGATCTTTCTTTCTTACAGCTGCATAGTACTCCATTGTGTATATGTACCACAGCTTTTTTATCCCATCAATCTATTGATGGACACTTAGGCTGTTTCCAGATCTTAGCTATTGTAAATAGTGCTGCTATGAACATAGGGGTACATATATTCTTTCTGATTGGTGTTTCAGGTTTCTTAGGGTATATTCTGAGAAGTGAGATCACTGGGTCAAATGGCAGTTCAATTTTTAACTTTTTGAGGTAACACCATAGTGGCTGCACCAGTCTGCATTCCCACCAGCAGTGTACTAGAGTCCCATTTTCTCCACACCCTCGCCAACACTTTCTGTTTGATGATTTGTTGATGGCAGCCATTCTGACAGGTGTGAGGTGATACCTCATAATTGTTTTAATTTGCATCTCTCTGATGATTAGTGACACTGAGCATTTTGTCATATGTCTGTTGTCCATTTGTATGTCCTGTTTGGAGAGGTGTCTATTTAGGTCCTCTGCCCATTTTTTAATTGGGTTCTTAGTCTTCCTTTTGTTGACTTGTATGAGCACTCTATATACTTTGGAAATTAACCCCTTATCTGATGCATTATTGGCGATTATGGTCTCCCATATAGTGGGATCCCTTTTCGTTTTGATGGTTGTTTCTTTTGTTGTGCAGAAGCTTCTGAGTTTGATGTAGTCCCATGTGTTCATTTTTTCCTTTGTTTCTCTTGCCTTAAGTGTTGTATCAGTGAAAATTCTGCTGTGTATGATGTATGAAATTTTGTTGCCTGCATTTTCTTCTAGAATTTTTATGGATTCACAAGTCACATTTAAGTCTTTTATCCATTTTGAGTTTATTCTTGTGTATGGTGTAAGTTGGTGGTCTAGCTTCATTTTTTTGCAAGTAGCTGTCCAACTTTCCCAACACCATTTATTGAAGACTGTCTTGACTCCAATGTATGCCCTTGCCACCTTTGTCAAATATTAATTGAGCATATTGTCTTGGGTCAATTTCTGGGTTCTCTATTCTGTTCCTTTGACCTATCTGCCTGTTCTTGTGCCAGTACCAGGCTGTTTTGATTACAGTGCCTTTGTAGTATAACCTGAAATCTGGTAATGTGATCCCTCCTACTTTGTTCTTCTTTTTCAAGATTGCTGTAGCTATTCGGGGTCTTTTTTTGTTCCATATAAACTTTTGGAGTGTTTGTTCTACTTCTGTGAAATATGTCGTTGGTATTTTGATGGGGATTGCATTGAATCTGTAGATTGCTTTGGGTAGTAAGGACATTTTAATGATGTTAATTCTTCCAATCCATGAACAAGGTATATGTTTCCACTTCTTTACATCTTCTTCTATTTCTTTTTTCAATGACCTGTAGTTTTCTGTGAAGAGGTCCTTTACTTCTTTGGTTAAGTTTATCCCTAGGTATCTTAATTTTTTTGCTGTGATGGTAAATGAGATTTTTTTTTTTTTAGTTTCTCTTTCTGTGATTTCATCATTGATGTACAAAAATGCTATCGATTTCTTGATGTTAATTTTGTATCCTGCTACTTTGCCAAATTCATTTATTAAGTCTAGTAGATTTTTGATGGCATTTTTAGGGTTTTCTATGTATAATATCATGTCATCTGCAAATAATGACAGTTTCACTTCCTTCTTTCCAATTTGGATCCCCTTTATTTTTTCTTCATGTCTAATTGCTGTGGCTAGACTTCCAGTACTATGTTAAGTAAGAGTGGTGAAAGTGGACATCCCTGTCTTGTTCCCGTTCTTAAGGGGAATGCTTTTAGGTTTTGCCCATTGAGAATGATGTTGGCTGTAGGTTTTTCATATATAGCTTTTATTATGTTGAGATATGGACCTTCTATTTCCACATTGCTGAGCGTTTTTATCAGAAATGGTTGCTGGATTTTGTCGAATGCTTTTTCAGCATCTATTGATATGATCATATGGTTTTTATCTTTCATTTTGTTTATGTGGTGTATCACATTTATTGATTTGCTAATATTGTACCATCTTTGCATGCCTGGGATGAAAGCCACTTGGTCATGATGAATAATTTTTTGATGTATTGCTGGATCTGATTTGCTAATATTTTGTTCAGGATTTTGGCATCTGTGTTCATCAGGGATATCGGCCTGTAGTTTTCTTTCTTTGTAGTGTCTTTATCTGGTTTTGGAATTAGGATTATGCTGGCCTCCTAAAATGAATTTGGAAATGTTCCTTCTTCTTGGATTTTTTGGAATAGTTTGAGGAGAATGGGTGTTAGATCTTCGAATGTTCAGTAAAACTGCCCCGTGAAGCCATCCAGGCCTGGGCTTTTGTTTGCTGGGAGTTTCTTAATTACATCTTCAATTTCCTTTGTTGTTATTGGTCTGTTCAAGTTTTCTATCTCTTCCTGGTTCAGTTTTGGGAGACTGTGTGTTTCTAGAAATTTGTCCATTTCTCCTAGGTTGTCCAATTTGTTGGCGTACAACTGTTCATAGTATGTTTTGATGATCCTTTGAATTTCTGTGGTGTCAGTTGTTACTTCTCTTTTATTTCTGATTTTGTTTATTTGGTTCCTCTCTTTTTGTTTCTTGGTGAGTCTAGCTAAAGGTCCTAAATCTTGTTTATCTTTTCAAAGAACCAGCTTTTTATTTCATTGATGTTTTGAATTGTTTTTTTAGTCTCTATGTCGTTTATTTCTGCTCTGACCTTTACTGTTTTCTTCCTCCTACTAGCTCTGGGTTTTTCTTTTTGTTTACTTTCTAGTTCTTTAAGTTGTAGGGTTAGAAAGTCAATTAGTAATTTTTCTTGTTTCTTGAGGTAGGCCTGTAGTGCTATGAACTTCCCTCTCAGGACTGCTTTCGCTGTGTCCCATAGATTTTGTGTTGTTGCGTGTTCATTTTCATTGATTTCCAGGAAGTTTTTAATTTCTTCCTTGATCTCGTTAGTAACCCATTCATTGTTTTTAGCATGCTATCTAGCCTCTAAGTGTTTGAATGTTTTTCTGTGTTTTTACTGTAATTGAGTTCTAGTTTCATGCCACTGTGATCTTAGAAGATGCTTGATATGATTTCAATCTTCTTGAATTTGTAGAGACATGCTTTGTGTCCTAACATGTGGTCTACCTTTGAGAATGACCCATGTGCACTTGAGAAGAATGTATATTCTGCAGCTTTGGGGTGAAATGTTCTGTAAATATCAATGAAGTCCAACTGATCTAGTTTGTCTTGTAAGGACTCTATGTCCTTGTTAATTTTCTGTCTAGAAGATCTATCCAGTGGTGTCAGTGGCGTGTTAAAGTCACCCACTATGATCGTGTTGCTATTGATCTCTCCCTTGAAGTCCTCCAGAAGTTTTTAAATATATTTTAGTGCTCCCGTGTTTGGTGCATATATGTTTACCAGGGTTATATCCTCTTGTTGGATTGATCCTTTTAATATTATGTGGTGACATTCTCTGTCTCATATTATGGCCCTTGTTTTGAAGTCTATCTTGTCTGATATGAGTATTGCTACACCAGCTTTTTTTTTTTATTTCCATTTGCTTGGAATTTTTTTTTCCATCCCTTCATTTTCATCCTGTGTGAGTCTTTTGTTGTGAGTTGGGTGTCTTGCAGACAGTATATATACGGGTCGTGTTTTCTTATCCAGTCATCTACTCTATGTCTTTTGATTGGAGCATTTAATCCATTTACATTTAAGGTAATTATTGATAGATAGTTATTAGTTGCCATTTTAATTTTATGCCTGTGTTCCTCTCTCTCTCTCTCTCTCTCTCTCTCTCTCTCTCTCTCTCTCTCTCTCTCTCTCTCTGTTTCTTCTTCTTCTTACAACAGTCCCTTCAGCATTTCTTGCAGTGCTGGTTTGGTGGTGGTAAATTCCTTTAGCTTTTTTTATCCGTGAAGCTCTTTATTTCTCCTTCAATTTTGAATGATAGCCTTGCTGGATAGAGTAGTCTTGGATTCAGACCCTTGCCTTGTGTTACTTTGTACATTTCATGCCACTCCCTTCTGGCCTGCATCATTTCTATTGAGAAATCAGCTGACAGTCTAATGGGAGCTCCCTTGTAGGGAACTTTCTGTCTCTCTCTTGCTTCCTTTAAGATTCTTTCTTTGTCTTTAATGTTTGCCATTTTTATTATGATGTGTCTAGCTGTGGGTCTTCTGGGGTTCATCTTGCTTGGGACTCTCTGTGTTTCCTGGACTTGTGTGACAATTTCCTTCACCAGTTTAGGGAAGTTTTCTGTCATTATTTCTTCAAACAGGTTCTCTATTCCTTTCTCTGATTCTTCTCCTTTCGGTATCCATATAATGCGAATGTTGTTATGTTTTGTATTGTCCCACAGCTCCCTTAAACTTTCCTCCTGCTTTTTAAAAATTTTTTCCATTTGCTGCTCTATTTGGGTGTTTTTCTCTACCTTGTCTTCTAAGACTGATTCAGTCTTCAGCTTCTTCTAATCTACTATTGAACCCTTCTGAGGTATTTTTCATAACAGCTATGTCATTCTTTATTTCCTCTTGATTTTTATGCATAGCTTCTACCTCTTTTTTTAAGCTGAAGTAGTTCCCAATGAGCTCTTCATAATTCTTATTAAGTTGCTTATAGTTCTCACCAAATTGTTTGAGCACCCTTAAAATCATTGCCTTGAATTCTTTATCTGGCAAGTTGCTGTCTTCCATTTCCTATAGTTCCTTTTCTGGTGATTCCTCTTTTTCTTTCCTTTGGGTGTTGTTTCTTTGTCTCCCCATTTTAGCCATCTGGTAGCTCAACACGTGGTGAGGAATGTTTGGATATGTAGGCAGCTCACTGCATATCAAATAAGGCTACTGTGCCTCCCAGACTGTTTTGTTGTGTGTCGCCTCTTGCCTGCTGTGGATCCTGGAGGACTGACTACTGGGGGCTGGTATTGGTGTGTCCTGGTAGGTGCTGCTGCTGGATCACGTGGGCCCCTCCAGAGCTCTGTTCCCAGCTGGTCACTGGTGCCACCTGTATCTGTATAGCTCAGGCACTGTTGGAGCTGTGCTCCCTGCCCGTACCTTGGGCAGCAGTGTTGCACAGGTCTCACTGGAGCCCTGGCTCCCTGCCGATCTTGGGGGCAGCTGGATCACACAGTCCCTTTGGAGACCAGGCCCCACGCCTATCTTGTGGGCAGCTGGGTCACACAGGCTTCTCTGGTGCCCCAGCACCCCGCAGGTCCCACGGGCCGTTGGATCGCACCAGTCCCTCTCAAGCCCTGGCTTCCCACAGCTCTTGTGGGCCACTGGGTCACACAGGTCTCTGTGGAGCCCCAGGTCCCACTGCTGGCTGCTGGGGAGTGCTGCTGCCCCGTGGGGCTCAGCTCCTGCTCACCCTTTGCTGTAGTTTTTGGGGATGGCTCTCTGCTGCTGGTCTGTACTTCTGTTGCCTGGGGCTGGATGTCTGCTCCCCAGCCTCTGTTGCTGGGGGTATATCTCGACTCTGATCGGGCTGCTAGTGTGAGGGATGGTGCTGGGCTCGCAGCCGTTTGCGGCTTCCACAACCAGCACCTTGGTAGCTCCATTACTGTGCACTGTTCTGTGTTGACACAGGGTGTCCACTGGTCCGAGGGTGCCAGGTGCACTGGTGGGCTTAGGTTTCTGGGCCCTCGCCCCTCCCACTGCCTCCTCCCAGGGAAGACCCAGGATCTTCCAAAATGGTGGGACCTCCCCACAGCGCAGGGAGAAGCATCCTAAAGGGCTGCTTACCGTGGTAGCCGGCTGCTCCCTGTCCACAGCACAGGAACCTGCTGTTCTGCGTTTCTGCACTGCATGAGTTTGGTCGTCCACTTTCACGTCCACTCACACTCTCTCACACACTAGCTCACTCTCTCACGCACTCACCCTCCCTCCTTCCCTGCCCGCCACCATCTTCCTAAAGCACTTTAAATAAAATCAAAATAGACTTTTAAAAAAAGACTATTTAGACTTTCGGTCAAGATGGTGGCGTAGGTAAATGCGGTATCGCCTCCTCCCACAACCACATCAAAATTACAACTAAACTACAGAACAACCATAATTCAAAATTGCCTGAAATCAAGCTGAATGGAAATCCTACGACTACAAAATTAAAGAAGCAGCCACACCGAGACTGGTAAGAGGGGCATAGGAGGGGATGGGTTGGTCCCACACCCACGTGTGGCGGAAAATAATTAGAAGTATACCTTGGCTTGGAAGGTCCTCCCTGAGGACTGAGGGATCCTCATCCCACACCAGGCGCTCAGCTCAGGGTTCCAGTGCCAGGAAGAGAAGTCCCCATAACTTCTGGCTGGAAAAACCAGGAAGAACTGAGGCTGAGGGAGGCTGAGGTGGCTGGAGCCCCAGGCAGCTCCTCTTAAAGGTCCCATGCATGGACTTAGTTGGACTAGCACCCTCCAGGCTCCAGCATGGGGGAGGCAGCTTGAAAGGCACCAGAGTCATATGGGAAAGAACTGAGTTGTTTGGCATTGGAGCAAGGGCTGGAGAGGCGGCTTTCTCCTGGACAGACGTGCTATCAGAGGCCTTTGTTCCTTTGATGAGCCCTTCCCTGGGGCAGCAGACAACTTCCATATCTGGGACTCCAGTAACTTGGCTCACACTGATTGCCCCACCCTGGTGATTCCCTGAGGCCCTGCCCCACCCAACTTCCAGGCCCACCCAAGCTGTTGCCAGTTGCTTTACCATAGGATTGGCCTGTCTTGGATCCTGCTTCAGCTTTTCCTAAATTCTTTCAAACAAGCAGCATCTGGTCTCAGCTAGCCCCATACCTCTCGTTAAGCAATACATAGAAACAAACACAGGGAGGCAGCCAAAATGAGACAAAGAAATAGGTTCCAAATGAAAGAACAGAACAAAACGCCAGGAAAAGAAGTGAAATGGAGATAAGCAACCTAACAGATGCTGAGTTCAAAACACTGTTTATAAGGATGCTCAATTACTTAGTGAGAACCTCAATGAACTTAGTGAGGGCCTCAAGAGCATAAAAAAGGACCAGTCAGAAATGAAGGAGGCACTAACTGAAATAAAGAATAGTTTACACAGATTCAGTAGTAGAGTAGGTAAAGCCAAGAAGCAAATCATCGATTTGGAATATAAGGAAGCAAAAAACACCCAATCAGAACAGCAAAAAGAATCCAAAGAAATGAGGATAGTGTAAGGAGCCTCTGGGACAACTTCAAGCATACCAACACTCGCATCTTGGGGGTGCCAGAAGGAGAAGAGAGAGAACAAGATTCAAAAACCTATTTGAAACAATAATGGCAGAAAACTTCCTGAACTTGGTGAAGGAAACAGACATACAAGTCCAGGAAGCACAGAGAGTCCCAAACAAGATGAACCCCAAGAGGCCCACACCAAGACACATCATCATCAAAATGCAAAAGGTTCAAGACAAAGAGAGAATCTTAAAAGCAGCAAGAGAAAAGCAGTTAGTTACCTATAAGGGAGTTCCTATAAGACTGTCTGCTGATTTCTCAAAGAAACTTTGCAGTCCAAAAGGGAGTGGCAAGAAATATTCAGAGTGATGAAAAGCAAGAACCTACAACCAAGATTACTCTAGCCTGTAAAACTGTCATTTAGAATCGATGGCCATATAAAGAGTTTCCCAGACAAGAAAAAGCTAAAGGAGTTCATCACCACCAAACCATTATTATATGAAATGTTGAAGGGTCTTCTTGAAGAAAAAGATAAAAAATATGAACAAACAAAATGGCAATGAATACATATCTATCGACAATTGAATCTACAAATAAAATGAACAGGCAGAACAGAAGCATTCTCATAGATACAGAGAACATTTTGTTGGTTGCCAGATGGGAGGGGGTTTGGGGGAATGGGTAAAAGGATTAAGAAGTAGAAATTGGTTGTTAGACTGACAAACCTCAAAGGGAAGGGGTGGGTGGGGGGTGGGAAGAGATAAACCAAAGAACTTATATGTATATATGCATAACCAATGGACACAGACAACAGTGTGGGGAAAGGCAGGAGTGGGGAGGAGGGGGTCAATAGAGGAAAAATGAGGAACATCTGTAATACATTCAACAATAAAGATAAATTAAATAAATAAATAAATAAATAAATAAATAAATAAATAAATAAATAAGACTATTTAAAACAAGAGACAGTCCGGCTGGTTGTGACTCAGTGGTTGAGTGTCAACACATGCACTAAGAGGTTCCTGGTTTGATTCCCAGTCAGAACACGTGCCCAGGTTGTGGACCCAATCCCCAGTGAGGGGCATGCAGGAGGTGGCCAATCGATGTTCTTTCTCATCAATGTTTCTATCTCTCTCTCCCTCTCACTTCCTCTCTCTCTAAAATTAATAAAGAAAAAAAAAGTTTAAAAAAATAAAAATAAATAAAACAAGAGACAAAGTAGGTCATTGCATACTAATACAGGGATCAATTTAACAACAGGAAATAACCCTTGTAAACATTTATGCACCCAACATAGGAGCATATAAGTATATGAAGCAAATATTGATGGACATAAAGGGAGAGATGAACATTAATACAATCGTAGTAGGGCACTTTAATACCCCATTGACACCAATGGATAGATCTTCCAGGCCAAAAAAAAAAAAAAAAAAATCTACAAGGAAACATCAATCTTAAATGACACATTAGACCACATGGATTTAATTGATATTTTCAGAGCATTACACCCTAAAACTGAAGGATATACATTTTTTTTCAAGTACACATGCAACTTTTTCCAGGATAGACCACATATTAGGCCATAAAACAAGCCTTGTTAAATTTAAGAAGATTGAAGTCATTTCAAGCATCTTCTCCAACCAGAATGCTATAAAACTAGAAATTAATTACAAGAAAAACTGAAAAGCACACAAACATATGGAGGCTAAATAACATTATAGTAAACAATGAATGAATTAACAATGAGATCAAGAAAGAAATCAAAAGATACCATGAGACTATTGAAAATGAGAACACAACGACCCAAAATCTATGGGACACAGCAACATAAGTTCTAAGAGGGAAATTCAAAGCAATACAGGCTTACCTCAAGAAACAAGAAAAATCTCACATTGACTGTCTAACCTTTCACCTAAAGGAACTTGAAAAAGAACAAACAAAGCCAAAGTGGATAGAAGGAAGGAAATAATTAAGATCAGAGCAGAAATTCATGAAATATTAAAAAAATACAAAAGATCAATGAAACAAAGAGCTGATTCTTTGAAAAGATATACAAGTTTGATAAACCTTTAACCAAACTCATCCAGAAAAAGAAAAAGAACCCAAATAAATAAACTCAGAAGTGAAAGAGGAAAAATAACAACTCACACCACAGAAATACAAAGGATAATGAGAAAATGCTATGAACAATAATGTGCCACCTAATTGGAAAATCTGGAAGAAATGGATAAATTCCTAGAAACATAGAAACTCCCAAGGCTGAATCAAGAGAAATCAGAAAATCTGAACAGACCAATTACATAAAACAAAATAGAAGCAGTATTCAAAAACTCTCAACGAACAAAAGTCTGTGACCAGATGGCTTCAGAGCTGAATTTTTACCAAAGATTCAAGAAGAATCAACATCTATATTTTTCAAACTATTCCAATAAATACAAGAGGAGGGAAAACTCCCAAGCTCATTTTATAAGACCAGCATAATCCTAATTCCCAAACCAGAAAAGACACTAAAAAGAAAGAAAATTATAGGCCAATACCTCTGATGAACATAGATGCAAAAATCCTCAACAAAATGTTAGCAAACCAAATTCGGCAATATATTAAAAAGATCATACACTGCAAAAGATCATTCAGTATCCACAAATCACTTAATGTGGCCCGCCATAAACAAAATGAAAGATAAAAATCATATGATCATATCAATAAATGCAGAAAAAGCTTTTGACAAAATCCAGCATCCATTTATGATAAAAACTCTCAGCAAAGTAGGAATAAAGGGAACATACTTCAACATAATAAAATCCATATATGTCAAACCTGCAGCCAATATCAAACTCAATGGGATAAAACTAAAAGAGTTTCCCTGAAGATCAGGAACAAGACAGGAAAGTCGATTTTCAACACTCATATTCAACATAGTATTGGAAATCCTAGCCACAGCAATTAGACAAGAAGAAGAAATAAAATGTATCCTAATTGGAAAAGAAGAGTTAAAGTTGTCATTATTCCACCAAAAAACTACTAGAACTGATAAATGAATTCAGTAAAGTAGCAGGATACAAAATACAGGGGTGGGAAAAACTATAAATACAATAATAAATAAATAATAATACAAGAATAAATTCTGTGCTTCACATACTCACAACTGTAAATCTACTTTTGCCCACCTCTGTAAATATTCAAAAATCAGATGCATTTTTATTATTTTTTTATTTATTATTTTTTATTAATTTATTTTTGTTACAGATGTTTCTCCTTTTTTCCCCATTGACACCCTCCTCCCCATCCCTCTACCCCTTCCCCAGCTTTGTTGTCCATGTCCATCAGTTATGCATACATGCGTATAAGTTCTGTGGTTTATCTCTTCCCTCCCCCCCACCCCCTCTTCTGGGGGTTGTCAGTCTGTACCCTACTTACACATCTCTGGGTCTACCCTGTTCCCCATACTGTTATGTTTATTATATTCCACAAATGAGTGAGATCATGTGATATTTTTCTTTCTCTGCTTGGCTTGTTTCGCTTAGGATAATACTCTCGAGGTCCCTCCATGTCGTCTCAAAGGATAAGGGATCTTTCTTTCTTACAGCTGCATAGTACTCCATTGTGTATATGTACCACAGCTTTTTTATCCATTCGTCTACTGATGGACACTTGGGCTGTTTCCAGATCTTAGCTATTGTAAATAGTGCTGCTATGAACATGGGGGTACATATATTCTTTCTGATTGGTGTTTCAGGCTTCTTAGGGTATATTCCTAGGAGTGGGATCACTGGGTCAAGTGGCAATTCAATTTTTAATTTTTTGAGGTAACACCATAGTGTTTTCCATAGTGGCTGCACCAGTCTGCATTCCCACCAGCAGTGTACTAGAGTCCCCTTTTCTCCACACCCTCGCCAACACTTGTTGTTTGATGCTTTGTTGATGGCGGCCGTTCTGACAGGTGTGAGGTGATACCTCATTGTTATTTTAATTTGCATCTCTCTGATGATTAGTGATGTTGAGCATTTCTTCATATGTCTCTTAGCCATTTGTATGTCCTGTTTGGAGAAGTGTCTATTTAGTTCCTCTGCCCATTTTTTAATTGGGTTCTTTGTCTTCCTTTTGTTGAGTTGTATGAGCACTCTATATGTTTTGGAGATTAACCCCTTATCTGATGTATCATTGGCAATTATGGTCTCCCATACGGTGGGTTCTCTTTCCGTTTTGATGGTTGTTTCTTTTGCTGTGCAGAAGCTTTTGAGTTTGATGTAGTCCCATGTGTTCATTTTTTCCTTTATTTCTGTTGCCTTAGGTGATGTATCAGTGAAGATTCTGCTGCGTATGATGTCCGAAATTTTGTTGCCTACATTTTCTTCTAGGATTTTTATGGATTCACGAGTCACATTTAAGTCTTTTACCCATTTTGAGTTCATTCTTGTGTATGGTGTAAGTTGATGGTCTAGTTTCATTTTTTTGCATGTAGCTGTCCAATTTTCCCAACACCATTTATTAAAGAGGCTGTCTTTGCTCCATTGTATGCTCTTGCCACCTTTGTCAAATATTAGTTGAGCATAGTGTCTTGGGTCAATTTCTGGATTCTCTGTTCTGTTCCACTGGTCTATATGCCTGTTCTTGTGCCAATACCAGGCTGTTTTGATTATAGTAGCTCTGTAGTATAATCTGATATCTGGTATTGTGATCCCACCTACTTTGTCCTTCTTTTTCAAGATTGCTGTGGCTATTCGGGGTCTTTTTTGTTCCATATGAACTTTTGGAGTATTTGTTCTAGTTCTGTGAAATATGTCGCTGGTATTTTGATTGGGATTGCATTGAATCTATAGATTGCTTTGGGTAGTATGGACATTTTAATGATGTTAATTCTTCCAATCCATGAACAAGGTATGTGCTTCCACTTTTTTATATCTTCCTCTATTTCTTTTTTCAATGTCCTGTAGTTTTCTGCAAATAGATCCTTTACTTCTTTGGTTAAATTTATTCCTAGGTATCTTAATTTTTTTGCTGCGATGGTAAATGGGATTGTTTTTTTAGTTTCTCTTTCTGTGAGTTCATCATTGGTGTATAAGAATGCCGTCGATTTCTTGACGTTTATTTTGTATCCTGCTACTTTGCCAAATTCATTTATTAGGTCTAGTAGATTTTTGATGGAGTCTTTAGGGTTTTCTATATATAATATCATGTCATCTGCAAATAATGACAGTTTCACTTCCTCCTTTCCAATTTGGATCCCTTTTATTTTTTCTTCACGTCTGATTGCTGTGGCTAAGACTTCCAGTACAATGTTAAATAAGAGTGGCGAAAGTGGGCATCTCTGTCTTGTTCCTGTTCTTAAGGGAAATGTTTTTAGTTTTTGCCCATTGATTATGATGTTGGCTGTAGGTCTTTCATATATGGCCTTTATAATGTTGAGATATGATCCCTCTATTCCCAAATTGCTGAGCGTTTTTATCAGAAATGGGTGTTGAATTTTGTCGAATGCTTTTTCAGCGTCTATTGATATGATCATGTGGTTTTTATCTTTCATTTTGTTTATGTGGTGTATCACATTTATTGATTTGCGAATATTGAACCAGCCTTGCATCCCTGGAATGAATCCCACTTGGTCATGGTGAATAATTTTTTTTGATGTATTGCTGGATCCGATTTGCTAGTATTTTGTTCAGGATTTTGGCATCTATGTTCATCAGGGATATTGGCCTGTAGTTTTCTTTCTTTGTAGTGTCTTTTTCTGGTTTTGGAATTAGAATTATGCTGGCCTCATAAAATGAGTTTGGAAGTCTTCCTTCTTCTTGAATTTTTAGAAACAGTTTGAGAAGAATGGGTGTTAGTTCTTCTTTGAATGTTCGGTAAAACTCCCCTGTGAAGCCGTCTGGCCCTGGACTTTTGTTTGCTGGGAGAGTCTTGATTACATCTTCAATTTCCTTGGTTGTTATTGGTCTGTTCAAGTTTTCTATCTCTTCCCGGTCCAGTTTTGGGAGACTATATGTTTCTAGAAATTTGTCCATTTTGCTTAGATTGTCGAATTTGTTGCCATATAAATGTTCATAGTATTCGTTAACGATCCTTTGTATTTCTGTGGTGTCAGTTGTTACTTCTCCTCTTTCGTTTCTGATTTTGTGTATTTGGGTTCTCTCTCTTTGTTTCTTGGTGAGTCTAGCTAAGGGTCCATCAATCTTGTTTATCTTTTCAAAAAACCAGCTCTTTGTTTCATTGATCCTTTGAATTGTTTTTTTGGTCTCCATGTCGTTTATTTCTGCTCTGATCTTTACTATTTCCTTCCTTCTACTTGCTCTGGGGTTTTCCTTTTGTTTGCTTTCTAGTTCTTTAAGTTGTGAGGTTAGATAGTCTATTAGAAATTTTTCTTGTTTCTTGAGGTAGGCCTGGAGTGCTATGAACTTCCCTCTCAGAACTGCTTTCTCTGCATCCCACAGATTTTGTGTTGTTGTGTGTTCATTTTCATTCGTTTCCAGAAAGTTTTTAATTTCTTCCTTGATCTCCTTGGTAACCCATTCATTGTTTAATAACATGCTATTTAGCCTCCATGTATTCAAATGTCTTTGCATGTTCTTTTTGCAATTGATTTCTAGTTTCATGCCATTGTGATCTGAGAAGATGCTTGATATGATTTCAATCTTCTTGAATTTGTAGAGACTTCGTTTGTGTCCTAACATGTGGTCTATCTTTGAGAATGTCCCATGTGCACTTGAGAAGAATGTGAATTCTGTAGTTTTGGGGTGTAATTCTCTGTAAATATCTATTAAATCCATTTGGTCTAGTGCTTCATTTAGAGTCTCTGTTTCCTTGTTAATTTTTTGTCTAGAGGATCTATCCAGTGATGTCAGCGGGGTGTTGAAGTCCCCTGCTATGATTGTATTGCTGTCGATTTCTCCTTTGAAGTTTTCCAGAAGATTTTTAATGTATTTTGGTGCTCCTGTATTGGGTGCATATATGTTTACCAAGGTTACCTCTTCCTGTTGGATAGATCCTTTCAATATTATGAAGTGGCCTTCTTTGTCTCTAGTTATGGCCTTCATTTTAAAATCTATTTTATCAGATATGAGTATTGCTACCCCAGCTTTTTTTTCCTTTCTGTTTGCTTGGAAGATTTTTTTCCATCCCTTCACTTTCAGCCTATGTGAGTCTTTTGTTGTGAGGTGGGTCTCTTGTAAACAACATATATATGGGTCATGCTTTCTTATCCAATCCGCTACTCTGTGTCTTTTGATCGGGGCGTTCAGTCCATTTACATTTAAGGTGATTACCGATATGTACTTACTTATTGCCATTTTTTGTTTAGTGTGTTTCTATTTTCCTTTCTATTTCTTCTACTAATTACAGCAGTCCTTTTAACATTTCTTGCAGTGCTGGTTTGGTGCTAATGTATTCCCTTAGCCTTTTTTTGTCTGGGAAGCTCTTTATTTGACCTTCTATTTTGAATGATAGCCTTGATGGGTAGAGTAGTCTTGGATTCAGATCCTTGTTTTTCATGACCTTGATTATTTCATGCCATTCCCTTCTGGCCTGTAGTGTTTCTATTGAGAAGTCAGCTGATAACCTTATGGGGTTTCCTTTGTAGGTAACCTGTTGCTTAGCTCTTGCTGCCTTGAGGATTCTCTCTTTGTCTTTAATTTTTGCCATTTTAATTACTATGTGTCTTGGTGTGGGCCTGTTTGGGTTCTTCTTACTTGGGACTCTCTTTGCTTCTTGAACTTGAAAGCCTTCTTCCTTCACCAAATTAGGGAAATTTTCTGTCACTATTTCTTCAAATATATTCTCTAACCCTTTCTCATTTTCTTCTTCTTCGGCGACTCCTATGATGCGAATATTATTACGTTTCCAGTTGTCCCACAGTTCTCTTAAGCTGTCTTCCTGTTTTTTCATTGTTTTTTCCTTTCGGTTTTCTGATTCGTTGATTTTTTCTACCCTGTCTTCTAATTCACTGATCCGGTCCTCAGCTTCTTCTACTCTGCTTTTTAGTCCTTCCAATGTGTTCTTCATTTCTGCCATGTCATTCTTCATTTCCAATTGATTTATTTTCAATATTTCTATGTCTTTTCTCATGGTGTTGATGTCCTTACACATGCTGTTGAGCTTCCTCAAGATCATGGCTCTGAATTCTAGCTCTGTTAACTTGCTTAACTCCATTTCATTTATCTCATCTTCATTGGAGGTCTCTTGTTCTTTCGTTTGGCATCTGTTTCGTTGTTTTACCATTTTGGCTATCTCAGTGGTTTTTGGAGCCTGCCAAATTTTCCCTGTGGATGTTGGTGTTCTGCTGTTTGTGGCTCCCTGTACTGGGTTTGGATGAGCGTGAGAGGACCCACGTTATACACCACTGTCAAGTCTTACTTTCCTGGGTAGAGTTGCAAGCCCAGAAAAGGTTCAGTTATCCTCTAGCTTTTTGCCTAGAGGCTATTAGTCCTGGTTACTTAAAGAGCCTTGGGTTCTCAGTTGAATGAAAACCTCCCTCAGGTATTCAGCGTGAGAGGATTTCCCGAGGGTGGGGCAGATGCTGGTAGTTAATGAGCCTTGATTTGTATTTCAATGGCCCAACTGGGTGTGGCTGAATCTCCAAGGGAGGGGCTGCCGCCTCTCCCCAGAGCCCTGGGATGGAGTAAGTCGACCAGGCCACAGTCCTGCGTGGCCAAAACTCAGCAAAAGCTCTGAGCGCCCTCCAAATCCCGGGTGTCCCCACACAGTTCCAGACCAGTCCGCCCTCCCTCTGCCAGAGTCCGAGGTGAGTGGCTGTGGCTGTTTTAGCGCTCTATCCTGACTCTGCGCTTTGGAGCCGGCTCGGGCTTTAGCGGTCTGTCCCTGCTCTGCGCTGTGGAGCCGGCTCGGGCTTTAGCGCTCTGCCCCGGCTCTGCACGATGGAGCCAGCCCGGGCTTTAACCCCGAGGGCAGGCGCTGCTCACGGCTAAGGCCGCTGCTGTCCCTGGGCTCCCAGCCCCCCTCTCGCGCCTCCACAATCCTACCAGGATCGAGTCAGTGTCCCTGGTTGTATGGTCCTCACAAGCTGCTTTTCTGTTGCTTTTTCCCGACGATTTGACTTTATTTTAGTTGTATTTCCAGTTTGGTCCTGGGAGATGATCTGTGTAGCTTCCATTCACTCTGCCGCCATTTTGGAATCCTGTCTCAGATGCATTTTTATACACCAATAATGAACTAGCAGAAAGTAAAACTAAGAAAATAATCCCATTTACAATTGTATCACAAAAATAAAATACCTAAGAATAAATTTAACTAAGGAGGTAAAACACCTGTGCTCAGAAAATTATAAGACACTGAAGAAAGAAATTGAAGAAGCTGTCAATAAATGTAAGCATATACCGTGCTCTTGGATAGGAAGAATTAACATCATTAAAATGTCCATACTACCCAAAGCAATCTATAGATTCAACACAATTCTTATCAAAATATCAACTACATATTTCACAGAACTCTCTGACATTTCTCTTAGTAATAATTTTTTCTAACATATCTCCTTGAGCAAGGGAAACAAAATAAATATAAACATGATGGAAAGACATTTGACTTGGGGTAGTGAACACATGATACAATATACAGATGATGTACTATAAAATTGTACACTCGAAACTATGTAATTTTATTAACCAATGTCACCCCAATAAATTCAAGAAAAAAAATATAAACAAATGGGACTACATCAAACTAAAGAGTTTCTGCACAACAAGGGCCATCAACAAAATGAAAAGACAACCTACTGAATGAGAGAAGATATTCATCAATGATACATCCAATAAGGGGTTAATATCCAAAATGTATAAAAAATTCAGGCAACTCAACACCAGAAAAACAAACAACCCAATTAAAAAGTAAGTGGAAGATCAATAGACCCTTCTCCCAAGAGAACATGCAGATGTCCAACAGACATATGAAAGATGCTCAACGTCACTAATAATAAGAGAAATACAAATTAAAACAACAGTGAGATGTCACCTCACTCCTGTCAGAATGGCTATTGCCAATAAATCCTCAAACAAGAACTGTTGGCAAGGATATGGAGAAAAGAGAACCCTCATGCACTGTTGGTGGGAATGCAGATTGGTGCAACCACTGTGGAAAACAGCGTGGAGATTCCTCAAAAAATTAAAAATGAAAATGCCTTATGACTCAGCAATTCCACTTCTGGGAATATATCCAAAGAAACTCAAAACACTTATTTGAAAGAATATGCACCTCCATGTTCATTGCAGCATTATTTACAATAACCAAGATATGGAATCAACCCAAGTACCCATTAAGAGACAAGTGGATAAGAAAGTTGTAGTATATATTCATGATGGAATACTACTTAGCCATAACACAGAATGAAATCTTACCTGGATGGACCTGGAGGGTATTATGCTCAGTGAAATAAGTCAGAGAAAGACAAATACCATATGATTTCACTTATATGTGGAATCTAAAGAACAAAATAAAGAAACAATAAAAATAGAAACAAAGGCGCCTGGTTGGTGGGGCTCAGTGGTTGAGTGTCAACCTATGCACAAAGAGGTCACTGGTTCGATTTTTGGTCAGGGCACATGCCTGGGTTGTGGGTTCGATCCCCAGTAGGGGGCGTGCAGGAATCAGCTAATTGATGTTGATGCTTCTCTCATTGATGTTTCTATCTCTCTCCCTCTCCCTTCCTTTCTCTAAAAAAAGAAAAGAAAAGAAAAGAAACAAACAAACCCATAGATACAGAGAACAGACTGGTGGTTGGCAAAGGGGAGGGGTGTTGGGGGGCTGGGTGAAAAAAGTGAAAGTATTGCCCTGGCTGGTTTGGCTAAGCGGTTAGAGCATTGGCCTGCGGTCCAGAGAGACCCGGGTTCAGTTCCCACTAAGGGCACATACCTCGGTTGCAGTTTGTCCCCGGCCCCTGGTTGGGTTGTGCGGGAGGCAGCCACTCGATGTGTCCCTTTCACGTAGATGTTTCTTTCTCTCTCTCTCTCTCTCTCTCTCTCTCTCTCTCTCTCTCTCTCTCTCTCTCTCTTTCTCTCTCTCTCTTTTTCTCCCTCCCACTCTATCTGAACAAAAAATGGAAAGATGTCCTTGGGTGAGGATAAAAAAAAAAAAGTGAAAGTATTAAGAAATTCAAATGGATAGTTACAGAGATGTAAATTACAGATTAGGGAACATAGTCAACAATACTGTAATAACTATGTATGGGGCCCATTGGGTACTTGAAATGTCAGGGGGACCACTCTGTAAAATACTTGATTATCTAACCTCTATGATGTACATGTGAAACTAATACAGAATAATATTGAATGTAAAGTTTAATTGATAAATAAATAAACAAACAAAAAGGAAAACAAGAAAAGAGTGTATATTCTGCTATCATTTGGGGTAGCGTTCTATAGATATAATTTATGTCAAGCACCTTAATATTGTTATTCAAATAACCTATATTCTTACATATTTGCTAAGTAATTGTTTCATTAGTTACTGAGATAAGTATGCTAAAAATTCCTAGTTATTTTTTTAACTTATCTTTATAGTTGAATGTATTACAGATGTTCCTCATTTTTTCCCCATTGCCCCCCTCCTCCCCATTCCTGCCCCCCTCCTGCTTTTCCCCACACTGTTGTCTGTGTCCATTGATTATGCATATATACATATAAGTTCTTTGGTTTATTTCTTCCCACCTCCCAACCCCCCTTCCCTTTGAGGTTTGTCAGTCTAACAACCAATTTGTACTTCTTAATCCCTTCACCTTTTTCACCCTTCCCCCCAGCCCCCACCCATCTGGTGCCCAACAAAAGTTCTCTGTATCTATGAGAATGTTTCTGTTCTGCTTGTTTATTTTGTTTGTAGATTCAATTGTTGATAGATATGTACTCATTGCCATTTTGTTTGTTCATATTTTTTTTATCTTTTTCTTCAAGAAGACCCTTCAACATTTCATATAATAATGGTTTGGTAGTGATGAACTCCTTTAGCTTTTCCTTGTCTGGGAAACTCTTTAAATGGCCATCGATTCTAAATGACAGCTTTGCAGGGTAGAGTAATCTTGGTTGTAGGTTCTTGCTTTTCATCACCCTGAATATTTCTTGCCACTCCCTTCTGGCCTGCAAAGTTTCTTTTGAGAAATCAGCTGACA
This sequence comes from Tadarida brasiliensis, assembly GCA_030848825.1. Lineage (NCBI taxonomy): Eukaryota > Metazoa > Chordata > Mammalia > Chiroptera > Molossidae > Tadarida > Tadarida brasiliensis. The sequence goes on from CM061280.1 coordinate 89,529,779, forward strand.
GTCTTATGGGAACTCCCTTGTAGGTAACTAACTGCTTTTCTCTTGCTGCTTTTAAGATTCTCTCTTTGTCTTGAACCTTTTGCATTTTGATGATGATGTGTCTTGGTGTGGGCCTCTTGGGGTTCATCTTGTTTGGGACTCTCTGTGCTTCCTGGACTTGTATGTCCGTTTCCTTCACCAAATTAGGGAAGTTTTCTGCCATTATTGTTTCAAATAGGTTTTCGATTTCTTGTTCTCTCTCTTCTCCTTCTGGCACCCCCAAGATGCGAATGTTGGCACGCTTGAAGTTGTCCCAGAGGCTCCTTACACTATCCTCATTTCTTTGGATTCTTTTTTCTTTTTGCTGTTCTGATTGGGTGTTTTTTGCTTCCTTATATTCCAAATCGATGGTTTTCTTCTTGGATTTACCTACTCTACTATTGAATCTGTGTATACTATTCTTTATTTCAGTTCGTGCCTCCTTCATTTCTGACTGGTCCTTTTTTATGCTCTTGAGGCCCTCTCTAAGTTCACTGAGGTTCTCACTAAGTCCATTGAGCATCCTTTTAAGCAGTATTTTGAACTCAGCATCTGTTAGGTTGCTTAACTCCATTTCACTTAGTTCTTTTCCTGGAGTTTTGTTCTGTTCTTTCATTTGGGACCTGTTTCTTTGTCTCCTCATTTTGGCTGCCTCCCTGTGTTTGTTTCTATGTATTACTTAACGAGAGGTATAGGGCTAACTGAGACCAGATGCTGCTTGTTTGAAAGAATTTAGGAAAAGCTGAAGCAGGATCCAAGACAGGCCAATCCTATGGTAAAGCAACTGGCAACAGCTTGGGTGGGCCTGGAAGTTGGGTGGGGCGGGGCCTCAGGGAATCACCAGGGCGGGGCAATCAGTGTGAGCCAGGTTGCTGGAGTCCCAGATATGGCGGTGTCTGCCTGCCCAGGGAAGGGCTCATCAAAGGAACAAAGGCCTCTGATAGCACGTCTGTCCAGGAGAAAGCTGCCTCTCCAGCCCTCGCTCCAATGCCAAACAGCTCAGTTCTTCCCCATATGACTCTGGTGCCTTTCAAGCTGCCTCCCCCACGCTGGAGCCTGGAGGGTGCGAGTCCGAGTAAGTCCGTGCGCGGGCCCTTTAAGAGGAGCTGCCGGGGCTCCAGCCGCCTCAGCCTCAGTTCCCGCTGGTTTTTCCAGCCAGAAGTTGTGGGGACTTCTCTTCCTGGCACTGGAACCCTGAGCTGGGCGCCTGGTGTGGGATGGGGACCCCTCAGTCCTCAGGGAGGACCTTCCCAGCCGAGGTATCCTCCTAATTTTTATCTGGCACTCGTGGGTGTGGGACCAGCCCGTCTCGCCTCCGCCCCTCCTACCAGTCTCGATGCGGCTTCTTCTTTAATTTTGTAGTTGTAGGACTTCCATCCAGGTTGATTTCAGGCGGTTTTGAATGATGGTTGTTCTGTAGTTTAGTTGTAACTTTGATGTGGTTGTGGGAGGACGCGAGACCGCATTTACCTACGCCGCCATCTTGACTGGAAGTCCATCCCTCCAAAATTCCTAGTTATTATTAGAAATTTATGTCTCTGTCAATCTTTGTTTTATATATTTCAAAACTGTATAATGGCTGCATACAAATATCTAAATGTTACATTTTCCAATTGACTGGATCCCTTTATCATTATAAAATATTCTCTTTATATTTGGTAATATTTCTTGATTCAAAGTCTAATTTGTCTGACATTAATATAAGCACACCAGCTAACCTTTTATTTATTTACTTATTTATTGTACATGCCCCTAGCAGGAACCGAACCCAGGACTCTCTGGTCCGCAGGCCAACGCTCCAACCGCTGAGCCAAACCGGCCAGGGCCCAGCTAATCTTTTAGTTTCAGCCTTTTTGTGTCCTTATATTTAAGATCTATTTTTACAAAAACATATAATTAAATTCTATTTTTTGTCATAAGGTAGTTTTGTTTACTTGTGGCAAGTAAAAAAGACAGAGGATTCACATCCAAAGCTCTGCTGTTATTCTTGCAGTTAGATTTAGATCTAGAAGTTTATCAAGCAGGTCATAAGCTTCATCAGATACCTCGTTCCAGACTTTTACACTGGTAGTATATGCATCAAAACTTCCTCCACAGCCATTTCTGTTCCCTTTACACAATAGATTCCCAGAGGGCTGTGCTTGAGGTGTTTTTGTAGGAGGTGAGAAGTTTTATTGTCAGTCTTCTCTGAAAAAGTTGGTTCATGAAAAGCAGGCCCTTGTATATTACTTGGTAATTTGGGAGTGTTAGAATCTGTACCTCTGTGCTTCTCACAGAGTTTTCTCAAGTATTGCACTGGGACTTCTTTGCTACTCAATATTGATTTGACAACGGTTTTAGCAGCCTGGCTAGTTTCTTTGGATCCACATATTGTCAAAATTTGAGCCAAAGACATTAAATCATCACTTGCTTTATAAAATGAATATTGTCCATTAAGCAAAGTAATAAATATGACACCTGCAGGCTACATGTCAATCGATGTAATTTGATTGGGGCACTTAGTAAAGACATCTGAATCCTGGTGTACCTGCCCCAGGAGCAACCTGTTGTTGCCTTGAAAGGCAAATACTGCAAACTTTACCTGTTTCCTGACAGCCACGGGTCAGACTAGCAGGGAAAGAACTGATAGTTTTCTTCATCACACCACTATTGATACCTTTTGTAGAAACAGCCTACATTTTTGTTGCTAACTTTCTGGATAGGACATCCACAGTCTTTCACTGCTTCACAAGTTTCACTGCAGGGCTCTCATGTGAAATGGAGCTGTGTATATTGAAATTTCTTCTTCTAAAAATAGAGCACTGGAAAGGCCTACAGATCCCTCCTTTCCAGCTTTTCCTTGTTTAATCTGAATTTGTATATTTGTGCAGGGCCTTTTAATAGAACTTCTTGTGGTGGGCTGCTGATCCACTTCCTTAGGCGCTGCTGGGCCACAATTCTATTGTCAATCTAAGAACTATTTAAACCTGTAAAAATTTTTGTGAGTTTACATGAGTCAAATTGACGACAATTTCCAGGAAACAAAATCTGAACGGATTGAGATAATGCTCCAGAGAATGGCAGATTTTCGCCTTGTTTTATACATTACAATCAAAAGAGAAGATGCCAGTGATTTATATGAATTCCATTGGTGATAGATTAGGGAGGTGGAAGAAAGCAAAGCAGGGAAATCTTTGGGATTGGATGAAAAGTAAAATGATGGACATATACAGGATAGTTAACAGTCAACAATAAACTCGATAACAATGAGGGGATTTGTGGTCTCGGCAGAGTGGTGCCTGTGCTTTGAAGGGTCCGGAAAAGGGGAAATTACTTTGACATTCCAAAGATATGTTATCGTAGATGCAAAAAGACAATAGACAGGCACAGTTAAAGGAAAGATTGACCTTTGTCAGGGATGATGCCAGCCTAGGACATGACCACCTGCCATAAACTGCTTTTAGTTAAAAAGTTTTCATTTCAGACCATCTTTTGTGGTTATTTTAGGTCTTTCAGTTTGCAAAGCCGCCATACAGGCCTTCCTTGAGCTTGTCAGGTTAATATGTGGTTCCTTTTCATCTATACTACCATTTTTCACTTTTTCCTTGAAGTGTGAGGTCTATTTATATTTAATATAATAAAAATATGGTTTATTTTAAGTAATCCTTCCCTGCCTTATTTTGGATTAATTAGTATAGTATTATAGTTCCATTTTATCTTACTAATTAGAATTTTTAGTTACATAATGTTGTATTATTGTTGTTCTGTTTACATTAAATATTAAAATGTGCATTTTTTCTTATTATAGCCTACCTTAAATTAGTAGTTTAATCACTTCCCAAAGAATAAAACCATTACTCCATTTACCTCCTTTATGCACTTCACACTATTGCTTTCATATCTTTTCCTTCTACATGCTATAAAAATAGTGTTGCAACAGTCAATACTTTTATATTTACATTAAGACCAAAAAATCTTCACTCCTTCCTATAATTCTGTTTATCCATATTGGTTCATTTTAGCTTAAAGAATATTTTTTAATACATTAAGTAGTATGAGGGAATTAAATGGAATCAGTATTTGTCTAAAAACATCATTGCTCTACTTTCATTTTTGAAGCACATTTTTATTGGGTACAGAACACTACCCTGGGGTTTTTTTCCTAACTCCTTAAAAAAGTCATTCCAATGTCTAAGAGTTTCCATAGTTTCTTTTCAAAGTTCATTTATAAGAGGTATTGTTGATCCGTAAAAGATAATATTCTCTCATGATGTTATTGACTTTTTTCATTTCCATTGCTTTTCTTTTTTAAATATGTTTTTATTTATTTTTTAGAGAGAGAAGAAGAGAGAGAGAGAGAGAGATAGAAACATCGATGTGAGAGAGATACATTGATCGCTGTCTCCTGCACACCCCCTACTGGGAATCAAGCTCACAACCCGGGCATGTGCCCTCACCAGTAATCAAACTGGGACCTCTCAGTCCATGAGATGACACTCAATCCACCGAGCCACATGGGATGGACCATTTCCATTGCTTTTCAACAATTTAGAGATGCTGTACCTAAATGTATTTTCTTTGTTTTGCCTAACTGATACTCTCTCAGCTATTAGAATCTACAAGTTAATATATTTCATCATTTGTCCTTCTGCCACATGTTTCAAACACTTTGCTATATTATTTTCATTATTTTGGGTATCTTTGCCTCAGTTAGGAAATTTTCTAGTGATATGTCTTTGAATTCACTCACGATGCTTTCTAAAACTAAAAAATATAACATGTAGAGTTAAGTACTTACTATATCAATTTAACATTAGATTGGACATAGCAGAAAACAGAGTTATCTAAAGATACCATGGTTCAGAGGATAAAACACCATTCTAACTCTATGATACCTAGGATTAGAGATTTGGGGTTTTATGAGGTCAAGGAATCCTAACTACATAGCTTAATGTCCAATGACTTCCTGAAGTAATCAGCATCCAGGTAACTGTGAAGCTAAAATTCAGTAGATCCTGCATCCTACATATTACCTTCCAGGAGTAATGTGGATCAGGGTTTTAAGGTAAAAAGTCTACAAAATCCCAGGAAATTTAACGTTATAATTCTAGAATCCCAGAGAACTATGGTTATAAATACTGCTTCCAGAACATTAAGGATTAGGGCTCTAAAGTCAAAACCTTTTTGGCCTATGGCTCAGTTTCAAGGGTGCTCTGGTAGAAGGGCTACAAGATTGAAGTCTAGATGGACCCAGGACTCTATGGTTTCTAAGCACTAAAATGCTAGTACACTGTATTTTTCTGACTTTGAAGTAAAAAATCAAATAACTGAAAACCTGTGGCCTTGGAAATGTTCAGAGTCTAAAATGACTAAAATTTTATTTATTTTCTACTCAGGTGGTATGATACCAGAGTACTCTAGCTCAAAGAATCTGTGATTCTGGGACCTTACCAGCCCAGGAGTTCTGTGGTGCATGGTCTGAATGGGTCAAGCCCCACAGTCCAATGTCTCAATGTTCCTCAAATTCTGTGGCTCCAGGTCTACGTGGCTCCTGATATGTATGGTACCAGGACGCTAAAGTGGGCCCAGGCCTATAAGATCCAAGGGTGATGGGATGATAGGGTCTTCTCTGTCCCCAGGGAACCAACGCTCCAGCCATGTCTGCTTGCTAAGACTTCAAAAGAAGAGGTCTGACAGGTCCCCGGGTTTCTGATTACCTGCTTCATCTTGGTACCAAACATGGAGCCGCTCACGTCAATAAGAACACCACATTTTTCTCAACAGGTGGAAGGCCTCTGGGGGCAAAGTAATGAATAAAATAGCCGTCGTAAATCTGGACAAAAGAAGTGAAACCACAAGAACTGTGAAAGCTGGTCTAAATCAGTCCCCTCTTATTCTCCTACATAACAAACAGCTCTTTTCCGTCTTAGGCCTTATCACTGTTTCTAGTTAAATAGGCATTCGTGCAATTGTTTCTTCAATGTCCATCTCCCCCACCAGAACTGTGTGTCTTCTGTTCAGACTGTCTGTCTAGGACCTGCCCCAGAGCTGTGGAGACTGGCTTGCGGCCCAAGGCTCCAAGGAGCAGGATCTCTGTAAAATGTGAGTTCCTGTCCATGAGAGCTGGGCTTGCACAGTCTTGAGGGCCCCTAGGGACATTTTGCCTGGGCTCCAGGAACTGTAACTATTGTTTTAACCTCCCTCTATAGAGTGAGCCTGGGGCCCAGCTCCATTGCTGCCAGGGGCTGGGAGTTTGCAGGGCCTCCCTCTCCTCCTTAAACCTCCTTTCTGCTGTTGCTGGGCAGAGCAGGGAGGGGAGGAGGGAGCAGAGGCTGAGTGAGCTGCTTGTTCAGAGGGGATTGGTTAGACCAGGTGCAGATGCCTAAGGCTGTGGGGTGTGTGATTGGCTGCTGCCCCCTCCCCCTACTCCCTGTCTCCCTCTGCAGAGCCTGGGGGCTGGGACAGCCAGGGAAGGAGAGGGGGGAGCTGGGAGGGCCCCCAGAACCAGTGTCAGTTTAGCCCAGAGAAGTATGGGCTTGCTGAGGGACTGAGCTGCCCAGTAGCCTGAAGCTGGCTCTGCCCTGGGAAAAAGAGCTTCCTCTCCTCCCTGCCATTCAGGCACTCTCTGATCACAAGGCTGGACACACTATCTCCTCCTCTCTCAGGGCATCTCAGAAGACATGGGAGGACACCTTGGTGTTCCCCTCCACCCCAGCCTTTGAGCTAATTCGCAAGAACATATGCAGGCTGTGTCGCCACTTTTTCCTGGCCTAGTGCAGCAATTCCCAAAGGTCTGGGTCCACCACCCGGCAACTGCCCAAGCTAAGGGCAGAGGCCAGCAGTCCTCCTCTGTTCCTCCCCTACCTGGGTAGGTGAGAGCTTCTGGGAAAATCACATGCCCACCTCTCCATGGTCCCAGGCTCACCAGTGGCCCCACACCTCACATCCTGGAAGCCAGAGGCATGACCCAGGTCACCAACCTCTCACACTCACCTCAGCTGTCATGCCCGTCCACTCTCAGGAAATGTTTCCCTCCCTCCCTCCCTCAGGAAGAAAATTAAGGACACCAGGCCAGGTTCCTTGGACTGCCCACCCTACCCTTGTTCAGGGTCGGCATCTCCATACACCTCTTCTCTCTACTGAAAGACAAAAGAGTCCTGCTCTGAACCCCATGGACTCCTAGCCTCTAGCAGCTCCTCTACCAGTCAGGCCCCTGCTTTCCAACCCAATCCACTTACCCTACAAGGCTTTCCTCACAACATAAAAGGTTTGTGTCTTTTTCATCCACTAAGACAAACCCCATTGATCCCAATCCCACCCAAACTTCAAGCAGTTTCTCTCCTCCCTGTAGCATGCCAGGGTATTCATATTGGCACCTGCAAGGGTCTCCTCATCTCCACCTCACTCCTCTGCCCACTACAGACTGGGTCTCACCTCCACCACACAATGACCCTTTTCTCACTAAAGGCAACAATGACTAGTTGGCATCCAAACTCAGTGGGTATATTTCAAGTCTCATCCAGCTGCACGTCCCTGATGAATTTCACAATTGATTATTATTTCTGCTCTCTTCAAGAATCTTTTCCCTTGGGATGCTGAGATGATGAACTCTCCTTATTTTCCTACTCTCTCTGGCCCGTCTGCCTCAGTCTGTTTCTTGGGCTGCATTTTCTCTCCCTGCCCCTTAGGCAGTGCTTCCCAATATTTTTGAACCATGGCACGCCAGAAAACGATTATGTTTCTGTAGCACAATGAAGGGAAGTGGTGGGAATTTACAGCTCTGAGCAGGCTGTTGGCAGTTGGTGGGGCCGGACACCCTGATGGCTGAGATCAATAGCTCTTTGCATAGAAATCTCGGCCTTAGCAACTGCCATCCTGGATCTGCTCTTCTGGCTCTACACATTCTCCCTGGGTCATCTGGCCAGCTCTCTGGCTTTCAACTGCTCAATCTCCACCGATAAGTTTACATCTCTTTCTCCAGTCCAATGTCCTCCACTCTTCCCCTTCGCCTACTGCATATCCACTCACTATTACGCCTGTTTGTTCCCCTTGATGTCCGAAGATGCCTCCAATGGATCCTGCCCAAGCAATAAATGCATTTCCTGTCCCCACCCTGCCCTTTCGAACCTTTGTCATTTAAGGCACCATCATGCACATGTTCTCTCCAGATACAAACCCAAGGGTCACTCCTCATTCTTCCTGGGCCCCTCCTTCCCACATTCAACCAGCCCCCAACTCCTCCTGGTTTCATGTGCTGGATATCTCAGGTCCACCGCTCCTCTCCATCCAAAACCGACACAGCCCAATTCAGGACTTCTTTCTCTCAGGTTTCCCTGCTTCTATTGTGGCCCCTTCCATCCATACACTTTTGCAGGTCCTGCTAGATCTGGCCTTTCTAAATGTCATTCCCTCTCTTGGCTCCCTCAAGACATGTTCCTTATCATGCCCCTGCAGCACTCGTACCTTAGAGGTCTCACCTCTTAACATTTCTTGTGCCTGAAATCGATGCTCCAGGAACCCCAACCCACTTGTAGTTCCCTACACACACCTGGATGTTTCCAGCCTCTCTTCTTTGTGTTATGCAGCCCTCAGTTTGCTAGAGTTGCCTTTGCTCCCTCCCAACTTGGTACGCTTCTTTACATTCTTAAAGACACACGTCAGTCTTTACTTCCTCTGAGGAGCCTTCCCTGACCTCCTTCTCTCCTCAGAATGGCTTCCGTCATAACTTGTGTTGTCATTGGAAGAGCACTTCTCATCTGGTATCAGTGTTGTCTCTCTGGGTTTCACCCTGAGACAGTGATTAGGGTCTGTGTATGATTCACCTCCGGTTTCCAACATCAGCCAGCAGTGGGCATGACACATATCAGCTTCCCAGGGAGTCCTGACTAAACAAAGGGGTGAATTGCTGTCCTTTGAAAGATGGGCAAACCTGAGTAGGAAAGGGAAGTGAAGTGAAGGGTTCTTGGAGAGGAGATGCAGGAGTGAGGACACACAGTGGATGGAAGTATGGATCATATCATTGAATGCCTAATTCCACTTATTGTACTTGGATTTCTATGCCAGGCAACTGTGAAAAAGGTAAAGAAGAAAGAAGTAGATAAATACATTTAATGCACAAACCATGGAACACCAGGTCAAGGGCCCTGCTGCCACCTACTGGCAGGGTACCCTCAGTTCCTATTCTGAGAGGGCAAATTACTTTTATTCCCCATACACAGCAGGCTGGCTGCACCACACACCTGTGCCTCTGCACATGCTCTTTCTCCTCTCTCTGCATGGAATCCCCATCACTCTGTGGGTCCAGGTGGAGGCAGACTCAATTCATTTTTGCCATGCTAATTTCAAGGCCAGTCCATTTAGGAAGGCTTTCTTAACACCTTCCTCAGTGGTATTGGCACATCACACACTCCAGCTTCATACACTCACTAGGATGTGTTATGACTGTTAAGGCTGTATGTATCTGGCCTCATCAACACTGGGATATGCCGGAGGGAGAATAGGTTCTGTGTCCAACTCTTTTCCGAGTTTTCAGTATCCATGGGAACAGGACTGGGCTAGAGCAGCTCTGCTCCGTGGAGATGTGCCCACATATGACTTAATGAATAAATATGTGCACGAAAGGAAGTGTAACCAAAGCACCATATTAGCCCGAAGAAGCGAGAGGAATTGTGAGTGGGGTGTGGTCATCAGGGAGGTGGCATTTCAGCAAGGCCTTTAAGGACAAGGAAGATGCTGCCCAGTAGGGAAAGGGGGCAGAAGATAATCCCAGGACAGCAGATAGTATGAGCAAATGCTCACACACAGAAGAATGGCAAGTTCAGGTGTACTGGTAGGAAGGTGTGTGTGTGTGGTGGGGCCACCAGCTGGAGGGTCACTGTGTGCTGGAGGCAGTGAGAAGTGTGGCAGGAAAGACAGGCTGGGAACAGTCATCTCTGGCTGCTGTGCAATCATTTTCATAAAGCCAGGGCTCGGGGATCAGTGCTCTACCCCGTCTAGTAGTGCAGGAGTCCTCTGCCTGTCCTTCATGAGTGTGGGAGCTCAGGATCTAAGAGCTCCCTGTTTAGGCAGATGGCTCAGATGGCGCAAGAAGAATTTTTAAAACTAAGAGACAGCAAGGAAGTCCAAGAGAACATCGGAGGATTAGAGCTGCAGAAAGTATGAGAGCCCACGAGTGTGAGAGACCTATTACTGGTCAATAGTTCACTTTCCAAAAGAACTGGTTAAGAGTGAGCTATGACTTGATTCAAGTAGGAACGGATTCATTAGGAGATTGATTCAATCTTTTGAGTTCCAGGTCCCTGACCCTTTGAGGGAGCACAGGTGTGAAGTCATGTGTCACCACACATCTTCGTGTTCGTGTTCACTAGTCCTCACTGATCCCTAGGAAGAACGAAATGAGCACCTTGTGGAGGCCACATTGTTGCTCAGACCTGTGTGATTCCAGAGCTCATGCTCTTTCCATTCCCCTCACCTGCACGTCGCCAATGATGTCCTCCATGACTACGTCGTACTGGACCACAAAGTCGGCCATGATGCCTGAGCTGGAGAAGGCAGACTGGTCTTGCAGTGTCGGGCAGAAGGTGACTCGGACACAGGTCTCTCCCCTCTCAATTCTGGTAGATGGGGGCGAGTCATCCTCACCTGTGTGGGTGGGGAGGTTTGGGGTGGGACGGCATGGAGGGCTCAGTAGCAGAAAGCCAAGCAAGGAGACATCAAAAGGAGCAATATCTGGGGAGGGTGGGAAGTAAGTCCCGCACCACCTGCAGCTCCTCCTGCCTACCTCGCCCTACTTCCACCTGTCCAAGTGCCACACTCCTTCCTCTGCACACCCTAAAACCAACTCTGCCTGCTCTGCCTCTTCCAGCAAACCCACCCAGCCTGGCAGACCCAGCCCTTCCTTCAACTACCAATCTCTGGCAGTCTGACACTCATGCACAAATTTGCCCTGGCTCACTTGCCATCCATCCTGAGGCCCGGTGCCATGTCCTCAGGTAGACCAGTAGTCTGGGTCTCCTGCCAGAGAGGCCATGTGTTGTGTGTTGTGAAGAGAGATAGACACACAAACAGGGCCTAGGCTCCTTCCTATGCCCCTTACTGCTGTGGGAAATTGCAGTCTATCTAAGTTCTCCTCTGGGATAGCATTTCATGTGTTTTCTGCCCCCTCCCCCTGCCTTCTGTGAATATGCCTTTTAGCGCCTCATGAAAACACAGATGAATTTCTGGTCCCGGATGTTTGCTGAGCTGGCCATAAGATCAACTCCTCTGGAATTTCAGTCCAAGACAAATGTCCATTTAGACATGTCTCTGTGCCTCTTTTTTCCAGAAAATGAAAACTTAGGAATCCTTCCACCATCCCCCTCTTTCTGCTACAGCTGTCAGGAAGCTTAGGAGCAAACTGAGGCCCCATACTCTCTGAGATGCCTGCTTACATACATTCCCTTGACTTCCTTCCTTCCAGAGGTCTTTGTTCTGTTTTTATCCCCCACAGGATTGGCTCTACCCTCTGTCTTAACCTTTAAGGAGCAGGGGGAGGGAGCTGCCATTTTTAGCTTAGGGTGTAAGAGTGCAGACTCCAAGGACTCAGATGCTGCCTGTGGGGCCCTGGAAAATTATTCACATTCTCTAAACCTCAGTCTCCCCATCTGCAGCACGGGAATAATAGCTCCTATTTCATAGACAGTGTTTGTGGGGAGTAAATGAGACTTCATGTAAAGCATTTGAAACCATACTTGGATCTTGGTAATTGCTCAATAATTCTAACGATTGCGGTTATCCTCGAATCTTCATTTCTCTGCACCAGTGATTTTCAGGGAGGAATTTCCTCAAATTCCCACCATGGTCCTGGGCCACAGATGGCATCTCCTCATTGTGCAGATGGGAAAAGTGAAGCAGAGCATTTGAGTGATTTGCCTGCACCCCCACCTTAGGGCAAGGTCAGAGCTGGGATTTGAGCCCATGTCCATGTGTCTGTCTCCCCTCTACATGTACCACACTGTCGCTCTGGGTTACCAGGGTCAAATTAGGCAGGAACTGCAGGCTGAACAGCTCGGTGAGGGTGGCCACTGGACCTGGGTGGTTTCTCTGTGCCTGTCCACTCATCTCTCAGAGGAGGTGGGTAGGCCAGGTCAGTGGTTCTCCGACCTGGCCACATATCAGGGTCACCTGCAAAGTGGTCAGAAACAGGTTCTTGGCCCCTCCCCTACCTACTGAAGTGGACTCCGGGGGGGGGGAGGGGGGCAGGAATCTGCATTTCTAACACAGCGATTCTGATGTAGCCAGTCTGACCTTCAAACACCTCTAGCTGATACTTCAAGCACGGCTGGCAGCCAGGACATCTCTCTGGCCGTCAGTGCCTGACACAATATCCTCAAGGACAGCCTGCACGTTATACTGTCCTCCCACTGCCCTTCCATTCTCAGCAGTGATTCCAGAGGAAAGCACGATTGGGCCAGTGTGGCTTCCACACACTCAGCGGAATAAGTAGGGAGAGTTTCACAGACAACACATCCCGTCATTCTCTCTTTCACAGTTATTTACTGATTCATGCATGCATTTACTTACAATACATTCACCCACTCTTTCCTTTACTCACTCATTTATTTTCTCACTCACCTTCACTCTCTGTGTCAATCAGGATGCTCTCACAAACAGATGCCCTGCTCAGTGTGTAATGTGAATATAACTAGGAAGACATAATTTTCAGAGGTGTGAACGGGGTTAATGGAACCCCCAAGGGAAGCTTAGATACCCAAGGACTGCATCAATGGAAAGCCATTTCTACCCCAAGAATGGAAGAGTCAAGGGGAGGGAGCAGTTATAAGAGAGTGGCAAGATTTATAACCCTGGAGTAGGGCCTGCCCACAGGAGCTTATGGCCATGTTTATGGGAAAATAGACGCACCCAAAGCACAACCCAGTAGATAAGGAGACATGGAGCAGTTTAACCCCCAACCTCTCCCACCGACCACCCTCCATCCTGTATCAATGTCTCTTGTTGGCAGAACAAGGGAGCCCCGATGATGCAATCAACAAGTCAGTCTCCTGGGGCATAGAATGGGAGGGACCTGGTGAAGACAGTGTCTAGAGGTTCACATGGGGAGTAGCAAGGAGAGACCCCAGCTCCTGCCCCAATCTGCACTTGTTCTTGCTTGTGCTGGCCCAGCCACTTGTCCTACATCAAGATCTTCAACACGGCATGCGGTACACAGTGAACCAAGCTCAACACCACAGCAAGAGTCACACAACGTACTCTCTCATGAACATCCATGACATACCCCATTCCATCTATCTATGATGGCACAGTGAGAGTGAACTCAACCTAAGAGGCCACATCAAAGGTGACTCTGGCCTCTCGGCCCAGGAAAATAGGTAAAGAGGGCCCCGTGCTCCTGCTCCATGGTCTGGACTAGGGGGCCCTCCCCTGTCCTCTCCAGCCCCCAGGCAGACCACCATGCCCTGGGCTCCATCTCCTCCATTACCGGCCCATCTCTGACTCTATGGCATGAGTCCCTTCTATCCAGCCAAGTGTAGTGACCTGTACATTATGGGTGCTCAACAAAAGACACATTTCCCCCAGTGTTCAGCCCTGTGTCTGGGCTTCTTAGCACAGGTCCTTGCTGGGGGGTAATCGTTTGGGGATGGGACAAGTGGGAAGTGGGGAACGGGGGGAGCACCCTCTTTCACTGGACACTTGTGCACAGTCATTTTGCCATCTGCTTCCACGTGTGTGTCCTCATTTAATCTTCACAGCAGCTCTGTGGAGTGGGCATTACTGTCCCCATTTATGGATGACGAAGCTGGGGCCCAGACAGGAGCAAAGAGTGGGCCCAGGTCAGACACAGTTGGAGCCAGGACTGGAAACCAGGCCTTCCTGCCTGCCCCTCAGCATCCCCCACTGCAGAGCTGGCGGTGTCACAGGCAAGGGACTATGCCCACACTCGTGGCTCCCTTTCTGTTGCCTTCACACTGGCAGCCTCCCCTCAAGATGGATTCTGACCTCTGAGTCCTACCTCCCTCACTCCTCAGAGCAGGGTCAGAGGGCACCGGAGGCATCACCCCCACCTCGTGGCATCACCTGCAGCCAGGGGTCTCTTGGTTGGGGCTGGCCATGGCCTTGCCCACATACCTCAGCACCCAGTTTGGACACATGGCCATCTCCACACAGCGCACTTCCCCCCACACAAATGTGAGCATGAACACGCACCCGCCTGGCCGCAACCTTCCCGCTCGTGGGCACAGTGCACCGTGCACTTTCCCATTGACTGTCACCCACATCAATTACAGTAACTCTCACCTACTCTGTGCCAGGGAGTGCTCTGGGTGCTCCCCATCCACTATCTAATCTCCACTCGCAGAGACCAGGCTGGGTGAGCTAATGCTGTTCACATCCTGCAGGAGAGCCAAGGCCAGAGAGGGGCAGGGATGCCCCAGGCACCGGGAGACTGTGTAAGGGAGCTGGAGCAGTTTAACCCCCATCACCTACCTCCCAGTCAAGGGCTCCTTCCACCAGGGCACACTGACTGCTGCTGACTCAGAATCCACAATTAGTATGTGTGTACACAGTGCCCATGTTTGTATGTATAAATGTGTGCCTGCATCTGTGCATTTGTGCAGATGTTCCTCACACGCCATCTGTGACTAATAACATGCCTATACGCAGAGGAGAGTGAATCACTTGCTCATCTGGGCTCCCACAGCCCCTCATGGTTTCTCTCGGTGCTGTCATTGTTTCCCTCACTGGACTGATCATGTCTTGAGAACAGGACACCCTGGTATTCAGTAAAGATCATAAATATTGAAGTCTCTAATACAGGTGTGTTGAATGAACAAGTGCATGTCTTAATGAGTTGAGTGAGCATCTGTGACAGATTGGGATGCTGCATTGAGCCTCTGGAAAGCTCCAAGTGGAGAATGAAAGCACAAGCAGCTACAGTTTTGGAGCAAAACCCTTGCCCTCTGTCAAATAATGACTCTCCTTTTGAGAAACAGTTCTTAGCACCTGATGATTAACATAACAAAATCGAATTGCTGGCCCTGGTAGGCTTATAATGCCTAACTATGTCACCCCAAGTGACTATGCAACCTGAGCTGCCCATCCTGGCCTTGGTGCCATGTGGTCCACCAAGCCATAAAGTTGGGCAGGCAAGAACAACACTCTATCACCAAAGGGCAGCGGTATAAACAAAATGAGCCTGAAGCAGGTCCTAAAAGCACAAGTGAGTTACAGGAGACTCACACTCCCATACCACCTGCTCCTGCCGCATTGCTTGCTCTCCCTCAGCTCACACATAGGTCCTTGTGGCAAGTTCCCAATAACCAGCTACTGAAGAAGAAAAACAACCAGGAGCATGGTTTGCAGATCATGCTGCATGATAAGCAGGAACTAGCTGGTAGTGACAGCCCCATTCCGGTGCGACTCTGATGGCAAGTAAGGAAGGGAAATCTTCCTAGGAGGTAACACGCAGAGCCATGCATCTGGTTGATCTCTTTATCCAGAAAGTGACCTGACCAGGGGCACTGACCAATACCAATTAACATTCTGGACAGATGATCAGAGTCTGGGAAGGAACAAGATTGGAGAACTGATAGCAATAACAATAATGCAACAAAATACTTAAAGAGCTCTTATTATGTGCAAAGCACAGTCTAATTTCTTTGCCTACATATATATATATATATGAGAAGTAAGTGAACGAACCTCTCAGGATGTGCTGAGTGCGAGAATATTTGTGTCCCACCTAAATGCTTACCAAAAGGAGCATGATGATCCGCTCTGTGGAAATCTGTCTCCAGATGTACCGGTGCTTGAATGATGAGCCAGTGAACAAAATTGCCATAGTAGGATTGAGTGTTACACAGGGGTTCAACATGGATTTACCCTCACTTAGGTTAACTAGGCTACCAACACTGTTGATGCTCAATTTCTCAACAGCAGAAACCCAATACGTCATCATTCCCTGAGGAGACCAGCAAGTTCTTGGGTGACAGAGGTATTACATTGGACCCTTTCCATCAATTTATCCTTACTGAAATAATCACGTATTATTGAATGGATTTGCCTTCCCTGCCTGCAGTGCTTTTACCAGCACCATCATCCTTGGATTTTTTGATTACTTTATATCCTTTACACACCATTGAAATATCCTACACAATGCACTTTATACACCATTGAAATATTCCATACAGTATTTGTTCCGGACAAGGAACAGATTTCACAATGGAAGAGGTAAAACAATGGTCTAAAGACTATGAACTTCCCTGGTTCTTATCACATACACCATCACTCATAAATATCTGCCCTTAGAGAAGGGTAGGGTGGCCTATGAAAGACTTGGTTATGGCAACAGTTAGGAAACAACACTTTGTGAGGTCTGAGGGCATACAGAATTTAGTATATTCTTTTAATCAACAACCAATATATGATGTTCTTTCTCTCATAATAGGTCTATGGACCAAAGGGTGGAAATGGAGGTGACACTTCTCATCACTTCACTTATTGAAATTCTTTTTCTTTCTTAAGTTGTTGGGGTAACACTGGTTAACTAAATTATACAGGTTTCAGGTGCAAAATTTCACAACACATCACCTGTATTGTGTGTTCACCATCCAAAGTCAAGTCTCCTTCCATCACCATTTATCTCCCTTATACCCTCCTCCACCTCCCTCCAACCCTCTGCCCCCCAGCATTCACCACACTGTTGTCTGTGTCCATGAGTTTTTTCCACCCCCAACTCAGACATCCCCTGACAGCTATCAGACTGCTCTCTGAGTCTGTCTCTATTTTGCTTGTTAGTTCATTTTGTTCATTAGATTCCACATATCAGTGAAATTGTATGGTATTTGTCTTTCTCTGACTGGCTTATTTCACTTACTATAATGCTCTCCAGGTCCATCCATGCTATTACAAAGAGTAAGATGTCCTTTTTTATGACCAAGTAGTTGTCTATTGTGTAAATGTACCACAGCTTTTTATCCACTCATCTACTGATGGATACTTGGGCTGCTTCCAATTTTTGGCTATTGTAAATAACACTGCAATGAACATAAGGATGCATATATTCTTTTGAATTAATGTTTCCAGTTTCTTCAGATAAATTCTCAGAAGTTGAACACCTGGGTCATAAGGCAGTTCCATTTTTAATTTTTTGAAGTAACTCCATAATGTTTTCCATAGTAGCTGCACCAGTCTGCATTCCTACCAACAGTGTATGAGGATTTCCTTTTCTCCACATATTCACCAATAGTTGTTGTTTGAGGATTTATTGATGATAGCCATTCTGAAAAGTGTAAGGTGATATCTCACTGTAGTTTAATTTGCATTTCTCTGATGATTAGTGACTTTGAGCATCTTTTCATATGTCTATTGACCATCTGTATATTCTCTTTGGAGAAGTGTCTATTCAGGTTCTTTGTCCATTTTTTAATTGGATTGCTTATTTATTATTTATTTATTTATTGGTGTTGAGTTTTATAAGTTCTTTATAAATTTTGGATATTAACATCTTATCAGATGTATCAGCAAATATCTTCTCTCATTCAGTGGGTTGTCTTCTCATTTTATTGATGGTTTCCTTTGCTGTGCAAAATCTTGTTAGTTGATGTAGTCTCATTGTTTATTTTTTCTTTTGTTTCCCTTGCCCAAGGAGATACATCAGAAAAATATTGTTACAAGAAATGTCAGAGATTTTATTGTCTATGTTTTCTTCTAGGACTTTTATGGTCTCAAGTCTAGCATTTAATTCATTAATCCATTTTGAGTTCATTCTTCTGTATGGTGTAAGAAAGTTGTGTAGTTTCATTTTCTGCACATATTTGTCCAATTTTCCCAACACCATTTATTGAATAGACTACCTTTACCCCATTGTATGTTTTTGGCTCCTTTGTCAAATATTAATTGACTGTAAAGGTGTAGATTTATTTCTGGGCTCTCTATTCTGTTCCATTGATCTATATGTCTGTTTTTATGCCAGTACCACGCTTTTTTTTTTATTAGTATGGGCCTGTAATATAGTTTGATATCAGGTAGCCTGATTGCTCCAACTTTGTTCTTCTTTCTCAAGATTTCTGTGGTTGTTTGAGGCCTTTTGTTGTTATATAAATTTTTGGAATATATGTTCTAGTTTTGTGAAATATGCCATTGGTATCTTGATAAGAATTGCATTGAATCTATAGGTTGCTTTGCGTAATCTGGACATTTTAATTATGTTAATTCTTCCTATCCCTGAATACGATATATGCTTCCACTTTTTTTTGTATCTTCTTCAATTTCTTTCTTCTGTGTCTTATACTTTTCTGAGTACAGGTCTTTTACATTCTGGGTTAAATTTATTTCTAGTTATTTTTTTCCATGCAATTGTAAATGGGATTATTTTCTTAGTTTCCCTTTCTGATAGTTCATTATTGGTGTATAAAAATGCACCTGATTTCTGGATATTTATTTTGTACCCTGCTACTTTACTGAATTCATTTATCAGTTCTAATAGTTTTTGGTGGAATCTTTAGGGTTCTCTCTATATAGTATCATCATATCTGTAAATAATGACAGTTTTATTTCTTCATTTACAATTTGGATGCCTTTTATTTCCTTTTCTTGTCTGATTGCTATGGCTAAGACTTCCAATACTATATTGAATAAAAGTGGTGAAGTAGACATCCCTGTCTTGTTCCTGATCTTAAGGGAAACTCTTTGAGTTTTTCCCTATTGAGTACAATGTTAGCTGTGGGTTTGTCATATATGGCCTTTATTATGTTGAGGTATGGTCTCTCTATTCCCTCTTTGCTGAGAGTTTTATTATAAATGTGTGCTGGATTTTGTCAAATGCTTTTTCTGTGTCAATTGCTATGATCATATAAATTTTATTTTTAAATTTGTTTATGTTGTGTATCACATTAATTGATTCACAGATATTGAACCAATCTTATATGCCAGGAATAAATTCCACTTGATCATGGTGTATGATCCTTTTAATGTATCACTAAATTTGTTTGCTAATATTTTATTGAGGATTTTTGAATCTATGTTCATCAAAGATATTGACCCATAATTTTTTCTTTCTTTTTTTAAATCTTCACCCAAGGATATTTTTGCATTGATTTTTAGATAGAGTGGGGTGGGGGGGAGAAAGAGAGAGAAACATAGATGTGAGAGAGCCACATTGATTGGTTGCCTCCTGCACAATCCCAACCAGGGCCAGGGATAAAACCTGCAACCGAGGCACATGCCCTTGACCCAGAATTGGGCCTGTGACTCTGGTCTGCAGGTTGATGCTCTAACCACTGAGCTAAACCGGCCAGGGCTAATTTTCATTCTTTTGTAATGTCTTTGTCTGGTTTTGGAATCAGAATAATGTTCTTCTTGTAAAATGAGCTAGTGAGCCTTCACTCCTCTTGAATTTTTTGGACTAGTTTGAGAGAGATAAGTGTTAATTCTTCTTTGAATGTTTGGTAAAATTCACCTATGAAGGCATCTGTGGACCAAGGCAATTTTAAAAGTGTAAGTATGGGCGAAAGTTTGTTATCCATTTTTTTTTTCTCACAAATGGTTGGTCTCTAGTAGGTATTTCTTATTTTATCTGCTTCCCTTGCACCACCCCCTTCTCCAACATTCATTCTACCTTGTTTTATTCAGTCCAGGTAAAATGTTACTATAATGTTTGCATTTGCAACATGGAGATGAGGGGCAGATGAGTGGTTGGTAATCACCAAGAGGGTGAAAATTTGTTCTGGGGGGAGAGGAATGAAAAAATCAGCTGTTATTATAGTTTGCAGCCCACTAAATCTCAACCCTGCCTGACAAAATCTTATTCCTTAGTATCTAATTTGTCTTATTAGGTATCACATGAGCAGCAATGACACTGAGGTCATGGAATATACAGAAAATGTAAGCAAGATGGCTGTGATTGGAAGACTTTCAATCCATCCATAGCTCATTGTCACAGTTATATCATGAGAAGTGGCCTGTGTGTGCCTATTGGATGCCACTGACTGTCTTTGTTTTTTAATTTCAAGTGTACAACTCAATAAAATATCATCTGCTTGATTCTCAGTGCCTTTGTGTGTTATTTGTGTTTTTGAAGTAAATAAAAATGGCTTCTATTTAATTCTATAAAAGTAGTTCAATTAATCATTAATTATGTTAAAAACTGAAAAGAAAAATGTTGACAATACATAAATATCTAGCATCTAGATATTTGAAAGTTATTTTCTCATATCAAGCAACACTTAAAAGTTTACTAAAAATATTTTTATGAAAGTAAATTGTCAATTATTTTACTTTTTCTAGAAAAATAAATTTTGATTTTTTAAAAAATGTGATTATACTGCTATTATCATCCGCAGTTATATAAATTGCATCACATAGTTATATAAAAATCATAATTTCATACTTTACAATGTATATAAATTACATTTAAAGTTGTTCAGCAAATAGTTATAAAGTTAACTGTTCTCAGTTTTTAAAATTTTAAACTAACTTTTAACTTAAACATTTTAGTCATTATTAACCCTGTATTGAATTTTTAAATTTTTTTATGTGTGAATCACAAATATACAGTTATTAAATTGATATACAGTATATCTGTGGTATTGAAATTTCACGGGGGGTGAGCAATAGGACAAAAAATCTCTAAAAAGACTTCTAAGGGGGTGATAATGAAAAATACGTGGAATATAATGAACAAAATAAGCTGACGAACAAAATAGATCCAGAGACATGGAAGTAGGGAACAGACTGACAAACCTCAGAGGGAAGGGGTTGCTGGGAGGTGGGAAGAGATAAACCAAAGAACTTATATGCATATATGTATAACCAATAGACACAGACAACAGTGTGGTGAAGGCAGTGAGGGGACAGGAATGGGGAGGAGGGCGTCAACGAGAAAAAAAGGGAGGGAGATCTGTAAAAGTAAAAAGAAGTAGAGAAACCACTCTAGGGACTCTTCCCACTCCTAGCCAAGATACATAATACCATCTAGAATTATTTGGATATGAATTAATGATATATTGAAGGAAAGACTGGAAATTGTGAGAGTTCATTCATCACAGTCGCAGCCGGCCTCCACGATGATAAAGGTGGCAAATCATGAACTGGAATATGTACCCATTTCCCCTGCCACTTCCTCTTCCTGGTGCTGGCCACTCCCTACTTGCCTGTAACCACACTTGATCTCTTCCTCCCTGCCCCACATATCCTCAGTCCTTACACTTGGGGAATGAGGAAAAGCCAACCCCTTGAACGTCAAATTCTAGGCATCGTAAAAGGGGAGAAGAGGTGAGGAGCCCTGCAAGCCCAGTAGTCCGTGGAGGGAAGATTAAGTGGGAAAGGAAGAGTTCTTCATGACTATGACTCACCCTTATCTCTAGCAAATACTTTGAACTCAATTTTTATTAGAATCAGTCCCCGAGTTGTTGCCATCCCCCCATCATCCCCTATCCATTCCATTTTCAGATGGGCATCACCTGGGAACCTGTGGTGGCCCTGGACACCCACTTGAGTCCTTCCTAGGCTTAAGCTGCCTCTGACCTCTCCCAGGGACCACCTAGCCACTGAGGATATTGTGGTCTATGGAATGAAAGAGCCTCTGCTTCCAGTGAAGAACACCTCAACAGTGAAATCAGGTTTCAATTTATGGCTACAGGCAAAGAGCTGCCTTGCTCTGGATGGAGCCTTGTTTTGTTTTGTTTTTTAAAACTTGTTCCGTATGTAATAAAACATTGTTCCTTTACTGCTTACAGAGTACATGAGGGGAGAGGCAGCCATTACTAGGGTATCATTATCCATGAGGCCGTCCCAGTGATTAGGGATCTGGTAATCTGGGGATTAGATGGTGAGGGCTTCCTGGAGAGAAAAGTCCAGGGAAATACTCCCTAAAACAGGGCAAAGGTAGATCTCTGCCTGAGGGCCCTGTGCCTTACTGGAAAGTGTAGCTGTGAGGATACCTTTAACCACACAAGGGGAATTTGGCAGCTGGCTCATAGTGCTCCTTTCTATCCCAACTTCTGCCACCAACCCAGGTAACTTTATTGTCCACTGATAACTCAACCAACACCCTGGCCTCCCAGGCCATTGACCCCCTCATCGCCAGGAACCATCCTTTTTTCTCCCCTTTAACCACCTACTCCTTGAATGTTAGCATCACCCAGAGCTCTCTCTGCTCTGTCTTCTTTTTTTATTTGATTTTGAGATGGAGAAACATCTATTTGTTCCACTTATTTATGCATTCATTGGTTGATTCTTGTATGTGCCCTGACTGGAGATCAAACCCAAAACCTTGGCATATCTGGACAATGTTCTAACCAACTGATCTACCTGGCCAGGGCTGCTCTGTCTTCTTAAATACTATCATCCCACTGTCTGACTAGTCCCACAGTTCATCCTTCTCATTTTCTTAAAATCCCTTCCCAGACACCTTGAACACTGCCAGACATATAGTAGGCACTTGGTATATTCACTTAACTTTTTGCCCTGTTCATGAACTTCACTGAGAATACTGTCCACAGACCACTACACTGCATCCCAACCTGTTACACAATCTCATGTTCTTCCCTAAGCCTGCCTGGGTGCCATGATCCATCTCTTCCATCACTGAGTACCTAGTATGTGTCAGGCACTGTGGACGCAGTAATGAAGATACCAACTCATACATTCACTGCCCTTGGTCTTGTGTCCTTATTTCAGAGTCCAAACCTTGGAATCAACTAACACTAACGCTCATTTTGACTTGTACAAGATTACTGCGCACCTTTCGTTGGGGAAAGGGTCTCCCCAAAATCATGGGCTACATTCTCTATTGGGGCCTCCCCACTACCAGACATCCTTCCACAGCCTCCTCTCAAAGTCCTTTCAGGACAATCTTCTCCCAGCCTTTTCCCTCCCCATCTCCTCAAGGGCTGTGCTGCTTCAACACCTCCCTCTCTGCTGGCTCCTGCCTACTCAAGCCTCTCTCTCCTTTCCTAAGAAAATCCTTGTTTGTTCCTGTATCTTCCTTCAGCTACCTACCTCTGTCTCCTTCCTGTCTCATCCAAATTTCTCAAAAGGAGAGTCTATACTTGATGTCCAGTCTCCTCTACCTCTGCTTTCTTCTCTAGACTTACCCATTTCAGGACTCTTCTTCGAAGTGTGTTCTGTGTGCCTACAATCCCCATGACTCCCACCCCACTGCAATCCTGCCTGCCCTCGAGGATAGAGATGAGGCCCAACCTATCCCAGAGAGGCAAGCTAATCTTGCTCCCATGAATCCAAAAATATCACCTCAAACTAAACACAGATTGAGGTGGAAACTTTTCCAATTCATTTTTAAATGCAATACCAAAATGTGATAGCCCACCAAAAAAAAGCAATAAACTCAGAAATGGCAAATAGATTTAATATAGAGTGTCAAATTCAATTGATTGATAGTGGCTGCCTAGGGTGCTGTGTGGAGTACATTTCTGAGGATGCACCCTGGCATGAAGAGAAAGACTGCTGGGATTAGCAATATCTGAAATCACAAGTAAAAGAAAATTAGAAAGTCAATTGATATCCACTAAACAGGAAGGAATAAAATGTCAAAAGCAGTGTTTTCCCACACTCTCCATACGGTCCTCCAACCTAGGCCTTCCTATAACCACCCAGTTCCTCATCCCATCCCCAAGAGCCCTGGCTGCCCTCACCAAATCTAAGTAGATACCTGAAATCTCACTTGTAGGAAAAACCACAGGCACCAGAGCTACCACTGCTGCTGGCACCAGCTCCACTGAGGCCAGAGAAGAGGCCAAATGTGAGAGTGGTGGTCAGGCTGGCACTGGCACCGAAGTTGCCACTGGCACTGGCACTGGCACTGGCACTGGCACTGGCACCGGCACCAGTGCTGGCACCACCACTCTCTTGGGCTTTGGCTTTAGCTTCAGCTCCCGCCTGGATCCGGGCTTTGGCCCAGGGTCCAATATCAGCTTCGTCCCAGTTGCAGGGGCCAGCAGCATTCTCAGAACCGAGCCCAATGCCCATTCGAGCTCTAATCTCGGCTCTCGCCTTGGCTTCAGCTGCAGCCTCAGCCGCAGCCTTCATATCTGCTTCCATCGCCTCTCGGTACTGAGCTGCCCATTCCTTGGGATCCTTCTTTTGTACCTGAAACAGAAATAACAACCCTCAAAAGGATCAGAATCTGAGAACTGAGTTCCTACTATATTCTAGGCAACATGTTAACATGCTGTACACAATAGTAATATAATAAATTCTTCTAGTAATTATGCAC
Organism: Tadarida brasiliensis; assembly: GCA_030848825.1. Classification (NCBI taxonomy): domain Eukaryota; kingdom Metazoa; phylum Chordata; class Mammalia; order Chiroptera; family Molossidae; genus Tadarida; species Tadarida brasiliensis. The sequence continues at coordinate 89,554,005 of CM061280.1, forward strand.
CTAATAGTCCATCCCTGCCCTAACACTAGCTCTGTGACCTCAGACATGTCACCTAACAACCTCTCTGAGCCTGAGTTTTCTCATCTGCAGTAGGGCAACAACATGTTAGTTGTAAGGATTAAATGATTCACCTAAAGCGTTTGACACACTAACAGAGGCGTCAGAATGTCCATATATAAGCTGCAGACTGCTCTGCACACAGCCTACCCATGCTCTTGACATATGCCAAGCTTGGGCAGTTCTCCAATTACCTTGCAGGCAAACTTGAGGACTTTCATCTTGCTGGTCTCATAGTAGGAGCGCAGGCCCCAGAAGAATTCATACTCAGGGGGATTGCTGTTAGGGACTCGGGAATAGTCCAGGTACCTTGAAAAGAGAGGTTCAAACCCTTTATGTTTAAGACCATCCATGGCCCACCCCTGTGCATGGACTGGACAGGCTCTAGGTAGCAACCTTCCCCACTAAATACGTACTGCAGCTTTTCTTTCAATATTGAGCCCTGTCCCATCAATCCTGCCCAGCAGCCATGTAAAGGTACAGGGGGGACAAATGTAGGGTGTTTGTTCATAGGAAGGCCACACGTTTTGTGCCCCTTGTCACAATGACCCTAGATTCCTGTTGGGTGTGTTGTAAACTGAGGAGCCATTTCTTCAGGCCCCCTGCTCTGAGCACACCCACTGCAGGGTCTCGTCCATGGCCTGGCTGAGCTCTGGGACACTCCACCATAGAAAAGGACCACAAAGGGAAGAAACAGTCCACTGAGAGCAGCATACTCCATATACACTCCCGAATGTGTGTGCACGCACGTGTTCTCCACGGACCGAGGATAGGGTGGGCCCTGGCCAGAAAGAAAGGAGGGCCAGGCTACAGGCCTGAATGGGCCCCTTACCACCTGGGGCCATGCTCAGGCTTCCACTCTCTGAGCCTCAGGTCTAGCAACTGAAAATGGAGATGGGATGACAGCACCTATTCTGCAGGGTAGTTATGAAAATGAAATGAGATGTACGTGTCAAGTCCCCAGTATGGTAGCTGACTACCTACAGCTACTATTTTATGACATTTTAAAGTTGAAATTAATTGCTATGGAGCCCTGGTTGGCATGGTAAAAAGAACCAAGGCATTGGGGCCTGAATCTAAAAACAAATCTTCAATTTGTTACCTGTGTAACCATAACCAAATGACTTCACCACTCTGAGCCTCAGTTTCCTCCTATATGCAATGCTGGTGATGACAATCCCTCCCTTGTAGAATGGCTCTGAAGGCATATGTGAGAGTACATGTAATAGGTCAAGAAATACACGCTCTTGTTTTCCTGTCAACACCTTAAAAATAAGCTGCCACCTGCACACACACACATAGCACACATGCACCCATCATAGCTTTATCGCTCAATTCTAAAACACGCAAATGTATGGCACATACCAACACCAACAGACACTTACTTCTGCTTCACAAACTCATCAGTAATGAGCTTCTTTACATCCCCAAAAAGCGAGTGATGTATACTGAAAGCAGAGAAAAATAAATAAATAAATAAATAAATAAATAAATAAATAAATAAACAAATGAACAAACAAGCAAGCAAACAAATAAATAAATAAAACCAGGGCCGTGGCACTTCCCAGATGTGTGCAGAGGCATTTCCAATGTGGAAAAGAGGTTTCCAGCACAAGAGGGAAACACCATACAAGCTCAAGAGACATTAAGCTCAAGGGAGCAGGGAGTTCAGGACCACTTCTCCATCCACCCAGGTCCGAGCCGTGGGCTGTCTACCCAGTCCAGCACCCCAGCCCGCTCCACCAGACCACCAGGCTGATGCGATCCTGGGACCATCCTCTCTTGCCAAAGGACAACATGGACAGCAAGCGCTGAGAGAGCCCAATCATACCCAGGGCGCAGCCCCAACTTGCGCAGCACCTCCCAGATGACAGCTGCAAGGGGAGGCAAGAGGAGACAGGGACAGAAAATGAACACATGGAATTCTGACCATGGCCACCCATTCAGATGCATGCACAGCCACTCACCCTCACTGGACCGATTTCCATTCATGAAGATGATGCTAAGAAGCACCATGAGGAGACCCAGCTTTGGGGAGTCCTTGGTTCTAGGGGAACAATAAGACAGAGAGGTTTATGTCCCGCAGCCATTTGCAAAAAACACACCAGCCAGCTCAGTAGGCTAGCCCCTCCCAGATTCCTCAGATATGGGAGATTCTGCCCAGTCTATGCTTCAAGCTTTATGTGACCCTGGGCAAGACACTTAGACCCTTGAGCCTCATTCTCCTATTCAGTAAAACGGGAAAATCACATCCTCCCCTCCCAGGGTTGCTGAGAGGATGAAAGAAATGCTGGCAACAGGGTTCAACTCAGGCACTCAGTCAATGTGAGTCCCCTCTTTCTCTCTCAGAACCCTCAGCCATGAGAGAATTCACAGCCCACTGATGCTCCTGCCCTGCGGGCATCATGATCCACCCACACCAGGAAGCCCTCCCTTGAGAAACACTCTATCAAGACCAGGAGGAAGAGACAAGCAATGACTGCTCTGCCTTCCTGGGAAGCTTCTGCACAAACAGACAACCTGACAGTAGGAATGCCCCACCACAGGCTTCTACACCCTTCAGTCAATCACAGTCAGGCACTACTTTTGTGGGCAGGGTTACAGCTACATGTGGGACCTGGAACAGGGGCTTTTCAGACCCCGTCTTTCCTGACTCTCTAAGGAAGTGTGGGGAAGAGAGGACAGGGATGGGGTAGTACCATGGACAAAAACAGAAGCCTCCCTCCCACCCCAGCCCTTTCCCAGCTTACGTTCCCAGTATGCCTGCATCAGTGGGCTCCAAAGTACTGAGAAGAATGTACAAGTGGTCATTCTTATCAATTTCCTTCAGTTGGATCCCAAATACCTGTGGATGGGGAGAAAATCTTATGAGATCACAAAAGTCAGCTTGGGCATTCCACAGCTCACCATTTACCTAGGGGTGTGTGTGTGTGTGTGTGTGTGTGTGTGTGTGTGTGTGTGTAAAATCAGTGAGATAATGTATATAAAGCACTTAGCTATGAGGCCAACACACAGCAAGTGGGAAACAAATGTGCTATTGTTATCAACATCATCCTTGTGATTAGGAGGACTCTAGGGAGACTGTGAATAGTGAATGGAAAGGAGAAGTGAGCATCTGAAATACATTCCAGGGCATGTTCAGCAGACAGAAACCAAGACTAAGTTGGGTGGCTTGAGTCCTAGCTGTATCTTTACCACTGACTAGTTATGTGACCTTTGGCAAGTCTACGCACCTCCCTAGGTCACTGTCGGCCCATCTGCGCAGTGATGGAGCTCAGTTAGTGAGTCTCTGTGGTCCCTCCCCAAAGGGACAAGTACACCTTTGTTTGATTCAAGGCTTTCCCATAGCGTCCATCCCCCAGGGCTGCCCCTTCACCTTCTCCAAGGAATAGCCTGCTCGTTCAATGATTTCAGGGTACACATCAGTGTATTCTTTGATGATGTCCTTCAGCATGTCTGCAAGGGGAGAGTGTTGCAAGCACCTGAGCTGAAGTGAAGCCAGGTGGCCCCCATACCCAAACTATAGACCCTTTGCCATCTCTGCTGTCAGTGACATAAACAGGTTCTCAGCTCATGAACAGAGATGCTAGCACTGCCAAACTAGAACTTTGAGAGGACAGAGGTAGGAGCGTAAGAACAAGGAATGCCCCCAGCACATAGGGGAGAGGGCAATGGAAGGCACAACTGCAGGGAAAGAGGGTTAGTAGGACTCTACCTGAGCGCTTGATGGGAATCTTTGTCTGGTCTTTAACCAACAGGTACTTCACCAACTCATTTGCCTGGGAGAGGAGGAAAAGGTGTAAAGATCAAAATATATTGTAGATGCCTTGAAAGGACAGCAGAGAAGATGGCAGGCAAGGCAATGGATAAGGCAGAGTGGAAAGGACAGGTTCTTACCCTCCCTTGCAAAAGGGCCACATCCCGAGATGGTGGTGCTTCAGGCTCCTGGGATGACTGGAGCTTGGCAGCTCTACGGCGAGCCTTGCCCCTACGGGCCTTAGGTGACCTCAGGGAGAGCAAAGCTCTCCGGGCCCAGGCAGCCAAGCGAGTCCTTGATGCCCTGCGGGCCCAAAAGGCTATGGGGCCCCTTGAAGCCCTGCGGGCCATTGAGGCCATTAAGGCCTTTGAGACCCTTCGGCCACCTGTGGTTCCAGAAGCCTGACTCTGATCACTGCTGCCATCCTCCTCCCCATTCAGATGCTTCACCTGTATCAACAGAGAGGAAGCACAACAGTGCCAGATGAAGCAGATGGTCCTTTTTCCTCATTCTATCTCTTCCAGAAACCCTCTCTAATCCGGCCCCTGCAGCAACAACATGACTCACTAGATATTGTCCATGCTGAACCTTGGGTTTGTCTTTCACTGGCTTTCAAGCAAGAGTTTCATCACTGAACCAGACCAGGAGCAACCCAAGGGTGGAATCTGAGGCTTCTCCTCTTCCTATGTTCACCACTGGCTCTGTTTGTACCAACCTGTACAATTTCATTCTATCTGTCTGGGACTCCGCTTCCTTCTCTATAAAACTGTATTTATTTCAAGATTTAAGAGATAACCTGTGTGAATATGCTAACTCAAAGCCTAACACATGGTAGCTACTATGTAAATATAAACTGCAGTACATTCAGATTACAGCTATGTGTACTCCTGTCTAATCTCCCCCAAGATCTGTGAGCTCTCTGAAGACAGGAATTGCATCACATTCCCCACAGCGTTGATGAGCACAAGAAATTTTCTAAATGTTTGCAGAACAAATGAACCAATTGAGAGAAGAGGAATTGAAAAACAAAGATGGTTATTGCAGAAATATTACCTTGCGGGCTTTCTTAGCCTTGACCTTGGGCCGAGTATCTTGATTCTCCTGAGCCTGGGCAACTGTACCCTCAGGCTCAGGTTCATCTGCCGGAGCTTGAGAGGCAGCAGCCTCTGTCTCCAGGGCCTTTGTATTGACCTTCGTATCAACCACACAGCTGACCTTTTTGGTCTCAGTGGCAGGCACTGTCACAGCCTGAGGTTCAGCATTCTGCACCTTGGTGTCAGCTGTTGGACTCTTCTTTTCAGCTGCCAAATTCTGGGTGGTATCAGTCAGCTTAGTGGTAGGTGAGACCTTAGTGGCAGCTTCCTCCTGAGCTTCTGGGGCCTTGGAAACCTCTGTGGCCTTTGAGACCCCTGCAGCATTTGAGGCCTTCACAGCCTCTGAGACCTCTGGTGCCTTTGAAGCCTTTGGTGTCTCTGAGACCTCCAAGTTCTGGGTCACTGTCAATAGGGTCTGCACCTTTACGTCACTTTCCTTTTCTGAAGTTTCAGCCTGCAAGAGAAAGCAGGGAAGCTCACGGAACTTCTCCCCACCCACAACTAGGCAAATGGCTCCAAAATTCCAAGTCTTCATTTCTCAGACCTATACTAACTCCTACTTGCAGCATGCTCTGACCACCTCAGCCCAACAAGACCTCCCCTTCCTCTGAGCAGGAACTGATGGCAGAAGAGGGATGGACCCGATCTCTCTCCTTCTTCTATCCATCCTTCCTTTTTCCTTCCTCATTCCCTCTACTGGGATGGGGGATACCCAGGCAGGGAAGTGGGTGGAGAAGGACAAGGATGGGAGGGGAGGTGCCAAGGGATTCGGGGCAGCAAGAGGGGCTGGAGAGGAAAAGCAGCTAGGGAGAGACAGGAGGAGGCCTTACCTGGAAGCGGGTTGGACCCGTACCATTCTCATTTGTGTCAGACATGTCTCAAATTGGCCTGGCAAGAGCTGAGCCTGCAGGAGAGAAGACCTGGGTCAAGGGGAGAATCCACTGAACGTCCTCTCTGTTCTTCTGCCTGGAGGCTGATCCTCACCTTCCCTAGAGCCCCTATCCCAAACCCCTCCCCCACCCCAACGACTCTGTTTTCAGATTTAGTAATCCACAGCGTCCAGGTCTCAATTCTCTGCAGCCGCACCCTCCCCTTCTCCAGGAAGATGTGCCAGCGCGGCAGCTCGGAGGACCCCGCCCCTTTTCCCAGTGCACCCCCCCCAGCCGCAGGTCGACAGTACGCATGCGCGTCCGCTGCAAGGCCCATCTCAGCCCCGCCCGTTTTCCCAGCACAAGCCCTTTCTTTGATGTCCACCGTGCACATGCGCATTCGGTAGCTGGCCCGTCTCAGTGAGGGCCCTTCTCTGCACGCCCCTTTCTAGCGATCCATAGTACGCATGCGCAATAGTCTCGGACTCAGTCCTGCACCCTTTTCCAGCACACGCCTCTCTCCAGGTCCGCAGCAGCATTAGGTCCCGCCCCCTCCCCAGCAAGCCTCCTTTTCAAATTGTCACAGTGTCTGGTGGTCCCGGCCCCTCCCCTACTCACACCCAGCCCAAATCCGTAGTACCGCCTGGTCCCGCCCTTTTTCATAACACGCCCCCCTCCAAACAGGGAAAAAGCACATCTAGGTTCTGCCTCTTCCCTAATACACCCCCCTCCTCAAATCAGTATTGAGCTAGCGATTCCATCTTGGGCCCAGCCAAAGCGGGTCCAATCCCTTCCCTTCCCAGCCGGATAGATCCAGTACGATCTGGTCCTTAGGGCAGGTTTTCTCTAGATTCCTAGAGGGTGGGGCCGACCCCTACCGGGCTCTGATCCAGAGCTGGGCCCCGCTGCTGCTCACCTCGTCCTCCTACAATTCCGGAGTGTGACCACTCTCTAAGCCCCTCCGAAACTCGGAGACTGCCCTCCCCCCTCCAGGCCGGAAGTGGTCCCGCCCCTTTCCGCCTCCCTAGGGGGCCTCAGTCTCAGCCAGTCTGCCCTTCCCCCGCTCCCTGCTCTTCATTCCTTATACCCCCCCCTCCGTATTCCTTCTGCCTTGCTTCCTGCTCCCTATTCCCCCAGCGCATTTCCTATTTACCCCATAGAATTCCCTACTGCCCTTCTTACATCCTCCTCCGTGTTACCTATGCACCCCCTCCCCCAGTATCCCTTAACCCTTCTCTGCATCCCATATTTTCTTCTCTGGATTTCAACTTCCCCTCAGTATTCCCCTTCGTATTCCCCGTCCGCCATCCAGCATGCCCGGTTCCCCGTTTTTCTCCCCCTTCTCCGCTAGTCTCTGCTCCCCAGTCCGTAAAGCCTACTATTCTGTAAGTCCTCCTGATTGCCTACATCCCACACCAGGTCACCTCTCCCCTAGCTGCAGTGATGCAGTCATAATTGCCCACCTGCTTGGCTACAGGTTCGAAGGGGCTGGAACCACTGTCTGGCTGCCAGGAAACCCCAATCTCAGCGTCCCTCACCTTGTCCTCGAGCGAGTCCGGGATGCGTCTGCCCTCTCTCAGTCCCACTCGAAGTCTCAGCCTCCTGGACTAGAGCAGCAGCCAGCCCAGCCCAGCCCAGCCCCTTTCCGCAGCCCCCTGTCACCCCCCCTTCTCCTTCCTCGGGGGTGGGGCAATGAGGCCCCGCTCAGGGCTGTCTGACGCCAAAGCTCGTGTTTATGCCACTGTACCAGGCTCGGTCTGAAGCCCTTCCAACCAAAACCAACCCCTCAAAGCGATTCATTCATTGAATTTATTTATTTTTATATCTTTATCCTTTCTTATTACAAAGGTAATGTGTTATTGTGAAAATTCAAATAATGCAGAAATATGTAACATACCAATGAAAGGCTACCCTTATCTCATCCCCCAGAAATAATCACTACACACATTTTGATGTATACATTCTTCCAGATTTTTGTTTCTGTTCGTACACTAATTTGGGTTTTCTGCCCACAAACAGTACACTATACCTACTGTCCTGTGACCTGGGGTGTTTTTTTTTCCAGTTATATATTCTAATCGGTTTTCCATACTGCACATTTTTCTTGACAGCTGCATAATCTTTTCTTGTATAGATGCCCCATAATTTATTTAATCAGTCCAGGATACATGAACATTCAGATTGTTTCCATTTTTTCACTATTACAGACAATGCTACAAGGAACAGCCTTGTATCTGTATTGGGCTTTTGTTATTGTCTTATTTATGGTTTTTGTTTGTTTGTTTGTTTGGTTGGTTGGTTGGTTGACTCAAATGCCACCAAAAAAAGTTTTCCATTTTGATACAAAATGTGTCAACTTACTCACAAAAGTTACATGAAATAACCACCAACTGACATATCTCATACATTTATGTGTCAGATATATTACAAATATTTGTCATGTTATTTATGATAGTTTGCGATACAAGCAGGTTTAATTATTATGTAGTGAAATATATCAAGTTTTCTTTTATCACAACTGGATTCTCCTTAATGCTTAGAGATGCTTTCCACACTTCTATATTATAACAATCCCTATTTTATTCCAAGCACTTTTATGACTTTATTATTTACATTTAAATGTTTGATCATTCTAAAATTTGTTTTGTATAAGGATTCAGCTTAATTATTTTCCAAAATCATAGTCTCTTATTCCAAGTGCAAATTAATCCACTCCACAATGATTTGAAATGGCACCTTTATCGCACAATAAATTAACTTAAGTAATTCACAGCCCCTTCTTTTCTTCCAGTTCTAAGTGCTCCAGATTCCCATCTCTTCCAAATCATGGCAAGCCTTAAATGTCAAGATGAGGACTTTGGTCTTGATCCTGAGAGCACTGAGAGATTATTGAAGGCTTCCAGGCTTGGATATGACATAGATTTATATTTTAGAGAGAACACCCTTGCTGCCTAATCCATAGGGAGTATGGATTAGATGACTTCCTCGAAAGAGTGTCAGTAGTCATCCAGATAAACAATGATTGTAGTTTGGCCTAGAGTGGTAGCAGTAGAGGTGGTGAGAAGTGATTGAATTCAGAAGATATTAAAGATATAAAAAGCAATAACACTTTATGAATAATTAGATGTGGAGAAAGGGGTGAGAAAAATGCCAAAGGGAACTCTTGGGGATCTGACTTGAGAGATCAAATGTGTGAATGGCAATCCCTTTCATTGATATATGGAATAGTAATGTAGGGGGGAGGCTGATTATTGATTTTGAAGTATCTGTGGGACATCAAAGTGGAAATATTCCACAGGCAGTTGAATATACATGTCTGAAGTTCAGTAAAGATGTTTGGGCTGAGGTTATAGATCTAGGAGTCATCAATATATGAATGGTTCTTTAATCTATGGGAAAGGGCAAGAGCACCTGGGAAGACTGTGTAGCCTTAGATGGGGCCCAGGGAAGAGCCCTGGAGACCAGCAGCAACTAAGGCATAGGTGAAGGAAAACGAGCCCATGAGAGAGACAGATAAGTAGTGACCAAAAAGAAAGGGAGAAAAGCAGGAGAAAGTAGTGTCACAAAACCAAGGGAAGAGAATGTTTCAAAAGGAGGGAGGGTTCAGTAGTGTTGAATGCTACTAAGAGGTCAAGAAAAGGCCTGAAAAAATGTCTAGGGATTTTAACAATTAAGTGGTGGTCCTGTCTCTGATGACTTAGGAGGGGATAATTTCAGGAGAGATTTGTAACATAGATTGCTAATTGATTACCCCGATATCCATTCTTTTCTTCTTCCTTAGTAATAGAACATCTGATTTTTAGCTGGACACATAGCATCCTGGAATTAAATGGATGAGGACAAAGGTCACACCCTAAGGATAGTGAAGCAGTAAACTAAAAAGAACCTGGATCTCTAACAATTTCTTAATGCCACCCTACCAGCTTTGGGCTGCCTACCTCTGGATTTCTTTTAGGTGAGATAAATACATACATGTCTTATTTAAGCCATTGTTATTTGGGAGTCTGCCATGTAGCAGTTCCCTGATTGAAGTGGGTTGAGACGTGAATGGCAGGTGAGGTATTCATGACAATGACTACAGACTACTCTTTCAAGAAATGCCTCAGCCTAATTTCAAGGCTTTCCAAAAATCTAGCCCTAACTAGTTTTCCAGCCTTCTTCTTGCTATTTTTCTGACCACTACCTATATATTCCAACCAATCAAAACACAGCTATTACCAGATGTGCTCTGCCTTCTCATGCTTAGGAGCCTTTGCTCTTATGATTTCTTCCCCATAGAACACTCTCTGTTTCAACCTCCACCATTTGAAATTCCACAACATTTTAAGTAGTCTTGGGGATTGTGGAGTAACTTTAAAGGAATGCAGAATCAGAACTTTAGGAGATAGTGAATTCAAGGGACTCAGGCAAAATCTCAATCCAACTCCCTTAGAGAGGTATTCCCAAAGATTCAAAGCCAAACTTCCCCAGTTCTTTCTCAATGCCACCACCTTCATAACACAATACTATAACCACCCCTATCTTTTGTCCTGAGGATCAGAGGACAGGGAGAAACCTTATCAGGAGAGAAAAGACAAATCCGTCCACAATCTTTCACCCTTTGACCAGAGACATTTCCTCCATCCTTCTCCTTGTAAACTCCTGGAATCTTTTGACCTTAAGCATCTACCCATAGATTCTGAAGAACCTAAGTAACTGAGTCCCAGACTGGTTTCCAGCATACACAGATCAGCAGGCAAATGCCCGAAATCATGTAGATTCTACATACCAACTAAGGGAAAAGATGAGAAGCTGATTTGTCTCCAGGCAGCTCTGTTCAGGAGATAAAGGAAAGACAGGCTAACGATTGCTTGGTGCACAGTATCAGGAGATAAAACTGCCTAATCCAGGAGCAACCAAGATTTCAGATGCCTGGAGCTTAAATGAGAAGCCCAGAATATCCTCACCACCAATCCTCTCCTAACATATTTCCCTTCCCCCAAACTATACAAACTCAGTACCTCTGAAGGTAAGTCTGAGATTGGGTGGTAATGGTTTCCTTCCAAGGTTACCTACCACTTCTTTAGTCATCTAAGTTGTACAGTGCAGCATAGCAATCAACTTGAAGTTGGACATCAAACTTTCCCGTGCTTCACATTTCCTCAGTCATTCCCGTGATTGAGAAAGGCCTAACTGTCCCATTTCCTAGGCCCCACTCCCCATCACTGTTGGGCCCTTTCTTCCCCACCCCCCAACATACAGAGGGTGCAGCTCCCCCTCCTTTCCATTTCCAGCCTCCAATGTCCTCTCTTGAGCTTGGTAGAATCTCATTTTTTCCTCCTTTTATGTGCAGGGCAATTTAATTCATTTTGTATCCCTCAGCTCTGAGGGCTATCATTCCACAGCAAAAAGGACTACATACTGTTTTGTTTTTTTATCCTCACCCGAGGACATTTTTCCATTTTTTGTTCAGATAGAGTGGGAGGGAGAGAGAGGAAGAGAGAGAGAGAGAGAGAGAGAGAGAGAGAGAGAGAGAGAGAGAGCAACATCGACGTGAAAGGGACACATCGAATGGCTGCCTCCCACATGACCAACCAGGGCCGGGGACAAACTGCAACCGAGGTACGTGCCCTTAGCGGGAACCGAACCTGGGTCTCTCTGGACCGCAGGCCGACGCTCTAACCGCTGAGCCAAACTGGCCAGGGCAAGACTACACACTGTTAAACTAAAGGCACATTTCCCATAGATAAGAAAACTGCTACCCACTTTTGGACTAACACTCCTTCTCCCCTGCTCTTTGTACATTGAATTCTTTCTCAGCACATATTTGTGAGGTACGTTCAAGCCATTCAGGGCCACTACCCTCCCCATGCTAATTAAATGACCCACATTGTCAGTTTTATCTTTCCTTTACGTAGTCCAGGTTATTAACGTTTATATTCTGTCCTATGTATTAGGCACATCTACAGAGATGACCCTTGCTCTTGATGGGCTTACATTTCTACAATATGAACATTAGTCTCATTTTACAGAACACAGAATTGGAGTCGAGGAAAGTAACTTGTCCATAGCAAAGCAACTAGTGAATGACGAAGAGACAACTTGAATCCCGGTCAGTGTGATGCCAAATACCAGAGCCTTCACCACTATGCTCTACTGCCTCCAATGTTTTAAGTCCCAAAATATCCTTTCCAATACTCTTCATAAACATCTGTGAGATGCATTATAGTATGAATTTCTTCTGTGGAGGCAAGTCTAACTGGATATCCAGACACCCATTTTGGTATTGTCATAAAGTTTCATAAAATATATAATTATTTTGTTGTGAGATAAACAGAATTTTTAAATTTTTACCTTTATTAAAGTTATGTGTGTACATGACAACAAATCAAACAGGGCAGAAGAGCCTAGGATAAAAATCAAAAGCCCCCTGCCTTGACCCTCCCAGTCTCCATCCCACTCCCTCAAAACAAACATTTAACAGTTTTTGTTTTTACTTCTGCTGCTTGTTCCCTTCATGACTCTAGATAACATTTATATACTCTGTTTCTTGGTTTACAAAATTTAGACAATATCCTATTGATTCCCCAGTATGGCAATGAGAATGTTGTTTATGTACACTGCCTCACTTTTCTATTCATTGCACTGCTGTGTTTAACATTGATATTTCTTTTGTTGTTGTTGTTCTTGATTACTTTCATAACAAAAAAAAAAAACCCACAAAACCTCAAACCTCCATTCTTTACTCCACCTGCTTTTGACAGATAACTTTGATTGCTCACTTTTTAGGACAAGGATATCAGGGCCACTACCCTCCCCATGCTAATTAAATGACCCACATTGTCAGTTTTATCTTTCCTTTACGTAGTCCAGGTTATTAACGTTTATATTTTGTTCTGCATCCACAACCACGTCTTCCTTGCTTTGTTCCCAAGTTGACTCTAAAACCTGAAAACCAATAAACAGCACCTACATTATCGTGACTATGTAAATATTTTTCAAAACCCAGTCAAAGTTATGAGCCAGGAATACACTTCCTTCTCTTCAAGTCCAACGTCACAATCTTTGGGCCTCTCAAAGAAGAATATTTCTACCATCCAGGTCAAAGGGAATCTCAATTATATTCCATCAGCTGCTTACAATCATTTTATATTTTATTTTGCTTCATATTTGGATGATTGTTTTCTTAAACAGTTGCAGAGACAGAGAAAGAGAGAGAGAAATTCTAATAGTATTTCTTTTTTTCTTGAATTCTTGTTTTGCATTGTATCCACTCATTTAATAAATATTTATTGAGTGTCTACTATGGACAAAGGCACTGTTCTAGAAGCTGAGGATACAGCAGTGAAGAAGACAGACATCCTTGCTGCCATGGAACTGATATTCTAGTGAGGGAAAGAGAAAAAATAATCAGATAAATACATAAACACATATAACAAGTAAAAATGTGATAAGTGCTATGGCGTAAAATAAATCAGTGTAAACAGGATGGGGACTGCCAGAAAGGGTGGGAAGCTACTGTAATTTTAAATAGGTAGGTCAGAGAAAGACTCTGAAAAGGTGAGCAAGCTAGCCTGGGGAAAGAACATTCCAAACAGAAAGAACAGTCAGTGCGAAAGCCCTGGAGTAAGACTGAGCCTGGCATGTTTGTTTTTTCTCATGCCTACCATTTTTTAAGAACATAAAGGTCAGGGTTGCTAGACTGGTGGAGGAAGGCAAGGAAGGAAGTAATAGGAAATGAGGACAGATAGGTAATGGGTCTTATAGGGCCCTGTAAGCCACAGTGGATTCCACAGGAGGTTGTTTTTTTTTTTAATTATTATTATTACAGTTGACATTCAATATTATTTTGTATTAGTTTCAGGTGTATAGCACAGTGGTTAGACAATCATATACTTTACAAAGTGTTCCCCCAATATTTCCAGTACCCACCTGGCAACATACATTGTTTATGATTTCATTTATAGGTGGAATCTAAAAAATATACATAAATGAACAAACAAAACAGAAACAGACTCATAAATACAGGGGACAGACTGATGGTTGACAGAGGGGAAGGGGGTTGAGGGCCTGGATGAAAAAGGTGAAGGGATTGAGAATACAGATTGGTAGAAATATTAATAGTCATGGGGATGTAAAGTACAGCATAGGGAATATAGTCACAGGAGGGTTTTGAGCAGAGGTGGAGGAGGATCTGACTTGGGTTTTAAAGGATCCCTTTTGTTGTGAAAATATACTGGTCAGGGTGGAGGGGGGACAGCACAGCGGGAAGCAAAAGGACCAGTGAGGAGGCTGCTGCAATAGTAATTGCTTGGATTGGAACCGCTGTTTCCTGGGTTTGCTGTTCTGGGCACCTGTTCTGGAGATCCTTCTTCGGCTTTGGAAAATTAACTTCTAATATGTTTTTGACAAATTATCCTTCATTTTTTCTCTTCTCTCTGACTAGAACTCCCATTATTCAGATGTTAAACCTGCTGGATTCATCTCTATCTCTTAAATTTTCTCTCATTCTTTCTGTTTCTTTGGTTTTTGCCCTACATTCTGGGAAATTTCCTTAATTTTATTTCCCAGACCTCCTGTTGATTTTTTTTTAAATTCCAGCAACATTTTTTTCCATTTCTAAAGAGTCTTTCTTTTCTCTGATTGTAACTGTTTTGTAGCATCTAGTTCTTGTTTCATTCATGTTTTATCTTACTGATTTTGTTGAGAATATTATCTTTTTTTTTTTTTTTTTGCCTGAAATTCTCTTTTGTTTCTAAAACTCTAAGATTGCTCTGGGGTTAGTATAGTTCTATTTGTTTATTTTAGTCAAGTTGCAGGTTCTCTTAATTTTCTAGAGGATGCTTGGTTATCCATTCCTAGTTAAGGAAAAGATAGCCAATGTGGGTTTCTTTGTTATTGTATAATCAAGGCTACTTTCTAGCTAGGGCTCTCCCCCATGAGAAAATTCTGAACGGAAATTTAGTGGAGGGAGGTGGCAACTGACAGATTATGGGTTTCCCAAATACCAGAATGAGAAGGCTTTGTTCTGTGGTATCAAATGCCATAGAACAAGTCGGAGTGTTCCCTACACAGTTTGTAAAATGTCATTAGAGATTTTGCCTGAAAGTAAGTGCTGTAGCTGCATGTGCTCTATGTGTTCTATCAGGTTGACTGATGTTGACGTTCTGTGTCAGAACTTCAAGTAATTTCCACTTTCTCAGCTCAGTTCCTCACTGTCACCCTCCACAGTACCTGCAGACACAGTTCAGAGCATCTCCTGGTTCCCACAGACAGACTGACGCCTATCAACTTGGCATCACCCCACCTCTCCCCAACCGTGGTCTCTGGAAGGACAGGGAATGGCCCATGCTTTTTATCTCAATCGGGCCTCATCCCACTCTAGTCCTAGCAGCTGATATTTACTGAACACTTACCATGTACCAAGCATTCTGAAAATACATCCTCAATTTTCATAACAACTATATGAAGTAGATGCTATTATTACCCTCATTTTATAGGTGAGGAAACTGAGGCTACAGAGCAGTTAATTCACTTGTCCAATATTGCAGTCAGTAAGTGGCAAAACTGAGATTCAAATCCAGATGGTCTGAATCCAGTACTTCTAATTTGAACCATGCCGTTATATTCTCAGTCTTGCCCTAGCTTGTCTTGGCCTCTGACTATTCTGGAGACTGTAAGTCTCATGCCTGTGGAACCCCTAATTTTAATGGGACCCTAGGTAAGTCCCTCCTGTTTCAAGGTTAAAGTCAGTGGCAGGAAGGACCAGGATTGGGGCTTTGCCCCACCAACCCCTCTCTTATATCTGCTACCTTTTTAAGATGATCATTGCTAAGTGACCTTTCTCTGGCCTCAGTTACTGGGCTCCTGTGGATGTTTATAGGAAAGAAAAACCCCACCCTGAGCCAACATAGCAAACAGACAGACCCAGCACTCTAGTATGTTTAGTTTCCATTCATCTTACAGCTGGATGAAGGGAAAAAGGGAGGCATGGACTGGCCCCTCTCCAGGCAAGATGCCAGCTCCAGCTCTTGGACAATCCTGGCTTGTGTGGGCCTCAATGCTACATTCAAAGATTTCCCCACCCTTCAGGATAGTCCCTCCCTCTCAAGAGAAGGGATACCTGGAGGTTTAAAAGAGCAAGAGTTTGAAGATTGGGCTCAGACCTTCTGGACGTGAACAACAGACCCAGGCCAGAGGTGGCATCATGTCTGGGTGGAGGTGCCTCATCTGTGTCAGCTTTATTCTGACTATTCTCCCTGAACTGACATACCAGGGACCTCCTGGCCCCCCCTCATCAAGCACAAAGGTCAGTTTTGGGATAAGGGAACAAAGCTCTGGGATTTGTGAGAAAATTAGCTCTTTGGGAGGGATAGGAGAATGTTACTCAGTCTGTTTCCTCAGACCCACGACTGATAATCTAGGACCAGAGAAAAGAGTTACTGTTTGCTGAACATATGTCAGATGCTGCATTAGGAACTTTAGAGTTATGATTTCATTTAGTCCTGACAGCATCCCAGTGAGGTAGGTTCGATTAGCCCCATCACATAGAGGAGGAAACAGAAGCGCCGAGGTTGGGACACAGGAAGTGGCAGAACCAGAATTTGAACGTAAGTCTATCCGATCCCATATGTCCTCATTTCTCACTACCACACACTGAGAATAAACTAGATGTATGTTATGTATGGGTGGATGGAGAGATCATGGCTTCAGGAAAGATGAGGAGGAAGATTGATATCTTACTTGCCTCAGTCTCTGGGCCCAGTTAACACACTCATAAAATGGGGACAATAATAGTATCTAGCTCATGTGGGGATTAAATAAGATTATGGATGCCAAATGCCCATTGTGCTTTAGTTGTATGATTGCACTTATCTAATATAATTCTTTACACCTGAGATCTTTAAGAGGAATATATATATATATATATAATCACATTGCCTTGCACATATGTCTCAGTGAAGGACAGCCGCTCTTTTACATATAGATAGATATAGATATAGATAATTTAATCCTCACCCGAGGATGTGTTTTTATTGATTTTTAGAGAGAGAAACATCAGTTGGTTTCCTCCCATATGCACCTTGAACAGGGATCAAACCCGAAACCTAGGTAGGTGCACTGACCAGGAACCAAAACCACAATTTTTTGGTGTACGGAATGATGCTCCAACCAACTGAGCCACCCAGCCAGGGCTACTGTGTTATATTCTAAAGCCTTGCTATTCAAAGTAAAATTCACAGACCAGAGCACTAGCATCACCTGGGAGCTTGTTAGAAAGGTAGAATCTCAGGCCCCACACCAGAAAATTGCTGAATGAGAATCTACATAGTAACAAGGTCTCCAGGAGATTTCTGTGTACATTAAAGTTGGAGATGCAGTTATGCAAAGGTCCTTTGATTTGCGATCTTTGTGTCTTTGATTCTGAGACTTGGTAAAGCTCACGGAAACATTAGGCAGATCCATGAAATGGATGACAGAGATTGTTTTCCCTCTCTAGACTTCAGTTTTTCCACTTGTATCCTCAGGTCTGTCCAGGAGTCCCGGGTTCCCAAGTACTAGTCTGTCTAGGCCAGGCAGAGAGTCTATCTAACCCACCTCCCTGCCTTCTCTCCCAGCTATTGATGACGAGTTATTCCATACGTTCTACTGTGGTTTCCCGTTATGCCCACACATTGGTCACCTCTGTCTTGTTCAATCCACATGCTGAGGCCCATGAAGCCATCTTTGACCTGGATCTTCCTCGCCTCGCCTTTATCTCCAATTTCACTATGTAAGTCTGCTTCCAAACTCACTGCTTCATTCATTCGTGTGCACATTCGTTCATTCTTTTGTGTGGTTTCTTTTTTGTTTTGTTTTGTTTTGTTTTGTTTTAGCAGAACACAGTAATGAAGAGCATGTACTCTGAGATCAAACTTCTTAAGTTTGAATCCTGGCTCTGCCAGCTATGGGACTCAGGACAAGTCACTTCTCAGAGTCTCATTTTACACATCGGTAAAATGGTGATAAAATTAGAACTCACCTACAAGGATTAAATGAGTTAATGCATGTGAAAATACATGCTAAAATCAGTGCTGGGCACATAATAAGTCCTTGATAATATTAGCTTGATTTTTTTTTTTAACAAACACTGGTGTTCACTGTGTGACTTACACTGCACTGGGTACTATGGAAAGAAGAAGATGAATTGCACATGGTCCCTGCTCCCAAAGAGTACATGGTCTAATGGGGGACATGAAAAAGGAAGCAGATAATTTTAATAAAGTATGCTGGTTACAAAGAGAAGTATGAATACAGGATGGTAGGAATGATGAGTACTATCAGGAGACAGGGGTCAGTTCCCCACCCCTAGACAGTCAGAGAAAGCCTCATGAAGGTGACACCTAAACTGAGTCTTGAAATATGAGATGTTCACCAGGAAAGCAGGGCTAGGGCAGTGCTGGGGACGTGGGCAAAAGAAGTACAGGAGCAAATGTTCCCTCATTAGGGGAACTGCAAGTACCTCAGTGTCACTGGAGTGTAGGGCACAAGCTGGGGTAGAGAGAGGTCAGAAATGAAACTGAAGAGGTAAGGAAAGACTAGGTGATGGAGGGCTTCCAATGCCAGACCAAATACCTAGCCATTACTTGATCGTCTCCAAACCATCTTGTGTTTGGACACCCATTAAGAAAAACTTGATCATGTACTCCCCAAATACGTATATTTGTTAATTTATAAATTATATAAATATACTACTGAGCAAATATATTAGGTACATTATAAAGCATATGTGAAAATACAAAGGATGAGGAAGAAAAACCCTGAGTAGAATGTTATTCCTTTCCCACACTTTCATGGATTGTCCCGAGCACCCCATGGAGCACGAGCACCTCACTTTAGAAATAACTGTGGCTCATAATGAGGAAACATAGTAATGTTTTAAGCAAGGAGTGAAGATAATGAAGTGGGGGTGGACTGGTGGGGCCAGCCTGGAAGCAGGGAGCTCAGTAAGGATCCTGGGGCAGCATTCACATGAGGGATGCTGAGGGCTGGAGCAGTGCAGTGGCGGTGGAATTTGAGAGACTATAACAGGGAAGAAACCACCTGACGTGTATGGGCAGTAAGTAAATTGGTTTCAGCTTGTCTGACCTGGTAGATGACAGTGCCTTCCTTGAGATGGTGAATGTGGAAGGAGGAGCAGATAAGGGGAAAGTTAGCAGGAGCCTCATTAGCCCATATAATACCTAAGTGCAAGTTAGAAAAAGGTGCTTGGCTTTGGGGAGAAGGACTCAGATTTGGTAGATGAGTTAGACTGGCACAGGCAGAGTGTCAGCCCTTGCTCAGACTCCATCACTGGAGTTGAGGTGGGGTGGCTTGTGCAGTAAACAGCCTGTGAGCCTCAACAGCAGGCCTGGAGCCTGGGCTTTGTCATCAAGAACCTCCTGGTCTTAATGAGCAGATGGCACTACCTTGGAGAAAGGAAAGGTTGGTTGGAGGTGAGAGGTGTGCCCCTGGCCAGAGAGTTCAGGTGAGAAGTATGAGGTAGTCAAGGAGGGCTTCCTGGAAGCAAAATTTTCATATGGGTAAGATTTGAAGGGACCAGGATCACTGCATGTGGAGGACCCGGAGAGACCAAAGGCAAACAAGTTTGGAGTATGGGGGCTAACCAGAAAGCTCGTCGGTTAAATGATGCAAGGGCCATGCAGTCAGGCAGAATTTGGATTTTTGCTTCAATAGAAAAAAAAAAAAAAAAAACCAAAAGAAAAAAAATTTAACTAAGCAAAGCAGGCTGGAGGAAATGTTCTTGGGCAGACTCTGTGGAAAGTATGCTGGCTGGAGGCAACAGACACACAAGAGACCCCAGTGTGTTACTGCCAGACCAGCTCCACCCTACACCCCCACACCCCCCAGGAGACTTTGGGGCAGTGCCAGCTTGGCCCACCCCCACACTAGCCCAACCACTAGTCTGTTTCAGCTGCCTAGAAACACTTCCCGCCTGAGTGGTCTCTTCTGCAATCTGCATATTCTCTCCAAGTGTTCCCAGAAGCTGCTGCTTGGTCAAATAACTTTCTTCCCCACCACCACCCAATACCTGTGCCTCAGTTTCTCCATTTGTAAAATGGAGACTATTGTTCCTGCCACTTACAGAGTCACACTAATGTTCTCTAGGACAGTGAGCTATCTAGCACTCCTCAAAGGCTAGCCTTGACCCAACCCTCCACTTTTCAAGATTTATCCGACTCTCATTCTCCATAGCAAATGTTTTCACTGCCGTATGAGTTTATTGAGTCTAGTGTTCAAAGCCCTTTATACTCTAGGCCTCCCGAAACACTCCACACTGCCTTTCCTTGCCCCTCTGCTCCAGCCAAATCTAACTACTTACTGTTCCTTGAAACATATTCTGTGTTTTCCTGCTGTCTGTCTGGAATGCCGATTCCACAACTAATTGTTGAGTGCCTGCTGTGTGCCAAGCCATATTCTAGGCACTGGAGATACAGCAGCAAATAAGACAGACAAAAACCCTGCCCTCGAGAAGCTCACAGTCCAGTGGAGAAAAGAGACAAGGAAAAAATAAACAAGGAAGTATATGTCAGTTTGTGGATGAGAAGTACTACAAAGAAATAGAAAGTAGAGCAAGAGAAATAGAGAGTGAGTGGGAAGGTGTTATTTTAGAGTGATCAAGTATGTCTTTCTGAGGAAATGACATTTGAACAAAGACCTGAAAGAAGCGAGGGTATAAGACTTGCAAAGATTTGGAGGAAAAGTGTTCCAGGCAAGGGAAGCAGTCATTGCAAAGGCTCTGAGACAGGAGTGTGCCGAACAAATTCAAGAACAGCAAAGAGGCCAGTGTGACTGGCGCAGAATGAATGGGGGAAGTGTAGGAGGAGATGGGGTTAAAGAAGTGACCGTGAGTCAGACTGTATAGAGCCATAGGGGCCCCGGTAAGGACTTTGGCTTTTACTCTAAGTTGAGATGGGAGCCACAGAGAGTTCTGAGCAAAAAAAGGGACACTGACTTAGGATTTAACAGGATCTCTCCTATTGCTGTGAAAAGAATAGATAATAAGGAGGCAAAGCTTTAAAGAGGGAGGCCAGTTAGGAAACTATTACATTTATCTGAGCAAAAGATGTAGTTTGGACCAGGGTAGCAACTGTGGGAGTGGTGGGAAGTAGTCAGATTGTGAACATATCTAAAGATAGAGCCAAAATTCCCTGATGGATTAGATGTGGAGTGTGAGAGGAAGAAGGGAGTCAAGCATGACTCTAAGATTTTCAGCTGAACGACTACTTCCTGAGATAAGGAAAACCAGGGCAGGAGCAGATTGGGGAGATGGAGGAGATACCAGGAACTCAGTTTTGGATATATTAAGCTTTAGCTGCCTGTTGGATATTCTAGTGGAGATACCAAGTAAGCAATGGGATATATAGGTCTGGAGTTCAGGGGATAGGTCCACTGAACCTATCTTGAGATACATAGATTTAGGAGTAATCTCTGCATAAATGATATTTAAAGCCCTGAGGCTAGATGACCTCACCTAGAAAGTGACTGTAGAAAGAACAGACGAAGGGAAGGGGAGGGGAGAGGAAAGGTCAAGAATGGAGGAAGAGAAGGAGCCAGCAAAGGAGACTGAGAAGGCAAGGCCCGTGAGGATCATTTATCCAAATCCTTCCTGTCTTTCAGGCCCAGCACCAGGGCCACATCCTCTAGAATCTTTTCTTGAAGACTTGAGCAAAAGTGCTCTCTCCCTTCTTTGAAGTCCTTTATACTTCATTACGTTCCTTAGAGCAATAGGAAAAACAGGGGTAAACAAGTTCATTAGTATCCCCTCAGTCTCCGAGCTCCCTGAGGTGAAGGACCCCTCCCTAGTCAGGCCCAGATGCCTTTGCAACAATTTGCATTCTGCTTTCACAACTGTTATCGCCTGTGTTACTTAACATATTATTTACTTAAAATATTTTCTTTAGATACACATTTTAGGACTACCTAAGTTAGTCTTATCCTAAGCAACAATATCTGTGAGCTCATAGGTTCAATGTGCTACTTATATGTTTAATACACATTACAGTCAATACATAAAAATTATAATAAAAATGTTCAGGTGTGTCCCACCTAAAATTATTTTATGTTCCAAAACATGGAATTCATTCAACACTTTGGGAAACATAAAGTCCTAACATCAGGTCCACCACACGCCAACTGTTTCTATTTCCCCATATGACAAATGGAGATAATGATAACTGCTTCACCTGGTTTTATCTCCCTCACCTCTCCACTTTTCTCTTGTTCCTTCTCTCACTCTGGCTTTATGGTACTATTTTGCTCTTTTTCTCTCCCCATCCTCCATCCTCCTCTTTCATCTTCTTTATATGTCTCTTTCCCTCTCTGTCTCTGACCATTTCTTTTATTCATTTCTCTGTCTTTGTCTGTCCTTCCTCTTTCCTGCTCCATCAGGACCATCAACAATAAAGTCTACATTGCAGAAGTCAAAGAAAAGCACCAGGCAAAGAAAATCTATGAGGAAGCCCATCAGCAGGGAAAGACAGCTGCTCATGTAGGCATCAGGTAAGGCTCCATCCAATCTGAAGCATGGCAAGTACATCTTAGCTGTGTGATCAGGGGCTTACACATGTTCTGTCTGGGTCTCAATCTCTACTAATGTAAATTGGGGACAATGATCTCTATTTCACAGGATTACATGAAAATGATGTGAGTTAATTTTACCTTTAAGAGTGTAGGTGCTCAATAAATGGGAGTTTGCTTCTCTATTTCCACTTTCCTTCTGCCAGCAGGATGTAGCTTGTTTAAGAATTGGCACCTTCCAGTAAGGTTATGTTCAAGTGAGATTTTTCTAAAGCAAATCCTGTTTCTTAACTGAGTTCCATTCCGCTGGCAGAAATGTATTATCTTCCTTCAATGTTTCCACCCAGCTTCCAAAGGAGTTTCATCAAGCATTTAAATATTAGGTTTGACTACTGCATATTGAGACAAGCTTAGTCTAAAGCATGGGGGACGAGTGGGTGTGAGGGGCTATTTGAAGGCGAAGAGGCAGCCTGTGTAAATTGAAAACTCTTTTTGTAACATAAATCATTAGCCCCTTATGATAGAATTCCTGTGATAGAATTTCTCAGGAAGAATATTTAAAGGGGGTGAATGAGGGAGAGAGAGAGATTAATGAGTGGATGACTAACTATGGGCAAAGGACTTAGTAAAACTAGAAGCCTTGTCAGGTCTGCTGGGACCAGGGCGGGACGGGCAGAACTAGGTCATCTAATAGCTCCCCTCCCCCTTATGACATCCCATCCCCTTCCCACCCTCCTCCCTTTCATGCCCAGGGACCGGGAATCAGAAAAGTTCCGCATCTCCACCAGCCTGGCAGCAGGCACAGAGGTGACTTTTTCCCTGGCCTATGAGGAACTGCTGCAACGGCACCAGGGCCAGTACCAGCTGGTGGTGAGCCTGAGGCCTGGCCAATTGGTGACAAGGCTAAGTATAGAGGTCACAGTGTCAGAAAGGACGGGCATTGGCTATGTTCACGTACCACCTCTGAGGACCAGCCGCCTGCGCACCAACACCCACACAAGTATGTGGGCAGAATTACGGTCAGCAATCAGACTGGCCCTACCTGAATAGGAACCTTCCCTTTCTCCCTGGGCTTCCTTATAGTACCACTTCTGCTCTGTGCTCACTGACAATAACCCACCCCATTCAAACAGTGAGAAGAGAACATGTTAGGAGTTAAAGAATTTGGGGTTAAAAACTTGGTTTGATCCTTGCAGGCTATGTGAAACAGCAAGTCCAACAACATCCCAGAGTTGTGATTTTCCGCATGAAAAAAATAAAGTTTAGGGGAGGGGTTCTTGGGTGGGCTCAATGAAATCATGTGTTAACAATGCTGAGGGTTGTGGAAGCCAAATCGTGCTTTCCTCTGGAATCCCTGCTGAGAATGGAAGGGCAGTGGGAGGACAGTATAATGCGCGGGCTGTCCTTGAGGATATCATGTAAGACGCTGAGGGCCAGGGAGATGTCCTGGCTGCCAGCCGTGCTTGAAGTATCAGCTAGAGGTGTTTGAAGGTCAAACTGGCTACATCAGAATCACTGTGTTAGAAATGCAGATTCCTGGGCCCCACCCTCTGGAGTCCACTTCAGTAGGTAGGGGAGGGGCCCAAGAACCTGTTTCTGACCACTTTGCAGGTGACCCTGATATGTGGCCAGGTCGGAGAACCACTGACCTGGCCTACCCACCTCCTCTGAGAGATGAGTGGACAGGCACAGAGAAACCACCCAGATCCAGTGGCCACCCTCACTGAGCTGTTCAGCCTGCAGTTCCTGCCTAATTTGACCCTGGTAACCCAGAGCGACAGTGTGGTACATGTAGAGGAGAGACAGACACATGGACATGGGCTCAAATCCCAGCTCTGACCTTGCCCTAAGGTGGGGGTGCAGGCAAATCACTCAAATGCTCTGCTTCACTTTTCCCATCTGCACAATGAGGAGATGCCATCTGTGGCCCAGGACCATGGTGGGAATTTGAGGAAATTCCTCCCTGAAAATCACTGGTGCAGAGAAATGAAGATTCGAGGATAACCGCAATCGTTAGAATTATTGAGCAATTACCAAGATCCAAGTATGGTTTCAAATGCTTTACATGAAGTCTCATTTACTCCCCACAAACACTGTCTATGAAATAGGAGCTATCATTCCCGTGCTGCAGATGGGGAGACTGAGGTTTAGAGAATGTGAATAATTTTCCAGGGCCCCACAGGCAGCATCTGAGTCCTTGGAGTCTGCACTCTTACACCCTAAGCTAAAAATGGCAGCTCCCTCCCCCTGCTCCTTAAAGGTTAAGACAGAGGGTAGAGCCAGTCCTGTGGGGGATAAAAACAGAACAAAGACCTCTGGAAGGAAGGAAGTCAAGGGAATGTATGTAAGCAGGCATCTCAGAGAGTATGGGGCCTCAGTTTGCTCCTAAGCTTCCTGACAGCTGTAGCAGGAAGGGGGGGATGGTGGAAGGATTCCTAAGTTTTCATTTTCTGGAAAAAAGAGGCACAGAGACATGTCTAAATGGACATTTGTCTTGGACAGAAATTCCAGAGGAGTTGATCTTATGGCCAGCTCAGCAAACATCCGGGACCAGAAATTCATCTGTGTTTTCATGAGGCGCTAAAAGGCATATTCACAGAAGGCAGGGGGAGGGGGCAGAAAACACATGAAATGCTATCCCAGAGGAGAATTTAGATAGACTGCAATTTCCCACAGCAGTAAGGGGCATAGGAAGAAGCCTAGGCCCTGACTGTGTGTCTGTCTCTCTTCACAACACAACACATGGCCTCTCTGGCAGGAGACCCAGACTACTGGTCTACCTGAGGACATGACACCGGGCCTCAGGATGGATGGCAAGTGAGCCAGGGCAAATTTGTGCATGAGTGTCAGACTGCCAGAGATTGGTAGTTGAAGGAAGGGCTGGGTCTGCCAGGCTGGGTGGGTTTGCTGGAAGAGGCAGAGCAGGCAGAGTTGGTTTTAGGGTGCGCAGAGGAAGGAGTGTGGCACTTGGACAGGTGGAAGTAGGGCGAGGTAGGCAGGAGGAGCTGCAGGTGGTGCGGGGCTTACTTCCCACCCTCCCCAGATATTGCTCCTTTTGATGTCTCCTTGCTTGGCTTTCTGCTACTGAGCCCTCCATGCCGTCCCACCCCAAACCTCCCAACCCACACAGGTGAGGATGACTCGCCCCCATCTACCAGAATTGAGAGGGGAGAGACCTGTGTCCGAGTCACCTTCTGCCCGACACTGCAAGACCAGTCTGCCTTCTCCAGCTCAGGCATCATGGCCGACTTTGTGGTCCAGTACGACGTAGTCATGGAGGACATCATTGGCGACGTACAGGTGAGGGGAATGGAAAGAGCATGAGCTCTGGAATCACACAGGTCTGAGCAACAATGTGGCCTCCACAAGGTGCTCATTTCGTTCTTCCTAGGGATCAGTGAGGACTAGTGAACACGAATACGAAGATGTGTGGTGACACATGACTTCACACCTGTGCTCCCTCAAAGGGTCGGGGAACTGGAACTCTAAAGATTGAATCAAACTCCTAATGAATCCGTTCCTACTTGAATCAAGTCATAGCTCACTCTTAACCAGTTCTTTTGGAAAGTGAACTATTGACCAGTAATAGGTCTCTCACACTTGCGGGCTCTCATACTTTCGGCAGCTCTAACCCTCCGATGTTCTCTTGGACTTTCTTGCTGTCTCTTAGTTTTAAAAATTCTTCTTGTGCCATCTGAGCCGTCTGCCTAAACAGGGAGCTCTTAGATCCTGAGCTCCCACACTCATGAAGGACAGGCAGAGGACTCCTGCACTACTAGACGGGGTAGAGCACTGATCCCCGAGCCCTGGCTTTATGAAAATGATTGCACAGCAGCCAGAGATGACTGTTCCCAGCCTGTCTTTCCTGCCACACTTCTCACTGCCTCCAGCACACAGTGACCCTCCAGCTGGTGGCCCCACCACACACACACACCTTCCTACCAGTACACCTGAACTTGCCATTCTTCTGTGTGTGAGCATTTGCTCATACTATCTGCTGTCCTGGGATTATCTTCTGCCCCCTTTCCCTACTGGGCAGCATCTTCCTTGTCCTTAAAGGTCTTGCTGAAATGCCACCTCCCTGATGACCACACCCCACTCACAATTCCTCTCGCTTCTTCGGGCTAATATGGTGCTTTGGTTACACTTCTTTTCGTGCACTTATTTATTCATTAAGTCATATGTGGGCACATCTCCACGGAGCAGAGCTGCTCTAGCCCAGTCCTGTTCCCATGGATACTGAAAACTCGGAAAAGAGTTGGACACAGAACCTATTCTCCCTCCGGCATATCCCAGTGTTGATGAGGCCAGATACATACAGCCTTAACAGTCATAACACATCCTAGTGAGTGTATGAAGCTGGAGTGTGTGATGTGCCAATACCACTGAGGAAGGTGTTAAGAAAGCCTTCCTAAATGGACTGGCCTTGAAATTAGCATGGCAAAAATGAATTGAGTCTGCCTCCACCTGGACCCATAGAGTGATGGGGATTCCATGCAGAGAGAGGAGAAAGAGCATGTGCAGAGGCACAGGTGTGTGGTGCAGCCAGCCTGCTGTGTATGGGGAATAAAAGTAATTTGCCCTCTCAGAATAGGAACTGAGGGTACCCTGCCAGTAGGTGGCAGCAGGGCCCTTGACCTGGTGTTCCATGGTTTGTGCATTAAAGGTATTTATCTACTTCTTTCTTCTTTACCTTTTTCACAGTTGCCTGGCATAGAAATCCAAGTACAATAAGTGGAATTAGGCATTCAATGATATGACCCATACTTCCATCCACTGTGTGTCCTCACTCCTGCATCTCCTCTCCAAGGACCCTTCACTTCACTTCCCTTTCCTACTCAGGTTTCCCCATCTTTCAAAGGACAGCAATTCACCCCTTTCTTCAGTCAGTCAGGACTCCCTGGGAAACTGATATGTGTCATGCCCACTGCTGGCTGATGTTGGAAACCGGAGGTGAATCATACACAGACCCTAATCACTGTCTCAGGGTGAAACCCAGAGAGACAACACTGATACCAGATGAGAAGTGCTCTTCCAATGACAACACAAGTTATGACGGAAGCCATTCTGAGGAGAGAAGGAGGTCAGGGAAGGCTCCTCAGAGGAAGTAAAGACTGACGTGTGTCTTTAAGAATGTAAAGAAGCGTACCAAGTTGGGAGGGAGCAAAGGCAACTCTAGCAAACTGAGGGCTGCATAACACAAAGAAGAGAGGCTGGAAACATCCAGGTGTGTGTAGGGAACTACAAGTGGGTTGGGGTTCCTGGAGCATCGATTTCAGGCACAAGAAATGTTAAGAGGTGAGACCTCTAAGGTACGAGTGCTGCAGGGGCATGATAAGGAACATGTCTTGAGGGAGCCAAGAGAGGGAATGACATTTAGAAAGGCCAGATCTAGCAGGACCTGCAAAAGTGTATGGATGGAAGGGGCCACAATAGAAGCAGGGAAACCTGAGAGAAAGAAGTCCTGAATTGGGCTGTGTCGGTTTTGGATGGAGAGGAGCGGTGGACCTGAGATATCCAGCACATGAAACCAGGAGGAGTTGGTGGCTGGTTGAATGTGGGAAGGAGGGGCCCAGGAAGAATGAGGAGTGACCCTTGGGTTTGTATCTGGAGAGAACATGTGCATGATGGTGCCTTAAATGACAAAGGTTCGAAAGGGCAGGGTGGGGACAGGAAATGCATTTATTGCTTGGGCAGGATCCATTGGAGGCATCTTCGGACATCAAGGGGAACAAACAGGCGTAATAGTGAGTGGATATGCAGTAGGCGAAGGGGAAGAGTGGAGGACATTGGACTGGAGAAAGAGATGTAAACTTATCGGTGGAGATTGAGCAGTTGAAAGCCAGAGAGCTAGCTAGATGACCCAGGGAGAATGTGTAGAGCCAGAAGAGCAGATCCAGGATGGCAGTTGCTAAGGCCGAGATTTCTATGCAAAGAGCTATTGATCTCAGCCATCAGGGTGTCCGGCCCCACCAACTGCCAACAGCCTGCTCAGAGCTGTAAATTCCCACCACTTCCCTTCATTGTGCTACAGAAACATAATCGTTTTCTGGCGTGCCATGGTTCAAAAATATTGGGAAGCACTGCCTAAGGGGCAGGGAGAGAAAATGCAGCCCAAGAAACAGACTGAGGCAGACGGGCCAGAGAGAGTAGGAAAATAAGGAGAGTTCATCATCTCAGCATCCCAGGGGAAAAGATTCTTGAAGAGAGCAGAAATAATAATCAATTGTGAAATTCATCAGGGACGTGCAGCTGGATGAGACTTGAAATATACCCACTGAGTTTGGATGCCAACTAGTCATTGTTGCCTTTAGTGAGAAAAGGGTCATTGTGCGGTGGAGGTGGGACCCAGTCTGTGGTGGGCAGAGGAGTGAGGTGGAGATGAGGAGACCCTTGCAGGTGCCAATATGAATACCCTGGCATGCTACAGGGAGGAGAGAAACTGCTTGAAGTTTGGGTGGGATTGGGATCAATGGGGTTTGTCTTAGTGGATGAAAAAGACACAAACCTTTTATGTTGTGAGGAAAGCCTTGTAGGGTAAGTGGGTTGGGTTGGAAAGCAGGGGCCTGACTGGTAGAGGAGCTGCTAGAGGCTAGGAGTCCATGGGGTTCAGGGCAGGACTCTTTTGTCTTTCAGTAGAGAGAAGAGGTGTATGGAGATGCCGACCCTGAACAAGGGTAGGGTGGGCAGTCCAAGGAACCTGGCCTGGTGTCCTTAATTTTCTTCCTGAGGGAGGGAGGGAAACATTTCCTGAGAGTGGACGGGCAGGACAGCTGAGGTGAGTGTGAGAGGTTGGTGACCTGGGTCATGCCTCTGGCTTCCAGGATGTGAGGTGTGGGGCCACTGGTGAGCCTGGGACCATGGAGAGGTGGGCATGTGATTTTCCCAGAAGCTCTCACCTACCCAGGTAGGGGAGGAACAGAGGAGGACTGCTGGCCTCTGCCCTTAGCTTGGGCAGTTGCCGGGTGGTGGACCCAGACCTTTGGGAATTGCTGCACTAGGCCAGGAAAAAGTGGCGACACAGCCTGCATATGTTCTTGTGAATTAGCTCAAAGGCTGGGGTGGAGGGGAACACCAAGGTGTCCTCCCATGTCTTCTGAGATGCCCTGAGAGAGGAGGAGATAGTGTGTCCAGCCTTGTGATCAGAGAGTGCCTGAATGGCAGGGAGGAGAGGAAGCTCTTTTTCCCAGGGCAGAGCCAGCTTCAGGCTACTGGGCAGCTCAGTCCCTCAGCAAGCCCATACTTCTCTGGGCTAAACTGACACTGGTTCTGGGGGCCCTCCCAGCTCCCCCCTCTCCTTCCCTGGCTGTCCCAGCCCCCAGGCTCTGCAGAGGGAGACAGGGAGTAGGGGGAGGGGGCAGCAGCCAATCACACACCCCACAGCCTTAGGCATCTGCACCTGGTCTAACCAATCCCCTCTGAACAAGCAGCTCACTCAGCCTCTGCTCCCTCCTCCCCTCCCTGCTCTGCCCAGCAACAGCAGAAAGGAGGTTTAAGGAGGAGAGGGAGGCCCTGCAAACTCCCAGCCCCTGGCAGCAATGGAGCTGGGCCCCAGGCTCACTCTATAGAGGGAGGTTAAAACAATAGTTACAGTTCCTGGAGCCCAGGCAAAATGTCCCTAGGGGCCCTCAAGACTGTGCAAGCCCAGCTCTCATGGACAGGAACTCACATTTTACAGAGATCCTGCTCCTTGGAGCCTTGGGCCGCAAGCCAGTCTCCACAGCTCTGGGGCAGGTCCTAGACAGACAGTCTGAACAGAAGACACACAGTTCTGGTGGGGGAGATGGACATTGAAGAAACAATTGCACGAATGCCTATTTAACTAGAAACAGTGATAAGGCCTAAGACGGAAAAGAGCTGTTTGTTATGTAGGAGAATAAGAGGGGACTGATTTAGACCAGCTTTCACAGTTCTTGTGGTTTCACTTCTTTTGTCCAGATTTACGACGGCTATTTTATTCATTACTTTGCCCCCAGAGGCCTTCCACCTGTTGAGAAAAATGTGGTGTTCGTTATTGACGTGAGCGGCTCCATGTTTGGTACCAAGATGAAGCAGGTAATCAGAAACCCGGGGACCTGTCAGACCTCTTCTTTTGAAGTCTTAGCAAGCAGACATGGCTGGAGCGTTGGTTCCCTGGGGCCAGAGAAGACCCTATCATCCCATCACCCTTGGATCTTATAGGCCTGGGCCCACTTTAGCGTCCTGGTACCATACATATCAGGAGCCACGTAGACCTGGAGCCACAGAATTTGAGGAACATTGAGACATTGGACTGTGGGGCTTGACCCATTA
Source organism: Tadarida brasiliensis (assembly GCA_030848825.1). Classification (NCBI taxonomy): domain Eukaryota; kingdom Metazoa; phylum Chordata; class Mammalia; order Chiroptera; family Molossidae; genus Tadarida; species Tadarida brasiliensis. The sequence continues at coordinate 89,584,613 of CM061280.1, forward strand.
AGACCATGCACCACAGAACTCCTGGGCTGGTAAGGTCCCAGAATCACAGATTCTTTGAGCTAGAGTACTCTGGTATCATACCACCTGAGTAGAAAATAAATAAAATTTTAGTCATTTTAGACTCTGAACATTTCCAAGGCCACAGGTTTTCAGTTATTTTTTACTTCAAAATTAGAAAAATACAGTGTACTAGCACTTTTTTTCTTTATTGATTTTAGAGGGAGGGGAAGGGAGAGGGAGATAGAGATAGAAACATTGATGAGAGAGAACATCGATTGGCCGCCTCTGCATGCCCCACACAGGGGATTTGGCCCACAACCTGGGCATGTGCCCGGACTAGGAATCGAACTGGCGACCTTTTGGTGCATGGGTCGACGCTCAACCAGTGAGCCACACCAGGTGGGCTGTACTAACATTTTAGTGCTTATAAAACATAGAGTCCTGGGTCCATCTAGACTTCAATCTTATAGCCCTTCTACCAGAGCACCCTTGAAACAGAGCCATAGGCCAAAAAGCTTTTGACTTTAGAGCCTGAATCCTTAATGTTCTGGAAGCATTTCTAACCATAGCACTCTGGGACTCTAGAATGATAAGGTTAAATTTCCTTGGACTTTGTAGACTTTTTACCTTGAAGTTCTGAACCACCAAGTCCATGGGACCTAAGCCTAACTGATTTCTGTTTTACCAAAGTGTAGCCAAACTTGGGGGAGGTAAATATTGAAAATTGTCTCCCTTTAGCCTTCATTGTGGAGGAAAGGATATACCCAACTTCAAACCTTTCTAGCCTTCCAATTTCTCCTAAGGTGTGAGAAAGCTGACGTGTACTTGTGAAGGTCTTATCCTAGGGACACAGGTGCCCTAAAAGAGTGAATCCTAACAACAGAACTATGCAATGCTGCCTGTCTCCCAACATGTTACCACCACATCAACCATGCAAAGTCATTGAAAGACAGCTATAAAGATCTGGAATCATAAAGCTCTTAAATTTTAGGGTCCTGGAATCATTGAATCCTGAGTCTTGGGGTCCAGAAACCATAGAACACATGAATCCTAGCTCTCTTAAAGCATAGAGCTGAACCTTTCAGACCACCACTATCCAATAGAACTTTCGTGATGATGGAAATGTTTTAAAAGTCTGCAGTTTCCAATACAGTAACCACTGGTCACTTGAAATGTGGCTACTGCAAGGAAAGAAACAGAATTTAAGAATTTTAACTAACTTACATTTACATTTTAAAAAGCTCCATGTGGCTAGAACATGTGCTTTTCTTGAACAGTGCTTTTCTGAGCTTTGGGCTATCGAGCCTATAGAGCATTTTGACCCGAGAATCCTAGACTTATGGAGTGCTGGAATCAGAGAGTCTTAGACCTTAGTACCTTGTATAGAAAGAGCCTTTCAGTCTCGAGCAAGACCTCAAGTCTTGGTCCATCTCCTACAATTTAACCATATCCCACAGACTAAAAAGGCCATGAATGTGATTCTTGGTGACCTGCGAGCCAACGACTATTTCAACATCATCTCCTTTTCTGACACGGTTAGTATCTGGAAAGCTGGAGGCTCCATCCAGGCCACCATCCAGAATGTACACAGTGCCAAGGACTACCTGGGCCACATGGAAGCTGATGGTTGTAAGTATTAGACTTACCCACCAAAATGGGCAGGCTTTGGTGATATGAGAAAATCTTAAAACGCTCTCACAATGCCTGGAATATCACTATTGCATTTTACACAAATATGTGCCTCTGTGTTCCTTTTCCTAGTGGAAATAGCACGACTAATACAACTAATTCTCCATGTATTTTAGGGCACATTCTCTCTTTGTGCCTGAGTTTCCTCTTCTTTAAAGCAAATAGAATTTGCTAAGACTTTTTTTTAAATCAAAAATCTAGACATTTATTTCCAAGCATCTGAGTAAGTTGCTGCCCTGATTCTGGCTTTTTTTTTTTTTTTTTTTTTTTTTTTATCCTCACCTGAGGACATTTTTGCATTTATCTTCAGATAGAGCGGGAGGTAGAGAGAGGGGAAGAGAGAGAGAGAAACATCAATGTGAGAGAGACACATCAACTGGTTGCCACCCACAGGACCCCAGCCGGGCCGGGGACAAACTGCAACCAAGGTACGTGCCCTTAGCAGGAACTGAACCCAGGACTCTCTGGTCCGCAGGCTGATGCTCTAACCGCTGAGCCAAACTGGCCAGGGCTGATTCTGGCTTTTGATCAATCATCTCTCAGACAATTACTGAAGTCTCCCCACCACTGTCACCTCCTGTCAACTCAGCCCTTTCTTGTCCTGTAGCATGGAGGTGTGAGGTGCTATCCTTGAGGAGCTGCCAATCTGACTAGAGAATGAGACATTCCCTCCTAGAAACAGGCAAAATACAGTCTGAGATAGGGAGTGAGAAAAGCCAAGGACCCCACTGTCAGATCTCAGGGAGCCTGTGTGGCGGTGGGGACTTGGAAAGGATAAATAGCAGAAAGAGTTTAAGCAGAGATCAGGTGATATGACTGAGCCTGGGAGATTGGTGAGGTGTCCAGTGTGTCTGCAGTAGGGGTAGAAGTAACTAGAAAAGATGGTCTCACAGTCTGTTCCCCAATTAGGGACCGACATCAACACGGCTCTGCTGGCAGCTGCTTCAGTGCTGAACCATAGCAACCAGGAGCCTGGGAGGGGCTCCAGTGTGGGGAGGATCCCTCTCATCATCTTCCTGACAGATGGGGAGCCCACAGCCGGCGTGACGACTCCCAGTGTAATCCTCTCCAATGTCCGTCAGGCACTGGACAACAGGGTGTCGCTTTTCAGCTTGGCCTTTGGAGATGATGCTGACTTCCCACTGCTACGTCGCCTGTCCCTGGAGAATCGAGGAGCAGCCCGGCGCATATACGAGGACACAGATGCAGCCCTACAGCTTCAGGGCCTCTATGAGGAGATCTCTATGCCTCTGCTGGCAGATGTGCGTCTGGACTATCTGGGCGGCTTGGTTGGGGCCTCCCCTTGGGCCCTTTTCCCCAACTACTTTGGTGGCTCAGAGCTGGTGGTAGCAGGCCTGGTGCAGCCAGGTGAGCAGGAACTGGGCATCCACCTGGCAGCCCGTGGCCCCAAAGGTCAGCTTCTCGTGGCCCGCCACAGTGAGGTAGCCACCAACAGCAGCCAGAAGGCCTTTGGTTGCCCAAGTGAGCCAGCCCTCAATGTAGCCCACTTCATCCGCCGCCTCTGGGCCTATGTCACCATTGGAGAACTGCTGGAGGCACGCTTCCGAGCCCATGATGCCACCACTCGCCACCTGTTGGCTGCCAAAGTTCTCAACCTGTCCCTTGAATATAACTTTGTCACACCTCTGACTTCACTGGTCATGGTGCAGCCCAAGGAAGCCAGTGAGAAGGCCAGGAGACAGACTTCCACCACAGCTGGGCCAGGCACCATCATGCCCTCATCCGCCAGCAGGCATGGCCTAGGGGCAGGCACAGCCCGGCCAGTCTTGGTGCCCAAGGTCTCACCTAAATCAAGGCTTGTGAACCCAAAGTTTTACTTATCCTCAACTACTCCTGCCTCTACAAAGAAGATGACCAGTTCCAGGGAGTTGGAGCCACTGAGTCAGAGCCCTAGTACCCTATCCACTCCAGCACACCCAAGGTCCAAAATTCCAGCACAACACGATTCTGGCACCTTGGCTCAGCCAACTCTCAGAACAAAACCTGCTGCCCTTGTGCCCTCAAATTCTGGTGCCTTATTGCTTCTGAAGCCCAGTACTCCATCTCAACAGAATCCTGCAACCCTATTACCTATAATTTCCAAGACACATGTCCCACCTCTGAATCCTGGCACCCCATTCCAGTCCAAAGTTGACACTATGAAACAGGTCACTCCACTGCATTCCAAGCCTGGTGCTCTATCACAAACTAAACTGGATGCCACATCACATCCCCGGCCTGGAGTACTCACATCACAGTCAACTCAAAATCTGCCACAGCCCAGGCCTGGAGTCTCTACACTTCAGATCCCCAAATACCCACCACACATCAGACCAAAGGTTCCTGTTCCCAAGACCCCAAACAACCTGTCATACCCTAGACCTGGGATCCTCTTACCCAAGACCCATAAAGTCCCATCACTTTTTAAAGCTAGTGTCCCACCTCATCAAACTTCCCCAAGCTTATCACTTTCTAAACCTAGGACAATAATCCCCAATAAACCCAAAACCCCGTTACCCTCCAGGCCTGCCAGACCCAGGCCCCCACCTCCTCGGAGTCTAAGCACAGTCCCAAGCACAATCTCAAATCCCACAAGTCTCAGTAGTAACATGGTCGCCTCTGTCCTTGGAGAACCCCTCCCTACTCCCTTTCATCCCACTCTTCCTTCTCTGCTGCCCCCTGGAAGGCTCTGGCATCAGCATGACCTGCTGTCAGGGTCCCAAAGCACAAGGGAAATTTTGGGACCATCTTTGTCAGGAGCCCCAACAATAGGTCTACCCAACAGCTCTAGGCCTATGCCAAAAGGCAGCCCCCCAAACCTGCCAGTCTTGCTGCCTTCTAGCACCCTCCCTGAGGCAGTCAGCCTACTCATTCTCCCTGAGGAACTAGAGCTGCTGTCTGAATCAGTGGTGGAGTCCAAGTTTGTGGAGTCCTTGAACCCACCAGCTTTCTATACCTTCCTCACTCCTGATGAAAACGGTGAGTGCCATGGGCAAGAGGGCAAGACCTGAGAGGGCGATATGAATGGAGAGCACCAGGAACTGGGAATGTGTAAGACTTGCACAGATTCCAGTGATAGTACAACTGTTTGCTTGCTTGCTTGCTTGCATGCTTTGAAACTTTGAACCAACTATTTAACTTCTCTGGGCCTAACTACATAGGCACAGAATTAGAGGCCCTAGGAGAGAAGAGATGTTAAGAGTGGGGAGGCTGAACAGAAACAACCTGGCCAGCTGTAGCTTTGACATTTGTTTTGTTGGAGAAGAGAACTGCTCATACTTTCCAAACAGGGGAGGGATGTGGAGTTATGAATGGGAGCATCACTGGGCAAGGTGGGTCTGATTGGTTCTTCTATGTTCTGTGAACAGCACAGTTTAATGAAAGGGGTATAAAAATTAGGGAAGATAATGACAATTATCTTTAAATTTCCCAAAGACTGTGAAATAATAATACTTAACATTTTTAGCTCTTCCTATGTATAGCTACTGCTCTATTTCAGTCCCTCATTTAATCCTCACGAGCAATTATTAGTATCCACATTTTACACATGTGGAAACTGAAGCATGGAGAGGTAAAGTAACTTGTTCCATGTCACACAGCTAGTAAGATATTTGAATTTACATAATCTGGTCCCAGACTGAATGTGCTTCACCACTCCTCTCTTCTGCTTTTCTGAGAGGAGTGATATTTCCTGGGTGACCTTATAGGGCAGGATTAGAATCAGTTGGGGATGGTAGTAAATCACAGAGATACAAATTTGGGTATGCCATATTTGACATGCTCCTCTCCCTCATCACCACCCGCTCCCAATATCCTATCCATCTTCAATTCCTGACAATGTTACCTCTAATATATTTGCCAATGCACCAACTCCTCACCACCCCAACTATCACTATTGCAGGACAGAATACCATTGTGTCTCACCTAGAAAATTGTTCCAGCCTCCTCACGGGTCTCCTTGCTCTCTTTAGAGAAACTCTTGGCCATTCTCTCAGAGCAGCCAAACAGATCTTTTAAAAACATAGATTACTTCATTTCCCTTCCCTACTTAACCCACTAAGGTTTTCCCTTCACACCTATATTGAAGTCCAAAGTCCTATGTATGGCCTACAAAGCCCTTCATGACCTTCCCTGTACCCCATATCTTTCTCACCTCACCTTTTCCTACTCACTCTCTGCACTTTAGTCCCACTGGCCTCCTCTTTGTTCCTCCAATGGGCCCTACTCCCACTCCTACTCCCACCTTCACTCAGGGACCTCATTTAAGCTGTTCTTTCTGCTTGGTAATCTCTCTGACCTGCCTTGCCCTGTCCCCTTTCTACCACCCTCATCTTTTCTGTTGCCACTCACACTCCAGCCCATGACTTCGATTGCAGCTCAGATGTCCTTTCCACCCATCCCACCATTCCAGACTATGCCATGTAACTGTTAACTTCCTCAGTTACTCTACTATTTTTCTTATAGCATTTATCACCATTGGTAATTATGATTTTGTTTATGTCTAAAATATGAACTTCATCAAGTCAAAAATCATGACTACCTCTTTCACAACCATATCCCTGATGCCTAAACAGTGCCTAAATGAATGAATGCATAAGTGCTATGAGGAAGAATTTTGAATATAACTAAGCTTGAAAGACTACGATGCTGTGGAGAGCATAAGGTCTCAGTCTGGGCAATACGTTCGTCAAATTGGGAGGCCAATGAGGACACTCCTGGTCAGAAAGAAAGTGTGCCCTTTGGTAGGTTCAGGGCATCTTTGCCCTGAGAGTGCGAAATATTTCTTTTAATTCTTTTGCTCTTGGCAGGAAATCCACATTGGGAAGGCAATTCTGAAGAGATCCTGGGAGCAGCTGGAGGCAGCATGGAATCCCAGGAAAGTTCTGCTGGGCTAGCAAAAGGTGAACAAGGCCCGGCTGGTGTGGCTCAGTGGTTGAGCGTTGACCCATGCACCAAGGGGCTGCCGGTTCGGTTCCTGGTCAGGGCACATGCCCAGGTTGTGAGCCAAATCCCCAGTGGGGGGCATGCAGGAGGTGGCCAATCGATGTTCTCTCTCATAGATGTTTCTGTCTCTCTCTCCCTCTCCCTTCCTCTCTCACTATCTAATATCAATAAAGAAAAAAAAATTTTTTTAAATGTGAACAAGGAGGCCACTGACAAAGATCCCCCTGTTGTATTAGAATTCTCATAGGCATTGTATGAATTCAGAGGAGAAGCAATGTATTAGTTTTCCATTGTTGCATAACAAATTACCACAAACTTAGTAGCTTCAATCAACACCCTTTATCTCACAGTTCTGTAGGTTAAAAGTCTGGGCACAGGTTAGTTGGATTCTTGCTTAGAGTCTCAAAGACTAAAATAAAGGTGTCTATCAGATTAAGTTTTCATCCTCTTACATGTGCATTCAGGTTGTTGGCAAAGTTCATTCTTTGTGCTTGTAGGATTGAGATCCCTGACTGCTTGCTGGCTGTTGTCTGGAAGGCACTCTCAGTTTCTAGAGGCCACCTGGACCACTTTCAGGTCCTAGAGGTCTTCTGTATTCCTTGCCAGATGGCTCCCTCCATCTTTAAAGACAGCCATGGAGAATCTCTCTCATGTCAAATCCTTCTCACACTTCAAATCTCTCTGACTTCTTTGACTCAGATTTAAAGGGCTCATGTGATTAGGCCCACATGGATAATCTTCCTATTTTAAGGTCAACTGCACCATATAGCATACTTATTTATGGGAGTGATATCTCATCATGTCACAGTCCTGGAGATTTAAAGGCTATGTACACTGAGGAATCTTGGGTGCCATCTTAGAATTCTACCTACCACAGGCAGAGAGTAAGAGAAAATAGCATTTGAGTTGGCCTAGAAAGATAACTAGAAATTGATCGTTGGTAGCTGAGGAAAAGAAAACATTTCAGGTGGCAGGAAAACAGAAGCAATGGGTTACTAGCAAGAGAAGGTAGGGCCCTCATAAGAATAGTTCAGTTGGGCTGGAGCATAAAGAGAAGACTGGAGAGCTAGGCAGGGGCTAGATTCCAGAAAAGACTTCAATGCTGAGCTCAGGAATTTGGCCCATATCTGGGAGGAGGTGACTGAGAGACCAGTGTGTCCCAGAGTTCCTAGGAATGTGATAGATCAGTCCCTTACCAACACAGTCTCCCTCTCCTTTATAGGCATGTTACCAAGCATCTTCACCTTCTCATCCTCAGGTAAGCCAGCCACCATCACTGTACTGCTTGAGTATAGAACAGCTTGCGTACCAAAAATTGTGCTGTGCTCTCTCTTGGGAAATAGACATGGCCTTCTATATTCCCCTCCTCTCGCCTGTCCTCTTCTCCCCTCCCATTATTTCTGGGGCCATAACTTCAGAATTTCGTCTCCTGCCTTGCAGTGGATGGTGACCCCCACTTTGTGATCCACATCCCACGCTCAGAAGAGAGAATCTGCTTCACACTGGATGGGCGCCCAGGGGACCTGCTACAGCTCATAGATGACCCAAAGGCAGGTGAGAGCTCCAAGGACTCCACTCCATATAACACCACAGCCAGATAGACTTATGTCAACACCCAAAGACATTTGTGGATTAATCTTCACAAACACACAGCAATGCACCTCACTAATCACAAGTAAACACCCAGACACATGAAAACACATATGAATACACTCTAACGCCAAGACACTCACAGATATATACACACATAGCAGGGTATACAGTAAACTCACACAAATACACACCCAGACACAAATATTTTGACACCCTCTATACTTACACACAGTAACATACAAATATGTACCCAGATCCACATTGACATACAAAACATGCCCAGATATACACAATGACACAAACATCAACACACTCAGACGTACATGCACTGATACCCCAGATTCATCCCAATACTCAGGAATTCAACACATACAGGCACATATACTCTGCTACTCTAGACATACAAAACACACCAATGTACACAAATACTTACCATGATGCACTCAGATGCACGTCAGTATCTACCAACACACAACCAGACACACACATTATAAACTATTCACCAAGACATATAATACCAACATATCCAGAGACACACATAAACATGCATCCAAAAAAATATACACTCACATAGCACCTTCCCCAGATATGCAGATGCACTGATAGGCCCAGAGATACCCATGTAAACATAACCAAACACATAAATTTACATTCAGAAGCAAATACATGCATGCAAACAGCCTCACCGGTGTGAGCATGTGCAACCTACATTTATGCTCACACATTGCACAGGAAGGAGCAGCCGGATGGGCTGTGATAGAAGCACTTTCCCCAGGAGCTAGACCTCTAATCACAAATCTGCACACCCTGGGCCCTGAGACCTCACCCCTGTCTGTGCTGTGGGTGACCAAATAAATGATCTTGTGAAAGACCATGCTCCAGGCACGGACTCTTCTCCTTCCAGGGCTGCATGTGCATGGACAGCTGCTTGGGGCACCACCAAGGCCAGGCCGCAAGAACCAGATCCGCACCTACTTCCAGATCATCACAGTCACTACAGACAAACCCCGGGCCTACACTATCAACATAACCCGCAGTTCCATATCTGTGCGAGGCGAGGGTACCATGCTTCTGTCCTGGGACCAGCCTACCTTGCTGAGGAGGTCCCAGCTGGAGCTCCATGTGGCTGCTGCAGCCCGCCTCACCCTCCGTCTTGGGCCTCAACTTGAGTTCCTAGTCCTCCGGCACCGCTACAGGCACCCCAGCAACCTGCAACTACCTCACCTGGGGTTCTATGTGGTCAATGGCTCGGGCCTTAGCCCCTCGGTCCGTGGCCTGCTGGGTAAGTGCTGCTGAGGCTGAGAGGGGCCAGGGAGCACCAGTCCCAAGACAGAGACTCTGCCCAGGTGAAAGGCCAGTGAGCACCCAGCACCCTGTCTCCCCCTGCCAACCACAAAGAGGAACAGAGCCAAGTTCTGCCCTTGGGGAGCTCCTGGCCTGGGGAGAAGACTGACCCAGACATGGATAGTTATCTCAGGGGCTATCAGTACTAGATATAAAGTGGCCCAGGGCACTGGAGGAACCCAGGTTGGGTACCTAGCCCAGCCTTAGAGCTCAAGAAAAATCTAGAGGAGAGAGACCCACAGTCTGAAAAGCTGACCAAAAGTGGTAGAGGAAAGGAATGGAGATTAGAGGAGATGGAGCTGGAGTAGTCAGAGCAGAATGCCTGGATGAGGAATTTGGATTTATCCTGAAGACAATGGGGACTCATGAAAAGTTATAAGCAGAGGAAAGATACAGTCAGATATAGGTATAACAAAGATCCTTCTGGAGGCTTCTGTGAAGGGGGATTGCAGGAAGTCAGACTGTAGGTCAGGAGACATTGGCAGAACCTGAGCAGAAGCCCACACCAAAGAGTTTGGGCAGTGATGGTGGGTTGGACAGATAGTCTTACTTCCTCTGGGCCTCCCCACTCCCTTCTTGCCCTTCCCTCCAATCTGCCCTGTCAATGCCTCCAAGCCTGACTGTTCCCCTTCTGCTGCCATCTCAACCTTGATACACTCTTTCCATAATTTACTCCTGTCCCATTTGGCTCCTCCACAATGCCCAACCTCTTCCCTCCTCCAGGCCTTTGCTGCCTCTCATCCCTCTTACTTTTCCTTCTAGATTTCCTGCTTTAGGCTCCTCTCAGCGTTCTCAGTGGGGACTCAGGCCACTGCCCTGACTGGTGCTGCATCTTTCTCCCTCAGGGCAGTTCCAGCACACAGACATCCAACTGGTGGCAGGGTCTATGGGGCCATGCCTGCGGAGGCACCAAGGCCCCGATGTACCTGTGGTTCTAGGCAAGAAGCTGCTAAAGGACTCACCAAGGCTGCTGCCCCGCTGGTCTTCCTGCTGGCTGGTGAACCGCTCTCACGTACAACAGCTGCTGGGCCGCCCCTACCTTGCCTATGTCCTGTGATGGCCCCTGAACCCCAGAGCCAGGAGACCTGAGTTTAGGAGACCCCAGAGGCCAGGGCACAGGGTGAGCCAGGAACAAAGACCTAGGAACATAAAGACACACACAAAGAAACACACATTCACACACATGCACTAAGTGACACATATGCAAAGACATACAAACACACCCAAACATACATACCTATGGACTCTAGAGACAGGGACTGCTGCCTCCTCGCAGTTCTTCCTGTGTTCAGTCTCCACTCTCTTCAATCCATACTCCACAGCAGCCTTAGAGGCGACTTTCTTAAAACAAAAAACTGACTGAGTCACTGATCCTACTCACAAACTTCTCTGGCTCCCATGGTGTAGTTAAGACTCTTGGAGTTCCCCTAACAAGCCATGCTCTCTCCCACCACTGGGTCTTTGCATGTGTTTTTCCTTCTGCATGAGACTCTGTTCCTTGGCTTCATGTAGGTAGATTTTACACATCCTTCAAGTCTTAGTTGTCATCTTCTCTAGAAGGCCTTTCCTGACTCCTCTCCTAGATCGAGTTTGGCCCCCATCTGTGTTCCCCGTAGCTCAATCCATCCCATCCAAGCTTAAAGCATTTATCATACTATGTAGTAATTATCTGTTTATTTGTCTGAATCCCTGACTTAGACTGTGAGCTCTTTGAGGGCAAGGACTTTTTCTAAATCATCTATGTATCCTCAGTGCCTGGCGCATAATAGGTGCTTAGTAAATATTTGCTGAATGAATGCATGCATGCATGCATGCATGTATGAATTGAATGAATGAATGAATGAACAAAAAAGGTACCATGACACAGCAGTAGACACATACATATACACACTCAAAACGAAAGACACAAGATTATACACAGTAAGACAGCAACAAGGACACAGATATGGATGGGGAAACTGTGTGATAGAGACATTCAAAATCATAATGCATAAGGATCTCAAAACCAAGAGAATAGACATAGGGAAACGTAGGCATACAAAGAAGGGGACAGGAAGCCAGAGTGACAGCATCAGGGACATAAATCCAGAGTTCTCTTGCTGGGCCTATGTATCCCCATTTTGAGGTACTGTCCTTGTCACAGACAAAGAGGCAGGGAGACAAAAACAAGATCACCCAGGGATAGACACATAATGACTATTGTGAAGACACTGAAACATAACAGCATACAAACTAAGAGATATATTGTATGCTCAGAGATCCAGACACAGGAGCAGAGGGGTCAAGACACACAGTGACACATAAAGACACAGGGGCACAGTGGTAACCAGGGAGACATCAGTGAAGACCATAGTCCAAGACACCAAGGACAGAGAAGTAGAAACACAGAGACACACAGCCATGCTGACTTGCATATATGGGGTCAGGCATGAGAGGAACACACAGGGATGTAGGGCCAGAGACCTACAAGCATGTAGAAACAGATGTTACACAGATCCATACTTGGTGACAAAGACCCAAGCACACTAAGAGTGAGACAGGAGCACAGACATATACATTCAGAGATCCAGTGACAAAGACAGGGGGATGCAGACACATAAATAGTGACAAAAACGAGCAAAGAGATAAGGGTCAGGCCAGGTAACAGAGATATAAGGACAGGCAAGTAGAATCCAGGTATAATGGGGACATTGTGACACAGTGACAGGGATGTGGGAATTCAGACACAGAGATCCTAGAACAAGTAGAAATGGGGATGTGTACCCACAAATACGGTCATATGAATACAAGCTAGACATAATAATAGAAACACAGGGACACATCTGGTTGGATCAAGATAGGAACAAAGAAACCTAGACACATAGAAACAGACACACAGAACATAAGCAAATGGACAGAAACACGGTGACAAGAAAAACTATCCAGAGAGGCAAGGATACAAAGACACAGAATCAAGATACACCTGTGCACACCCAGAAATAGAGACACACGAACAGGCAACCAAGGCCACAAATTAAAATGAAAGGATGGGGACAGTGAATCAGACACAGGGACACAGAGATGGTGGCTCAAAAATAAAAAGACGTGGATCCAAACACCAGACACAAACAGAGAGATGAGGACACAGAGGCAGTGAGTCAGCTGAAAACAAAACCAGGGACAGAGCAAGACAGAAAAACAGACCCTGACACACAGACTCATGGAAACAAGAACACAGTAATGAGGACCCAGAGAAAAAGATCAGGGACTTAAAAAGAGAGTTATTGGTTAACAGAACAACTTAAGACACAGCCACAGTAACATAAGGAAACAATAATACAAAGACACTGTCTAAAGCTGGGGAAACTAAATGGAGAAGTGGGATAAATACCAAATCACAGATATGAAGAGCAAAGTCCCAGAGATGTACAGACTCGGGGACTCACCAACAAAGGGCAAACAGAAGAAGGCATATGCAGATTCATGAGCACAGACACTGGAATATACAAGCTCAGAGAAAGATACCCAAACATAGGAATAGAGAGACTCTGGGATACACTTACACTGGATCACTGAGGTTCAATGATATGCAAAGACTTGGGGACGTACAGAGATAGGAACACACAGACACTGGAACACACAGGTTCGTGGGCACTCAGACACAGAGATGCACAGACATTAGATCACATGCAAAGATGCAGGGACATGTAAAGATTCAGGAATATGCAGATTCAGGCATATACAATGACTCAAGGACACATAAAGACTCAGGAACATGCAAAGATTCAAGGACATGTAAAGTATCAGGAACACACAAAACCTCAGTGATGCACAAAAAGGGATGAACAAATACTTGAACACAGAATCTCACTGGATGCCCGGACACTGAGACACAAAGATCCATGAGTACATTGAGACAGGAAGACACAAACACTAGATAGCAAAGGCTCAGGATATGCAAACACTCAAGTACATTCAAGGACAAGATGCACAGGCACTAAAACACAGAGATCAGGACATAGATGCAGGATAGTACAAACAGAGACTCAGGGATACCCAGAGATGGGGATATACAGACACTGAAACACGTAGATTAATAGGATGCACAACACAAGGATGTTTAAAGAATGGGACACATACAGACTTATGGGAAACCAAGGACATGCAGATATTGAACCACAATAAACAATGGAAACCACAGACACCAGAACACAGACATTGAGACACAGAAACCTTGAGAAACTGAAATATACAGACACTGGAACACAATAAAAAACTTGCTGGTACAGATATCAAGATACACACAGCCATTCGGAAACAGAAAATCACTAACATCCACAGAGACACTGACACATGCAAACACTTAACACACATGGACACTAGAACAGAAATCAGAACATACAGGCATGCTGGTACACAGAGACAATGGGACCAGATATTGCTACACAAGTACTGGTACACATAGACACTGGGATATGCAGACAGAGGGGCATAAAGAACCTGGGACACACACACACACACACACACACACACACACACACACACTGGGATACACATCACTTGGACACAAAGAAACTGGGGTACAGAGGCTGAAGCACACAAAAATGATAGAAACATACAGTAATGTGCTGACCCTGGGAAACAGACAATAGGATACAGACAATGAGGTACACAGACACTTTGACTCACAAACAGTGGAACAAGCAAACACTGAAATATACAGACACTGGACTACAGATACTGAGGTACACAGAAACACTGAAACTAAGAGACACATGTAACATGCAAATAGTCACTGTGGTACACAAACACTGGGACATATAGAAACTGAGGAACACAGACATTGGGATGTATACAGACACCAAAACACAGAGATACTAGAACATACAGTCATTAAGACATAAACAAATAGGAAACCCAGGCATTAGAGAACAGAGAGGCTGTGATCTACATTACAGATACTGGCAAATATGTAGACACTGTGACTCATAGTCATTTCGACACACAGACGCTGGTGCACAGTTGGAATAGAGACAGAAATTGGGATATATATTGAGGTTCAAATACACTGGGATACATAAACATTGAGACATACAGACACTTGGTATACAGACACTGGGACAAAGTCCCTGAGACACATAGGCACTTGGAGGTACGGAGACACTGGGGGATACAGTCACTGAGACACTCAGGCACTAGGAAACAGGGTGCACAGACACTGATACAAACAACCACTCGGACACACAGACACTGAGACACACAGATACTGACACATACAAATGTTGTACACAGATAATGGAACACAGAAACACTTGGGGCCTCGGAAACTGGGACATACAGACACTGAAAAACACAGACACTAGTAGCAAACACTTAAACTTACAGATACTGGGACACACAAACACTGGAGTACACAGACACTGGGATATAGTTTCTGAGGCATGCAGAAACACTGGACTAGGGCAGTGACAATAGGTTAAAGAGACGAGAGCAGGTTGTAGAGATAATAAAGATGTAGAAGGGAGAAATTATGACAACTGATTTAATTACAGGTGAGAGAGAAAAAGGAGTCTACCATGACTTCCATGTTTATTTCTAGCTTGGACAACTAGGTGAATGATGCAGCCATTTCCAAAGATGAGAGAGCATAAGAAAAGAGGTAAGCTTTGGTGGGGAGTCTGTGTTAGTTTAAGATGTCTGTAAGTTTCCCAAATATTCATTCATTAATGTCACCTCTTTCTCCAAACATCTTGAGATTTCATAGATCTCTTTGTTAGGATAATTTTGGTTACAAGCAATAGGAAATCCAACTCAACTTACCTTAATAAAGGGAATTTATTGGCTCATGTAACTGAAAAAATTCAGAAGTAGGGTAGGTTTCAGATGAATGCTGAACCAATTTAGCTGCTCAATGATGTCACTAAGGCAACATCCAGCTTCTTTCTATCTCTACACCTGCCTTCCACAGAGTCACTCTATCCTAAGCTTGGATCCCCTAATCACAGGGTGACTACCAGCAGGAATAATCTAAACAAAAATCCCGAGCTTCACTCTAACTTGAGTACATACCCACTTTAGAACCAATCATTGTGTCCTGGGATATAGGGTTGTGCTTACCTGGCTTAAGCCAAATCTGGGCCCATTCTTGGATATAAGGGTTGGATCAACCCCACAAGACTACATGGCTGCTACATATTGGGTGAGGGGTGAAATGGATGCAGGATAGATCAACAGTCATATCACTACATTAGAATAAAAATGGTATGGCTATAATAAACACTATAAACCAAGTCAAAGGAATAAGTACCCAGTAATAATTGTACCAGAAGACCTAGGCAGGATAAAGCTATTGCAATGCAGGCTAAAATCTAGAGCTTCCCAGAAGCCATGACATAAAATGACAAGACAGTGGTGAGCTCTGAAGGTGATGATCATGTAGCTGTTTCTTCATAGTAGCAAATGACTGCTGTCATAACATTCACAATCCCCTCTATTCTTTATGTAAGTTGGGTAGAATCAACAATTTGGCAATGCCACTATTTTTTTTCTTTTTTTAAATTTTATCCTCACCCAAGGACATTTTTGCATTTATCTTCAGACAGAGCGGGAAGGAGAAAGGGAGAAAGAGAGAGAAAGAAACATCGATGTGAGAGAGACACATCTAGTGGTTGCCACCCACACGACCCCAACCGGGGCCGGGGACAAACTGCAACCGAGGTACGCACCCTTAGCGGGAACCGAACCCAGGACTCTCCAGTCCACGGGCCTACACTCTAACCGCTGAGCCAAACCGGCCAGGGCATGTAATACCACTATTAACAGAGGATGAAAGTGAGGCCAAGAGAGTGTGTATGATTTACTTTGAAGGACAAACCAAGTCAATGGCAGAGCCAGGACTAAATCCCCCAATGTGTCTTAGTTATAAGCAATAGAAATAAACTGGTTGATTTAAGTAGAAAGGAATTTGTTAAACAGGTATTAAATAGCTTACAGAGTCTGAGAGAGCTAGAAAACCAGATGCAGAGACAACATGGCCAGGAATGATGCCCAGAATACCATCTCAGAATTTTCCCAGAGGAGACACTGCTCATGACACCACTAGAAACTAGGTGCTACCATTTGCAGTTCCCACCCAACTGATCCTTCCACTGCCTCTGGAAACAAGATGTAGCTACTGTGGCTGCACTAGCCCATCACCAGAATGGATTCCATGCAGCTCCTGCTACCTTAAGCATTAACTCCTGATTAAAAGTCTAGGATAAATCAATCCAATTGGTGGACTCTAGTCATGTGTTCAAGCCCTGGTTGCAAAGGAGGCTGGGCAAGGGAGTAGGTGGCTTTTTCAGCTTCCATGGTGGCAGGTGGGTTCTGCCTCATAAGGCAGGGGATTACCAAAAACAGGAAAGGAAGTGGTAACCAAAAATAGCGATAAATACCCACTATGCCTGGCTTACTGCCACCCTACCCAGGACTTCTACAATGGAGCCCCTTATTCTGCAATAAGTATTTACCAAGAATGGTAAGCTAGCAACACTAGAAGGAAAATGTAGTGGGTGAGAGAGAGATTTCCTCCCTGTCCTCCTCCCAGGCTGGTTGTAGTGCTTCACAAACAAAAGAGCCCTTTGGCAAACAGCACCAAAAACTCTAGAACAAGGTTCAGGATGAAAGGGGTTTTAGAGGAAGTGAAGCTTGGTCTGTACCTTCAAAGATGGGTATACTTCAGAGAGGAAGAGAATGTTGCATTTAGTCTCTACCCTTAATTCAGTTCTTTCTTATCTGGTCCCCACCTGGTCACTGGCTATCTGAGTACTTATTCACATTGGAGCCAGAAAACCCTTGGTATGTCCAGAAGGCAGTGGAACATCACCAGTGTCTCTGGGGTTCCAGGACTAGAGCTCAAGGGCCTCTCTGGGGCCAGCAACAGACAGACACGTAGTAAAAATGGCTGGATGGTGCATACTGAGTGAGGTCCAGCAATGGTCTCTTCCACTGTCACCCACTTGAGTAAGTGATCACATACACCATTTCCTTCTCTCATGCTATGTGACCTCAAGTCTAAATTTCAGTCTCTGCTCTATAAAATGGAGAGAATCAATCTGATTTTGTAGGACTATGAGATCAATATAAAAAGTATGTCTGTCTGTTTGTGTATTTACATGTACATTACACACATTTATAGTGCCCAGTTCAAGGCTGGACACATACATAGTACCCGATGTTATTATTATTCCTCCCAGAAAGTCAAAGGTAGAAAAAACTTTAAAAATTACCCTCTCTACACTACAAAGGAAGAAAATTATAGGACAATATCCCTGATGAAAGTAGATGCAAAAATACCCAACAAAATATTAGCAAACTGAATTCAGCAATACATTAAAAAGATCATACACCATAATCAAGAGGGATTTATTCCTAGGATGTAAGGTTGGTAGAATATCCACAAATCAATGAACATGATATACCACATAAACAAAATGAAGGATAAAAATCATATAATCATATCAATAGATGTCAGAAAAGCATGTGACAAAATCCAAATCCAGCACCTATTTATGATAAAAACTCAGCAAAGTGGAAAAAGAGGGAACATACCTCAACATAATGAAGGCCATATATGACAAACCCACAGCTAACATCATACTCAATGAGAAAAAACTAAAAGTGTTTCCCTTAAGATCAGAAAAAAGACAGGGATGTCCACTTTCACCACTCTTTTTCAATATAGCACTGGAAGTCCTAGTCATAGCAATCAGACAAGAAGAAATCTAAGGCATTCAAATTGGAAAGGATGAAGTAAAACTGTCATTATTTGCAGATGACATGATACTGTATATAGAGAACCTTAAACATTCTACCTTTTAAACTACTAGAACTGATAAATAATGTCAGTAAAGTAGCAGAATACAAAAGAAATATTCAGAAATCGGTTTCATTTTTATACACCAATAATGAACTATCAGAAAGGGGAACAACAACAACAAAAAATCCCCTTCACAATCACATAAAAAAAAAAACAAACCTAGAAATAAATTTAACCAAGGATGTAAAAGATCTGTACTAAAAAATATAAGACAGTGAAGACAGAAATTGAAGAAGGCACAAATAAATGTATGTGTATACCATACTCATGAATAGAAAGAATTAACATAATTTTAAAAAGATGAAGGAATTAAGAGGTATGAATTGGTAATTACAAAATATTCATGGGATATAATTACAGCATAGGGAATACCATCAATAATATTGTAATAACTAAGTATGGTGCCAGTTGGGTACTGGAAATATTGGAGGAAATACTTGGTAAGGTATATGATTGTCTAACCACTATGCTGTACACCTGAAACTAATACAAATTAATATTGAATGTAACCTGTAATTAAAAATAATATTTAAAAAAGAACTGACTCTTCATCTTGAGTTTGTACTTGTGTATCCGTATTGTTCTCTATTTGTAGCATTTAACTCCTATACCTATATTTACTTCTCTATTCAGGTTGAGGAATCCAGTACAGACAAATACCATACCCAGGACCAAGTGAGCTCCTCAAAGGGCCCTGAGAGTGTTTGAGACCTGAAAATAAGTGATTGGTTCCAACATATAAAAAAGAAAACCTCAAAATTGAAAGTAGTAAATGTGAACTCAAATGTCCACAAAACATAGTATTAGGTAAATTTTATTAAGTGTTTAATTTAGAATTCATCAAATTTGGAGTATCATTACATTTGAAAACAATTTGTAGATTAGATTTTTTCACATCACAAAAGTTCCCAAGTCAGCAGAGTTTCTTATTGCTGAGAAGTCTAACCCAACTATAAATTGAATGAGGTACTTGTACAAAAATGTTTCCTTTTTTAATTTTTCTTCTTTATTGATTTTAGAGAGAAAGGAAAGGAGAGAGAGAGAGAGAGAGATACAAACGTTGATGAGGGAGAACATCGATTGGCCGCCTCCTGCATGCCCCCCACTGGGGATTGGCATGTGCCCTGACTGGGAATCAAACCTGCGACCTCTTGGTGCATGGGTCGACAACCACTGAGCCACACCGGCCGGGCTAGAAAAACATTTTCAAAAAGCAAAACTATAACAATCCTTTCAAACTGTTTTACAAAGGGAACATATATTTAATGAGAGATGTGGAAGCATTTTAGTTTGTTTGAAAAGTTATGGAGTGAAGTCTCCAAAAGTAAGAGATCCCAGAGTCTTATGTAGAGATCTCAGTGAGGGCCTGGCTCTAATCTTCAAGAAAATCATGGGCCTCTCAGGCAAGCATGATGGCCTTTTATCTTTTTGCTTACATACCCTTTAAAAGGATCTTTAAAAACTGTGTACTGTCTTGTATATATTTTAAGTTGACATCTGAAATGTTTTCATGATATTTAACAACTTTCAAAGGATATCATTTTCAGCTCACTGTAAACATTTCAATTCAACTGCCACATCATTCTTTTAAATCTATCCAATGGAATCTAAATTTCATAGCCATGTGACCATCAGAAATTTTATAGCATTTCTCCTTCAATTGGGTTTACATTCCACTTCCCCCACAGAATTTTATCTTAATAAAATATTTTTATGTTAACATTATTTCTTGATCACCCTGTCACCACATGTCTCAGCAACAACAATGACAACAACTACTATAACATTTTTTTATCTCCTGGGACCACAGGTCTCTAAGTTTTAATTTTTTTCTTTCAAGACTGAGTTGTTATTATGATAATTGTTAGTATATAATTGGTTTAAAAAACATAAATTACTAATTTGAAAAAATAGCATAAACAGTAAAAATAAATTTGGAAATGCATCCCTTAATGAGATAAATGGAGATTTTTAAAAATTAGTTCAGCCCTGGCCGGTTTGGCTCAGCGGTTAGAGCGTCGGCCTGCGGTCCAGAGAAAAATTAGTTCATGTATCCGTGGGTCAATATAATTTACTGCTAGAATGAAACAGCATTAAGCAACACTTCTATTCCTGTTTTTTGTTAATATAGATTTAAGCACTGGTAAAAAAAAAAAAAAAGTAGATGGAAATGAAAGAGGTTTTGTTATAACAGTGTCACTCAATTCTTTGAACTCCTTATGATTATATGCTAAAAATTACATACTTACCCACCATCAAAATTATTTATAATGATTTACTAAGTGCCAAATCCATTAGGTTCTTCTTTTCCATTTTGTTGAAAGTAAAGAATTGAAAGGCATCTGGTTCCCAAAAGATTATTTCCTAGTACTACAGTAACTCAGTTTCTCAACACTAAAACAAGTATTTGGAGTTTCCCGTTTATTGGATATCCAAAGGCTTTTTGACACTCCAGGGATAGGGCACTACGGTAAGACTTTGAATTGGTGTGAGATATGCCTTTCTTTGTAAAGAGAGAGAAAGAGGATTGTGAAAGGGGAGGTAGTGAAGGAGAACTGGTACTCAGGCAGATCAGTTTTAGAAAAGACGAAATATTGAAGCTGAGGATCTGAAAATTAATTTCCTTAAAACTATCTGTTTCCATGAACCCTTTGTGAGGTCTTTGTGTGGCACCAGGAGTAACTATACCCATTTGAAGGCTGTTGGCCTAATAGACTCAGTGTAATTCCCAGATGACCAATACACTGTTAAAATGCACTTGGTTTTCCAAAGCATCCTCTCAAATATTTGCTTCTTGCCACTGCCCAGGGAGCTATTGATGACTGGAAGGATTGTGATTGCCTGTGGTAGATAAAGAACCTGTGGTCCAAAGAGAAGGAAGAGTTGTTTGTACAAGAGGCACAGCCAATGTTTCTAGTTCACTGTCTCCAGGGTCAGAGCTTCTAGGGCCACTCCACATTGCCTCTCAAGCTGTGTCCTAATCAGTCGGGCATCAGTAAGTACTTATTAAAGACTTACTGGGTTCCCAACATTAAGCCAGGCAGTCTCATCTTCTGTTCTTTTTCCCACTAAATCTTTCACTCTAAGTGTCTAACTCACCCTAAGTTAATTTGCTGACATTTATTGAGCATTCATTGCCAGTCAATAGTGCTTTATATAGCAAATCTCATTTAATCCTCACAAAATCACAATGGAATTGGTACTACTTTTACACAGTTTTAAGGGTCAATTCTTATCATTGGGGCTGCCTGTTCCCCTTAGGTGAGATAATATTTTATTTTTTCACCACAATAAAAGAGAGGTGACAAGATACCAGGAGACCAAGGCTGGGTAGTGGTTTTCACTCCACTTTTGTTCTCTAATTTGGCAATTCCAGGTATTACCTCTATCAAGCCCTTTGCCTTGAGATGCTCAGTCTCGGGCCCCAGATCTGGACTAGAGACAGAGAGCACAGTTTTATATTCAACCTGTGTCTGAACCACAGCTGACCCAAAGGGGAAATGTTCGGGGGGCCACATAGGACTGTGAACTTTGTGCCCTTTCCTTATTCAGCTGCTTCCAAGGGTGGGGAATGTCTAGCCTGCGGGCCATATGAGGCCTGCAAAATCCATACCAGCTAGCATCACACGCCTCACCAAATTAGCCTGACCAAATATAGCAGGTTAATTTTTAAGTTGATAATTTTGTATGGCCTGCTAATGATGTTATAAGTATCCAAATGGCCCTTGGCAGAAAAAAGGTTCCCCACCCTTGCACGGTACACAGGGCATCCCATAGGCTGCCATATGTCCTGGAAATGTTCTGTCTCTGTTGATTCATTCTGTCACAATCATGTAAGTAATGTGTACTAATTTTCAGTTTCAGAATCAACCTATATACAAAGCCTGGTAGACTTAGTTATGCTTTTGGAACAGAAGAGACATGTTATCAACATTGAAAATATAACAACAAAAGAATGACTGTCAGAAGGTGGGAGGTAGAAGAAAAAAATAAATATCTTCATCTTATGTAGATGGGGTTGAAATACTAATTACAGGTAATGGAACAAACTTAATCACATTAGGCTTTTAACTCAAGAAGTTTGAAAACAGTAAAAAAAATAAATGAGGAAGCAGGACAGACTGGTAAAAACCACAACATAAATTACTTAGTTGAAAAATTAAGAAATAGAAGTATAGAATTCATGGTTACAAAAGTAACCAGAAGAAAAATGAAAAATAATAGTATATCTAGGCTACAGCTACTCTTCTGTCCAGCCTAGGCCCAGGGCACATCCCTCCATTGCCTCTTTTGACACCCTCCTCTCCTCCACAAAGTCTCTCCAACCTCCTTCCCTGGAGCAGCACAAAAAATGCAGACAGGGCCCCTCTCCCTGATTATCTCTAATTCTCTATCACCTTAGTTTCTGACTCTCTGAATCTTCTTGTCACTCTTTATATCTCTGTCACTCTTTCCATTTCTCCTGTCTTTCTGTAACTCTGGTCCTGCTTTCCTGGCTCCTTCCCCACAGGTTTCAAACCTGTACAAGTCTATCCTGTTTTGAAAAAGAAAATATTTCTCTCTGGTCTATGCATACCACACCAGCATTTTCCCCTTGTCCTACCTCAAATCACGGCACAGCCAAACTTCTCACAAGAGGAATGTACACTCTTGGGCTTAGCCTCCTCATCTCATCTCCCCTTTGACCCTTACCTCCACTGCAAGCAGGCCCCCCTGATCCCTCTGCTCAGTCTACTCTGGGACATGTAGGAAGCACTCCATGCTCTCATCTCCAGTAATTCTTTCTTTCTGAATGACCCTCTCCTCCTACCCCTTTCTCCCTAACTCTCTCCTCTCCTCTCCCCTCCCTTCCTGCTTTTACCCACTCCTCCTAGCTCTGTCTCCCCAGCCCCTCTCATCTGCACAGCCCTGTTGCTAAAGTTCGTTGGGGCCAGGCCAGAGCCCCCTTTTCTTCTTTGTTTCCTCACTCTGCACAATTCCTCCTGGTAACCTCATTTGGCCTTATGGTCTCAAGCACCAGTCCCAGCCAGATTCTTACTCTTCCAGAATCTGAGGAAGTTACAGCCCCAGTCCTCTCCCTCAAATGTACACAATAGGACATCCTCCTCACAATTTGGGGGAATCATGACCTCCTGGAGGTCTATCCATGGCCACAGAACAACTTTGCCAGTTACTCCCTTGAAACCCTCTCTTCCTCTGGTTGCTGAAACACCACTCACTTCTGCCCTTCTCTTACTTCTCTAGTCACTCCTTCTCAGACTCATTGCTGGCACACTCCTCTGCCTTTGTTTCACCCTTATACACCTGGATCTTCAGAGCGCTGACCTCTCCCTCTCCAAACATCCTCTGAGAGAGGTCTTGCCATCTATGACCCAGTCTTGGTAGAGGAGGGGCCCTTGGGGTGGGTCTTAGGAGATGATCAGGAAATTCCTGTGGCAGCTGTAAGACTTAGGGGTATAGGACAGATGACCTCACTGAAAACAAGGCCTGGCTACTGCCTCCTGGGCTGCAGACTTTATCAGGATGTCCTAAGTGTGCCATATTCAGCTTTTTTCAATAAATTACAAAAACTCGGCAGTTATAGCTACTTTTCCACAACAGCAATTGGCTCCTAAATCACTTAAATGGTGTTAGGGGAAGCCCCAAAAGTCTAAAGTCTAAATTCAGGATTGATTCTGAAGAACTGACGAGTAGCCTTATCCAAATTCATTAAGAGCTTTAATAGGAGAAACTTACATACACGGGTAAAGCTGCTGCTTCCAGTAGTGGTGGGCCAGGAATAAATCCATGCCCCTCCCAGGACAGGGTCTCTTTTTTATAGGGGTTTAATAGTAAAACCATATGGTGGGTAGTCACATAGACCACCAGAAAGAATAATGCATTCCTAAGTTAACAGATTCAGGCAGTTATCACACACTATACATTTATTATCCTCCTTCCTGGGGGCATGACAATTGTCTTGGGGTGGCATTCTGGTTTTCTGGGTAGTCAGCAAAGCCTGAGGCTACAGAGAGTTAAGCAGTCACAGAAGGTTAAACAGAGTCCAACATTTCCCAGACGCCTTTGCTGCTGAAACCATGTGGCATCTCTGAGTTCCCCTACAAATGGTAACTCTACTAAAAATCCTACCTCCACAGATACAGACAAATCCACAAATTGTCCAGAAAATTTCTTGTGCAGGGTTGTCTGAAGGAAGACCAAAAGGGGTGACTGAGAATTAAAAGTACTTATTTTCACATTCAAGAAAGGAAATGACTGTACTTTGGCCAAAGCCCCAAGTTGTGAACAAGTAACCACCATTATTTAGTGATAACTTTGTATCTGTGATAACATGTGTTAACACCCTCTGATAATCAGCCAATTAGCAAGAGCCCCATTCCATCAATGACAGGCCCAAGCTTCTGAAAGTCAATCAGAAAAACCCAGTCCTGAAATTCAGCCAATCAGTGCTAAAACCCCCTGAAAGTCAGGCAATCAGCAACAACCCCACACTTCTAAACAACAGCCAATCAGAAAGAGCTCACTCTAGCTGCCTTTTCTGAAGGTTGCTGGTGGACAGAAGCCTTAACTGCAGCAAGCCCAGGAAGAGGCTGGAAGTATATCAGCGCCTTCATGCTCCTGCTTCTCTACATCTGCCAATCCCTGCATGCCCTGTTCTCCAAAACCTTCCCAAAGCACTGGTTTATTGCAGAAAACTACATCTTAGAAATACATCTCTCCCTTGCCCTGGCCGGTTTGGCTCAGCGGTTAGAGCGTCGGCCTGCGGTCCAGAGAGACCCGGGTTCGGTTCCTGCTAAGGGCATGTACTTCGGTTGCGGTTTGTCCCCGGCCCTGGTTGGTCGTGCGGGTGGCAGCCGCTCGATGTGTCTCTTTCACGTCGATGTTTCTCTCTCTCTCTCTCTTCCTCTCTCTCCCTCCCACTCTATCTGAACAAAAAAATGAAAAAATTTCCTCGAGTGAGGATTAAAAAAAAAAAAAAAGAAATACATCTCTCCCTTGCAGGAAAAAAAAAGGAAGTTCATCTTTTTTGCATCAGATGTCAAGTTTAATTTATTGTTAGTTCACAAGTTCGCAGACCTTTCCAACAGCTCAACTTCTTTTTACAGTTAGCTATGAGTTTGGACTTAGAATGACACATACTTTTCAATTTTTGTGGTGATTGCTATTATCTGGTTTTATTTGTGTATATTTGAATCCCAAAATGCCAAAACACAAAGTGTAAATTTCATGATAAAATTTCTGAACAGTAGACATTTATTAAATGAGGCAAAAGTCCTTTAGGAGGTCTTTGGGCAGTATGCAATTGTTCATTTGGTATCAAAAATGGTTTAAAATCAGATATAAACCAGCATGTAACAGCTAAGCACAAGAGATATATAATTTTCTCAACTAGTACGAAAAGTGATAAAATGACAGATATTGGATTAAGAGAAAGTTAAATGAAGATATATAATCACAGCAGAAGTTTTAATGCTCTTCTACTCAGTATATCATTATGTCTTTCAGCTCTATTGATGGTTTGAACATATTGCTACCAGAAGTAATTTCTGATTCCAAAATTGAGAGCAAATTTTCAAGTGCCAGTATGAATCATACTGCAATAATCTAAAATGTAATAGCTACATTTAATATTACAGAAATTATCAAAGATCTAAATTCCTCACCTTCTTACAGCAGAGCCACTGATGCATGAACTTACCTTTGCTTGAGCAATATTTTTCTTGAGATAAAGGCTGGTGAGTAAAATCTCTTCCAGATCTACAAGAGCAAATTTTTGCAGATTCTCTTATTGAGTTAGAATTTAATGAGGAAAAAAATGTACCACTTTTGGTGGAGATAATACAAATCAAACTTTGGTGGATAAAGTTTGGATAAAGATACAGACAACATTTATTCAAACTTGAAGCAAAGTGTGACTGATTCTAGGGAAGCTGTCCTACGCATATTCTGCATAACAATGCGCAAAAAGTCTGTAATGTCCTTTCTATTGACGTCAAAGCAATTATCATGATATCGTTCTTTTACTTTGGTATTTATACTGTTCAGATTGAGCAATTAAATAATTTAAAAAATTTTGGTGGCATCCAAAAATCTGTTGGCTCTTTACCAAATGCAGTTGAGAGAATCCTCAGTTCATTTGAAGCACTTAAATTATACTTTAATTCTGAAGAAAGGCTCCCAAAATCCCTGTTGACTATTATAAAACCCACTGAGTGATGCCTATTTATTTCCTGTTCATGATTGTCAATATCTCTTTAGCAATAGGATTTCAGATTGAAAGAAGAGCAGTGTTGCCCTGGCCGGTTTGGCTCAGCGGTTAGAGCGTCGGCCTGCAGTCCAGAGAGACCTGGGTTCGGTTCCCGCTAGAGGCACGTACCTCGGTTGCAATTTGTCCCTGGCCCTGGTTGGTCGTGTGGGAGGCAGCCACTCGATGTGTCCCTTTCACATCTATGTTTCTCTCTCTCTCTCTCTTCCTCTCTCTCCCTCCCACTCTATCTGAACAAAAAATGGGAAAATGTCCTCGGGTGAGGATAAAAAAAAAAAAAAGAGCAGTGTTATTGAAATAATCATTGGTTAAAGGGACTTGATTACACTCTTTCTTTTTCATTTAAATTTGTTTCTATTACAGTTTACATTCAATACTATTTTGCATTAGTTACAGGTGTACAGCATAGTGCTTAGACAATCATATGCTTTACAAAGTGTTCCCCCTGATATTTGCAGTACCCAGTTGGCACCATACATAGTTATTACAATATTATTGACTATATTTCCATTGCTGTACTTTACATCCTCATGACTATTTTGTAACTACCAATCTGTAATTCTCAATCCCTTCACTTTTTTCACCCAGGCCCCCAACTCCATCCCCTCTGGCAACCATTAATCTGTTTTCTGTATCTATGAGTCTGTTTCTGTTTTGTTTGTTTGTTTATATTGTTCTTTAGATTCCACATATAAGTGAAATCATATGATATTTCTCTTTCTCTGACTGACTTATTTCACTTAGCATAATACTCTCCATACTGTCCATCCATGCTGTCACAAATGGTAAGAGCTCGTTCTTTTTTGTGGTTGAGTAATATTCCATTGTATATATGCACCATCACTTCCTTATCCACTCATCTATTGATGGGCACTTGGGTTGTTTTCATAGCTTGGTTATTGTAAATAACACTGCAACGAACATAGGGGTGCATATATACTCTTGAATTCGTATTTTGGGATATATACCCAGAAGTGGAATGGCTGAGTCATAAGGCAGTTCCATTTTTTACTTTTTGAGGAACCTCCATACTGTTTTCCATAGTGGCTGTACCAACCTGAATTCTCATCAACAGTCACAAGAGTTCCCTTTTCTCCATATCCTCTCCAACCTTTGTTGTTTATTAATGATAGTCATTCTGACAGGTATGATGTGATATCTCATTGTGGTTTTGATTTGCATTTCTCTGATGATTAGTGACATTGAGCATCTTTTCATATGTCTGTTGGCCATCTGTATGGAGAAGTGTCTATTCAGGTCCTTTGCCCATTTTTAATTGGATTGTTTGTATTTCTGGTGTTGAGTTGTATGAGGTTTTTTTAAAATCTATTTTATTCTCACCCGAGAATATGTTTATTGATTTGAGAGAGAGAGGAAGGGAGGAAGGGAGAGAGGGGGAGAGACAGAGAGACAGAGAGAGACATTGATGTGAAAGAGAACTGATCGCTTGCCTCCCACACGCATCTTAACTGGGGATTGAACCTGCAACCTAGGTATGTCCCCTGACCAAGAATAGAGCCCACAATCTTTTGATGTATGGGATGATGCACCACCCATCAACTGAGCCACCTGCCCAGGGCTGTATGAGTTTTTTGTAAATTTTGGATATTGACCCCTTATCAGATGTATCATTGGCAAATATGTTCCCTTATTCAGTGAGCTGTCTTTTAATTTGGTTGATGGTTTCCTTTGCTGTGAAAAAACTTTCTAATTTGATGTAGTCCCTTTTGTTTATATTGTCTTTTTTTTGCCTTGCCCAAGGAGATATATCAGAAAAAAATATTACTAAGAGAAATGTCCAAGATTTTACTGTTTATGTTTTCTGATAGGACTTTTATACTTTTGACTCTTAGATTTAAGTATTTAATCAATTTTGATTTTATTCTTGTATATGGTCTAAGAAGGTGGTCCACTTTCATTTTTTGTATATATCTGTTCAATTTTCCCAATACCATTTATTGAATAGACTCTCTTTACCCTATGGTACATTTCTGCATCTTTTGTTCAAATATTAATTGACCATATAAGTATAGGTTTATTTCTGGACTCTCTATTCTATGGTTCTGTTTTATGCCAGTACCATGCTGTTTTGATTACCATGGCCTTGTAATATAGTTTGATACCAGGTGGCATGATTCCTCCAACTTTATCTTCTTTCTCAAAATTGCTGTGGCTATTTGGGTTTTTTTGTGGTTCCATATAAATTTTTTGATTATTTGTTCTAGTTCTGTGAAATATGTCATTGGTATTTTGATAGGAATTGTGTTAAATCTGTAGATTGCTTTCAGTAGTATGAACATTTTAACGATGTTAATTCTTTTTATCCATGAGAATCATATATGCTTCCATTTATTTGTATCTTGTTCAATTTCTTTCTTCAGTGTCTTATAATTTTCTGAGTTCAAGTACTTTACATCCTTGGTTAAATTTATTCCTAGGTATTTTATTTTATTTTTTATATAATGGTAAGTGGGATTATTTTCTTAGTTTCCCTTTCTGAAAGTTCATTATTGGTGTATAAAAATACAACCAATTTCTGGATATTTGCTTTGTATCCTGCTATTTTACTGAATTCATTGATCAGTTTTAGCAGTTGTTTTTGTTGTTGTTGTTGTTGGGGTTTTTTGTTTGTTTGCGGGGTTTTTTTTTTGGTGAAAATGTTTAGGGTTCTCTATATACAGTATCCTGTTGTCTGCACATGACAGTTTTACTTCTTTCTTTCCAGTTTGGATGCCTTTTATTTCTTCTTGTCTGATTGCTGTGGCTAGGACTTCAGTACTATGGTGAATAAGAGTGTTAAAAGTGGACATCCCAGCCCGGCCAGTGTGCTCAGTGGTTGAGTATCAACCCATGCACCAAAAGGTCACCAGTTCAATTCCTGGTCAGGGCACATGCCCGGGTTGTGGGTCAAATCCCTGGGGTGGGGGGGCATGCAGGAGGTGGCCAATCGATGTTCTCACTCATCAATGTTTCTATCTCTCTTTCCTTCTCCCTTCCTCTCTCTCTAAAAAAAAATCAATAAAGAAAAAAATTTTTTTAAGTGGACATTCCTGTCTTGTTCCTGATTGTAAGGGAAACACTTCCAGTTTTTCCCTGTTGAATATGATATTAGCTGTGGGTTTATCATATACGGTCTTCATTATGTTTAATATGATCCCTCTATTCCCACTTTGCTGAGAGTTTTTATCATAAATAGGTGTTGGAGTTTTTCAAGTGTTTTTCTGTATCTATTGATATGAACATATGATTTTTAACCTTCATTTGGTTTATGTGGTGTATCACATTAATTTATTTGTGGATATTGTATGAACCTTGCATACTAGGAATAAATCCCACTTGATCATAGTGTATGATCTTTTTAATGGGTTTCTGGATTTAGTTTGCAAATATTTTGTTAAGTATTTTTTAATCTATATTCTATTCTTAAAAGAGATATTACTTATGAACAGGAAAAGAAATTTTGACTTGTAGTGGTGACTTATTATGGCACTTGCCATGACTATCTTTTCTTTTTCTTTAATATTTTTAAAATTTAATAAATTTATTTTTGCTACAGATGTTTCTCCTTTTTCCCCCATTGACACCCTCCTCCCATTCCTGCCCCACCCCAGCATTGTTGTCTATGTCCATTGGTTATGCTTATATACATAAGCCCTTTGGTTTATCTCATCCCTCCCCCCGGCCTCCTCCTCTGAAGTTTGTCACTCTGAACCCTACTTCTATGTCTCTGGGTCTATTATGTTCATCACCTTCTTTCGTTCATTATATTCCACAAATAAGTGAGATCACGTGATATTTCTTTTTCTCTGACTGGCTTATTCACTTAGCATACTACTCTCCAGGTCCCTCCATGTCATCTCAAAAGATAAGAGATCTTTCTTTCTTATAGCTGCATAGTATTCCATTGTGTATATGTACCACAGCTTTATTTATCCACTCATCTATTTTTTTCCCAATTTTTATTAATTTATTTTTGTTACAGATGTTTCTGCTTTTTCCCCCCTAGACACCCTCCTCCCCATCCCACCTCCCCACCCCCCTAGCATTGTTGTCTATGTCCATTGGTTATGCATACATGCCTATAAGTTCTTTGGTTCATCTCATCCATTCCCCCCACTCCCCTACTCTGAGGTTTGTCAGTCTGAACCATACTCCTTTCTATGTTTCTGGGTCTATTACGTTCATCAGCCCACCTTGTTCATTATATTCCACAAATAATCGAGATCATGTAGTATTTGTCTTTCTCTGATTGTCTGATTTCACTTTGCAAAATACTCTCAAGGTCCATCCATATTGTCTCAAAGGATAAGAGATCTTTATTTCTTACAGCTGCATAGTATTCCATTGTATATATGGACCACAATTTCTTTATCCACTCATCTATTGATGGACACTTGGGCTGCTTCCAGATCTTAGCGATTGTAAATAGTGCCTCTATGAACATAGGGGTACATATATTCTTTCTGATTGGTGTTTTAGGCTTCTTAGGATATATTCCTAGAAGTGGGATCACTAGATCAAATGGCAGTTCAATTTTTAATTTTTTGAGGAAACATCATACTGTTTTCCATAGTGGCTGCACCAGTCTGCATTCCCACCAGCAGTGGACTAGAGTCCCCTTTTCTCCACACTCTTGCCAGCACTTGTTGTTTGATGATATGTTGATGGCAGCAAATCTGGCAGGTGTAAGGTGATACCTCATCATTGTTTTAATTTGCATCTCTCTGATGATTAGTGATGGTGAGCATTTCTTCTTTGTCTCTTGGCCATCTGTATTTCCTTTTTGAAGAGGTGTCTATTTAGGTCCTCTGCCCATTTTCTCATTGGGTTCTTTGTCTTCCTTTTGTTGAGTTGTATGAGTACTCTGAAATTAACCCCTTATCTGATGTATCATTAGCAATTGTGCTCTCCCATACGGTGGGTTCCCTTTCCATTTTGATGGTTGTTTCTTTTGCTGTGCAGAAGCTCTGGAGTTTGATGTAGTCCCATGCATTCATTTTTTCCTTTGTTTCTATTGCCTTAGGTGATGTACCTGAAAACTCTGCTGCCTATGATGTCTGAAATTTTGTTGCCTACATTTTCTTCTAGGATTTTAAAGGATTCATGAGTTACATTTAAGTCTTTTATCCATTTTGAGTTTACTCTTGTGTATGGTGTAAGTTGATGGTCTAGTTTCATTTTTTTGCATGTAGCTGTTCAATGTTCCCAACACCATTTAATAAAGAGGCTGTCTTTGCTCCATTGTATGCTCTTGCTACCTTTGTCAAGTATTAATTGAGTATAATGTCTTGGGTCAATTTCTGGGTTCTCTGTTCTTTTCCATTGATCTATAGGGCTGTTCTTGTGCCAGTACTAGGCTGTTTTGATTACAGTGGCTTTGTAGTATGACCTGATATCTGGTACTGTGATCTCACCTATTTTGTCGTTCTTTCTCAAGATTGCTGTGGTTATTCAAGATCTTTTTTGGTTCCATATGAACTTTTGAAGTATTTGTTCTAGTTCTGTGAAATATGTCTTTGGTATTTTGATGGGGATTGCATTGAATCTATAGATTGCTTTGGGTAATATGGACATTGTAATGATGTTAATTCTTCCAATCCATGAACAAGGTATGTGCTTCCACTTTTTTATATCTTCCTCTATTTCTTTTTCCAATGTTCTGTAGTTTTCTGCAAATGGGTCCTTTACTTCTTTGGATAAGTTTATTCCTAGGTATCTTAATTTTTTTGCCACAATGGTAAATGGGATTGTTTTTTAGTTTCTCTTTCTTCGAGTTCATTATTGATATATAAGAATGCCATTGATTTCTTGATGTTAATTTTGTATCCTGCTACCTTGTCAAATTCGTTTATTAAATCTAGCAAGTTTTTTATGGAGTCTTTAGGGTTTTCTATGTATAATATCATCTGCGAATAATAACAGTTTCACTTCCTTCTTTCCAATTTGGATCTCTTTTATTTTTTCTTCATGTCTGATTGCTGTGGCTAAGACTTCCAGTACTATGTTAAATAAGAGTGGCAAAAGTGGGCATCCCTGTCTTGTTCCTGTTCTTAAGGGAAATGCTTTGAGTTTTTGCCCATTGAATATGATGTTGGCTGTAGATTTTTCATATATGGCACTTATTAGGTCACGATATGATCCCTCTATTCCCACATTGCTGAGTGTTTTTATCAGAAATGGGTGCTGAATTTTGTCAAATGCTATTTCAGCATCTATTGATATGATCATATGGTTTTTATCTTTCATTTTGTTTATGTGGTGTATCACATTCATTGATTTGCGAATATTATACCAGCCTTGCATCCTTGGGACGAATCCCACTTGGTTATAGTGAATAATTTTTTTAATGTATTGCTGGATCTGATTTGCTAGCATTTTGTTCAGGATTTTGGCATCTATGTTCATCAGGGATATTGGCCTGCAGTTTTCTTTCTTTGTAGTGTCTTTTTCTGGTTTGTGCATTAGAATTATGCTGGCCTCATAAAACAAGTTTGGAAGACTTCCTTCTTCTTGAATTTTTTGGAATAGTTTGGGAAGAATGGGTGTTAGTTCTTCTTTGAATGTTCGGTAAAACTCCACCATGAAGCCGTCCAGGCCTGGGCTTTTGTTTGCTGGGAGAGTCTTGATTACATCTCCAATTTCCTTAGTTGTTATTGGTCTGTTCAAGTTTTCTATCTCTTCCTGGTTCAGTTTTGGGAGACTGTGTTTCTAGAAATTTGTCCGTTTCGCTTAGGTTGTCCAATTTGTTGCTGTATAATGGTTCATAGTATTTGTTAACTATCCTTTGCATTTCTATGGTGTCAGTTGTTACTTCTCCTCTTTCATTTCTGATTTTGTGTATTTGCGTTCTCTCTCTTTGTTTCTTGGTGATTCTAGTTAGGGGTCCACCAATCTTGTTTATCTTTTCGAAAAACCAGCTCTTTGTTTCATTGATTTTTTTTAATTGTTTTTTTTTTTTTAATCTCTATGTCCTTGATTTCTGCTCTGATCGTTACTACTTCCTTCTTTCTATTTGCTCTGAGGTTTTCTTTTTGTTTGCTTTCTAGTTCTTTAAGTTGTGAGGTTAGATAGTAAATTAGGAATTTCTCTTGTTTCTTGAGGTAGGCCTGTAGTGCTATGAACTTCCCTCTCAGAACTGCTTTCGCTGCATCCCATAGATTTTGTGTTGTTGTGTGTTCATTTTCATTGGTTTCCAGGAGGTTTTTAATTTCTTCCTTGATCTCCTTGGCAACCCATTCATTGTTTAATAACATGCTATTTAGCTTCCATGTGTTCAAATGTCTTTGCATGTTCTTGTTGCATTTGATTTCTAGTTTCATGCCATTGTGATCTGAGAAGATGCTTGATATGATTTCAATCTTCTTGAACTTGTAGAGACTTCGTTTGTGTCCTAACATGTGGCCTATCTGTGAGAACATCCCATGTGCACTTGAGAAGAATGTGAATTCTGCAGTTTTGGGGTGTAATTCTCTGTAGATATCTATTAAATCCATTTGATACAGTGCTCCATTTAGGGTCTCTGTTTCCTTGTTAATTTTTTGTCTAGAGGATCTTGCTAGTGATGTCAGCGGGGTGTTGACGTCCCCTGCTATGATTGTATTGCTGTTGATTTTTCCTTTGAAGTCCTCCAGAAGATTTTTAATATATTTTAGTGGCCCTATATTGGGTGTATATATGTTTACCAAGGTTATATCTTCCTGTTGGATAGATCCTTTCAATATTGTGTAGTGGCCTTCTTTGTCTCTAGTTATGGCCTTCACTTTGAAATCTATTTGATCAGTTATAAGTATTGCTACCCCAGCTTTTTTTTCCTTTATGTTTGCTTGGAAGATTTTTTTCCACCCCTTCACTTTCAACCTATGTGAGTCTTTTGTTGTGAGGTGGGTCTCTTGTAAACAACATATATGTGAGTCATGCTTTCTTACCCAATCAGCTACTGTGTGTCTTTTGAACGGATCGTTCAGTCCATTTACATTTATGGTTGTTATTGATATGTACTTATTTATTGCCATGTTTGTTTAGTATGGTTATATTTTTCTTCCTATTTCTTCTACTAATTACAGCAGTCCTTTTAACATTTCTTGCAGTGCTGGTTTGGTGCTAATATGTTCCCTTAGCCTTTTTTTGTATGGGAAGCCCTTTATTTGACCTTCTATTTTGAATGATAGCTTTGCTGGATAGAGTAGTCTTGGATTCAGATCCTTGTTTTCCATTACCTTGATTACTTCATGCCATTCCCTTCTGGCCTGTAGTGTTTCTATTGAGAAGTCAGCTGATAGCCTTCTGGGGGTTCCTTTGTAGGTAACCTGTTGCTTATCTCTTGCTGCCTTTAGGATTCTCTCTTTGTCTTTAATTTTTGGCATTTTAATTACTATGTGTCTTGGTGTGGGCCTGTTTGGATTCTTCTTACTTGGGGATCTCTGTGCTTCTTGAACTTGAATGCCTTCTTCCTTCACCAAGTTAAAAAAGTTGTTCTGTCATTATTTCTTCAAATATATTCTCTAATCCTTGCTCATTTTCTTCTTCTTCTGGCAAACCTATGATGTGGGTATTGTTACATTTCCAGTGGTCTCACAGTTATCTTAAGCTATTTTTCTGTTTTTTCATTGTTTTTTCCTTTTGGTTTTCTAATTGGTTGATGTTTTTCTACCCTGTCTTCTAATTCACTGATCCGGTCCCCAGCTTCCTCTACTCTGCTGGTTATTCCTTCCAAGGTGTTCTTTATTTTGCTATGTCATTCTTCATTTCTTCTTGGTTGGTTTTCAATGTTTCTATATCTTTACTCATGGTGTTGATGGCCTTACTCATGCTGTTGAGCTTCCTCAATATC
Organism: Tadarida brasiliensis; assembly: GCA_030848825.1. Classification (NCBI taxonomy): domain Eukaryota; kingdom Metazoa; phylum Chordata; class Mammalia; order Chiroptera; family Molossidae; genus Tadarida; species Tadarida brasiliensis. The sequence continues at coordinate 89,620,118 of CM061280.1, forward strand.
TTGGCTCTGAGCTCTACCTCCGATAACTTCCTTAGCTGCATTTCATTTATCTCATCTTCAGTAGAGTTCTCTTGTTCTTTCATTTGGGATTTGTTTCTTTGTTTCACCATTTTGGCTATCTCAGTGGGTTTTGGAGCCTGCCAAATTTTCCCTGTGGGTGTTGGTATCCTGCTGTTTGTGGCTCCCTCTACTGGGTTTGGATGAGTGTGGGAGGACCCACGTTCAACACCACTGTCAAGTCTTACTTTCCTGGGTAGATTTGCAAGCCCAGGAAAGGTTCAGTTATCCTCTAGCTTTTTGCCTGGAGGCTATTAGTCTCAGTTACTTGATGAGCCTTGTGTTGTAGTCCTCAGCTGAATTGAAAACTCCCTCAGGTGTTCAGCATAAGAGGATTTCAGAGGGTGGGGCAGATGCTGGTTGTTAATCGGCCTCAATTAGCATTTCTCTGGCCCAGCTTGGTGGGGTTAAATCTCTGAGGGAGGGGCTGCTGCTTCTCCCCAGAGCTCTGGGAAGGGGCTCCCATGCAAGATGGCCACTCTTCTGTGTGGCCGTGACTCAACAAAAACTCTGAGCACCCTCCAAATCTCAAGCGTCCCCACACAGTTGCAGTCCAGTCTGCCCTTCCTCTGCTGGAGCCCAAGGTGAGTGACTGTAGCTAATTTTGTGCTCTGACCCAGCCCTCTACGCTGTGAAGCCGGCTTGGGGTTTTAACCCCAAGGGAGCTGTTCACAGCTAAAACAGCCGCTGTCCATGGGCTCCCAGCCTGTCCTCTCACTCCTCCGCAGACCTACCATCCTCTATTCAGTGTCCTTTTCCTGTCCCTGGTTATATGGGTCCTGTCCTGCTGTTTTTCTATTGCTTTTTCCCAACGATTTGTCTTTATTTAATTGTATTTCCAGTTTGGTCCTGGGAGATGATCTGTGTAGCTTCTATTCACTCCACAGCCATTTTGGAATCCCTATCCACTCATCTATTGATGGACACTTAGGCTGTTTCCAGATTTTAGCAATTGTAAATATTGCTGCTATGAAAATAGGGGTACATACATTCTTTCTGATTGGTGTTTCAGGCTTCATAGGATATATTCCTAGAAGTGGGATCACTGGGTCAAATGGCAGTGCAATTCTTAAACTTTTGAGAAAATACTATATTGTTTTCCATTGTGGCTGCACCAGTATGCATTCCCACCAGCAATGTACTAGAGCCTCCTTTTCTCTACACCCTCGTCAGCACTTGTTGTTTGAGGATTTGTTGATGGCAGCCATTCTGACAGGTGTGAGGTGATACCTCATAGTTGTTTCAATTTGCATCTCTCTGATGATTAGTGACATTGAGCATTTTGTCATATGTCCCTTGGCCATTTGTATGTCCTGTTTGGAGAGGTGCCTATTTAGGTCCTCTGCCCATTTTTTAATTGGATTCTTTGTCTTCCTTTTGTTGAGTTGTATGAGCACTCTATATATTTTGGAAATTAACCCCTTATTTGATGTATCATTGACAATTATGCTCTCCCATATAGTGGGTTTCCTTTCCATTTTGATGCTTGTTTCTTTTGCTGTGCAGCTTTTTAGCTTGATGTAGTCCCATTTATTAATTTTTTCCTTTGTTTCCCTTGCCTTAGGCGTTGTATCAGTGAAAATTCTTCTGCGTGTGATGTCTGAAATTTTGTTGCCTACATTTTCTTCTAGGATTTTTATGGATTCATGAGTCACATTTCAGTCCTTTATTCATTTGGAGTTTATTCTTGTATATGGTGTAAGTTGGTGGTCTAGCTTCATTTTTTTGCATATAGCTGTCCAATTTTCCCAACACCATTTATTAAAGAGGCTGTCTTTACTCCATTGTATGCTCTTGCCACCTTTGTCGAATATTAATTGAGCATAATATCTTGGGTCAATTTCTGGGTTCTCAGTTCTGTTCCATTGATCTATATGTCTGTTCTTCTACCAGTACCAGGCTGTTTTGATTATGGTGGCTTTCTGGTATAATCTGATATCTGCAATTGTGATCCCTTGAACTCTGTTCTTTTTCAAGATTGCTGTAGCTATTCGGGGTCTTTTTTGGTTCCATATAAACGTTTGGAGTGTTTGTTCTAGTTCTGTGAAATATGTCATTGGTATTTTAATGGGTATTGCATTGAATCTATAGATTGCTTTGGGTAGTATGGACATTTTAATGATGTTAATTCTTCCCATCCATGAACAAGGTACATGCTTCCACTTTTTTATATCTTCCTCTATTTCTTTTTTCAATGTCCTGTAGTTTTCTGTGAACAGGTCCTTTACTTCTTTGGTTAAGTTTATTTCTAGGTATCTTAATTCTTTTGTTGCAATGGTAAATGGAATTGTTTTTTTAGTTTCTCTTTCTGTGTGTTCATTATTGGTATATAAATTAACAATGATTTCTGGATGTTGGTTTTGTATCCTGCTACTTTGCCAAGTTCATTTATTAAATCTAGTAATTTTTTGATGGAGTCTTTAGGGTTCTCTACGTACAATATCATGTCATCTGTGAATAATGACAGTTTCACTTCTTCCTTTCCAATTTGGATCCCTTTTATTTTTTCTTCTTGTCTGATTGTTGTGGCTAAGACTTCTAGCACTATGTTAAATAAGAGTGGTGAAAGTGGACATCCCTGTCTTATTCCTGTTCTTAAGGGAAATGCTTTTAGTTTTTGCTCATTAAGTATGATGTTGGCTATAGGTTTGTCATAAATGGCCTTTATTATGTTGACATATGATCCTTCTATTCCCACTTTGCTGAGAGTTTTTAGCAAAAATGGATGCTGGATTTTGTCAAATGCTTTTTCAGCATCTATTGATATGATCACATAATTTTTATCCTTCATTTTGTTTATGTGGTATATCACATTTATCGATTTACAAATATTATACCAGCCTTACATCCCTGGGATAAATCCCACTTGATTGTGGTGTATAATTTTTTAAATATATTGCTGGATTCAATTTACTAAGATTTTGTTGAGAATTTTGGCGTCTATGTTCATCAGGGATATTGGCCTGTAATTTTCTTTCTTTGTAGTTTCTTTATCTGGTTTTGGGATCAGGATTATGCTGGCCTCATTAAAAGAGCTTGGAAGCCTTTCTTCCTCTTGAATTTTTTGGAATAGTCTGAGAATAGTTCTTCTTTGAATATTCAGTAAAACTTCCCTATGTAGCCATCCGGACCAGGGCTTTTGTTTGCTGGAATTTTATTGATTACTTCTTCTATTTCCTTAATTGTTATTGGTCTGTTTAGGTTTTCTGACTCTTGCCATGACTATCTTTTCAAACATGTTTCACCCCTTGAATAATTTGATTCTTTTACATGGATGTTACCAAATATTATTCTAGCATGAGAACAAGTGGGATCACCATGTATAGTTTTGAAGAAGAGAATAAACATTAATGATAATGCTGTTTTTGTCAGTGGACAACATTTTTAAAAATCATTTATAAAGAAATGCAATGTAATTATGAAAAATGGGAAATCAAGTTATGCCATGAAAGATGGTTTCTATATGCTTCAACAAATGAAATTTGAAGGCCAGTTCTCAGAGTGGTATGTCAGTACATGTACAAAATACTGGCTCATAATGTTAATGTTTAGCATTTTTTTCTCATTAAACAATGTTCAGTGAACAAAAGAACAAAATAAATTAGATGTGATCAGTATATTAGCCATATTGCAGTCTAAATAGAACATGGACTAACTGCAAGGAATTTTATAAACAAATTATTCAAAAGTAGAAAATGTTAAGAACGGCCAAATCATCACAGAAATAGAATTAAAGAAAAAGGTATATAATTTAGATACTGACCATTTATTTCAGATAAACAACAAATAATTGTTAGTGCCATCCATATGTCCAATGCAATATTTTTCTTTTATCTCAGTGAAAATATTCATAGGCAGTCAGGAGTCAGATTTAACTGGTTGTCCTATATTTTTATTTTCTAAATGTGGCAACCCCATTAATAAGGAAATTTTTACCAGATCTAGCGATTGAAACTCTAGAACACACATGCACACACACACTTGGAAAACTTTGGTAAAAATGTAATTCTAAGAAATCTCTCTCTGACTATCTCAGAATTAGGAAAGTGAATTAGGATCAAAATGGGCCTGCTGTATTAATGTAGAAGTCTCAACTTTGAGGCGGTGAGGAGTCTGCTTGAATGAAAAAGAATTGCCCTGATTAGAGCAGAGATATGTGGAAAGACCTAAATGAAGTGATGAGAAAACACTGGTTTGGGCAGGGCCAAGGAGAAGACATTTGTGTGGGAAGGACCGAAAAAGACATTGGTTCTGTGCACAAGCAAGGAGGTGTAAAGAACAGAGGCCTGTAGGGCAGTGTGCGGAACAGAGGTGAAGAGACACAGGGTTAATTTTTTTTTTAATCCTCACCCGAGGATATTTTTCTATTTATCTTCAGATAGAGTGGGAGGGAGAGAAAGGGAGAGAGAGAGAAACATCGATGTGAGAGGGGCACATCGACTGGTTGCCTCCCTTATGACCCCGACCAGGGCCGGGATCGAACCGCAACCAAGGTACGTGCCCTTGACCAGAATAGAACTCATGACTCATTGGTCCGCGGACCGATGTTCTACCGCTGAGCCAAACTGGCCAGGGCGAGACACAGGGTTTAAATGACTATGAATTGTTTTACTCCTACTGAATGAAATATGTCTATGGGACACTCAGGCAGAGATGTGTGGCAGGCAGTTTAATATGGTGGTTTGGAGCTGAAGAAAAGGTTTGGCTTGCAGACATACAGTATCGTTTTTAATGAGGGTGTAGATGATAATATGGGAAAACTGAAGAGCAGTAGCAGAGAAGGGAAAGAAAAGTCAGAGTGTAGAGAATTTAATAAAATACAAGAGATGGGAGAGAGTTTAAGTAAAATAAGGAATGATAAGTGTCCCAAGGGATCTTCATGAAGGAGGTCACTGGTGGGGTCCAGAGTTGTCTTAGTGATATAGTGAGTCAGAAGCTTGAGTGGGCTAAGTGATGGCTGGTAGAAAGGCCAGGTGGAAGCACAATATGTTCTCTCAAGCTCAGGTGTGAGGAAGAGAGCAAAACAGCAACTATAATACTTGTCAGGAGAAATGCAGGAGGAGACTGTTGCACTGAAATATACATTCATCTGTTCATTATTGGCTTTCCCCAGAAGAATATCAGCTTTATGAAAGGAGGGAAGTTTTATTGCTAATTCCCCAGCACTTAGAGGAGTGCTTGACACATAGTAAAGGCTCAGTATATATTTTTGACTACAAGAACAGATACCATGAATGGAGAAATATTTCCACAGCACAGGATCATGTACTGTGCAAGAATTAAACAGAATGAGAGAGATCTATACATACGGACATGATTAGAGCTCAAGCTTATTGTTGAATGAAGCTGCAGATAGATACGTAAAGTGGGATCCTTGTAATGAGAAGGAACTGGGGAGGATAGAGCATATAGCAAAGGGAAGAATTCCATTGTGGAAGGACTGAACAGAGGAAAGCCTATAGAGAACACTAAGAGTGGGCAGGACAGAGAGACCCAGGTGTGGGTAGGACTTCTTAGATCAACCTATGGGGAAAGGAAGGTCTCTGATGTGGGTGGGACTCAGCAGGTTACAGGTCCATAGAGGAAAATGTCCTTAATGCAGGTGGAACTGAGTATAGGCCTAAGGATAAAATGACAAACCCCTCTGCCTGACTTGAGGCTTGCTTACAGAGAAGAGAAGAGCCCTGTGTTAAGAAAAACTAGTGAGAGAAGTATTGTTGAGAAAATCACTAGTGTAGACAGTGCTGAACATAAAACTGCCTATATAGACAGTTTTCTATATGCTTCAACAAATGAAATTTGAAGACCAGTTCACTGCCTTGATTGGACCTCTACTTGGTGCATTTGTCACTCCACAAAGACACCAAGACATAGGTCAAGCCCCTTTATACAGATGCAGACACAGCTGATGGTAGTTTGGTAACTCATCTCGTAAGTGGTAGAGCTTGGAATATACACTCAAGTTTGTAGTACTCTTCTCACTCATCATAGCAACACTTCATTTGTTTTGTAGATGCTGAGATGTAGGTGTCATTCCTAATGATACAGTCACTCTTTCCCAACATGGTCCACAGCAGGACAATCCAGGTATCCATCAGGGTAGGGAATTCCTGTAAAGTGCTAGGTCAGGCACTGGGTCAGATCTGAGAATATCTGTGTGAAACCAGTGGGACTGGGGTACTGCTTTCTGATCATTTATTAATCTGTAGGAGAGGCAGCTTGGAAAGTGACAGATTCAGGAAAGATGGAATCTTTACAGCATGAAAGGTTAACCTTACTGTCCCTGCCCTTTAAGTGGGACCTATTCCTAAGATAGTGCCGCTTCCCAGAAACTACTGTTACCATAGAAAGAGGAAGTAAAAGGCCTGCCTCAGATCTCTGTACCTCTCTCAGCTGGGCAGCTTCACCTCCAGGGTCCCTTGTGGGGAGGAAAATACTAAAAGACTTCTAGTAATCTTTCCCTAGAAGTTGTCTCCTGGTAATAGTCTAGATAGTATTTAATAGATTTTAAGAATACAGGGGCAAATAGAGCCACAAGAAAGGAAGGTGGAGCCTGTGAAATAAGATACACAACATTATTATGAGAGAACTTGGTTTAATGAAAAGAGCATGGGGCCCCAGCCGGTTTGGCTCAGCAGTTAGAGCGTCAGCCCATGGACCAGAGAGACTTGAGTTTGGTTTCCACTAAGGGTGCGTACCTCAGTTTCAGTTCATCCCCAGCCCCGGTTGGGGTCGTGTGGGTGGCAACCAGTCAATGTGTCTCTCTCACATCGATGTTTCTCTCTCTCTCTCTTCCCCCCTCTCTCCCTCCCACTCTATCTGAAGATAAATGCAAAAGTCTTCAGGTGAGGATAAAAAAAAAAAAAAAAGAGCATGGGACTGAGGAATCAGACATACCTGGGGCCTTGTGACCTTGAGCAAGTAATTTAACCTCTTTGACCCTCAGTTTCCTCATTTGTAAAATGGAGCTAAGGAGTTTCAGTTTGTAAGTGGGACTAAATATTAATCAAAGGCTGCACAACTGTTGATTGTCAGCATTTGCTAGACTTATGCATAGTGCAATAAGATTTGTTGATTGAATTTAAAAGTTTAAGGGAGAACTAGGCTTGGGAATTTGAAAGTTTTTTTTGTTTGTTTTTTTTTATCCTCACCTGAGGATATTTTTTCATTCTTTGTTCAGATAGAGTGGGAGGGAGAGAGAGGAAGAGAGAGAGAGAGAAACATTGATGTGAAAGTGACACATCAAGTGGCTGTCACCCGCACAACCAACCAGGGCCGGGGACAAACTGCAACTGAAGTACATGCCCTTAGCGGGAACCGAACCCGGGTCTCCCTGGACCGCAGGCCGATGCTCTAACCGCTGAGCCAAACCAGCCAAGGTGGGAATTTGAAAGTTTTATAATTAAAGTATTAACCTTTAAAAAGTAATCTTCTAAATAAGCTTTTCTGAGCCCAAAATCCACCCTGAAGGCACCAAAATAATTAGTGCCAATCCAAACTGGCCTTCATTCTTCACTCTGCCAAAAGAGACCTTGATAAAGTCACTAATGACTTTTATGATGTTGACTCCAACAAACCCTTCTCAGTCTTCATTTTACTTGATATTTCAGCATCATTTGACACTATTAGCCACTACCTCCTACTTGCAACTTTCTATTCCTTTGGTTTGTATGACACAAAAATCTTCAGGTTTTTCTCTGACCCTGCTACCTTTCTTTTCTTACCTTTGTGGGATGATCTTCTTCAACTTGACCACTAAATGTGGTTCCTCAAGACTTGATTCTAGTCTTCCTCCTAGCCTCTCTCTTTTCTTGGGAATTTTATGACTACCAGTGACTTCAATCACCACCTGTTTCTATATGTGTCACGGTGTCAAGAGTCCTTAAGACCATCTCCAAGTTCAGTAACATTAGGAGGACTCATAGGAGTCAGCATATAGTCATACTCATGGCTAAAATTTGTTACAGCAAAGGAATACAACAAAATCAGCAAATGGAAAGGCGGATGGGACGAAGTCTGGAGTAAAACAGGCACAATCATCCAAGATTCCTCTTCTATTGGTGTCACACAGGACATGCTTAATTCCTCTAGCAAACAGTGTGACAATCCATGTGAAATCTTGTCTACCGGTGTGGTTCATCACAGACTCAGCACCCAGGATTCTTATTGGGACTGGTCATGTAGACACCCTCTGCCTAGGTACCCTCTGCTTAGCATGTACCCAAATTCCAGACTCCCAGAATGAAAGCAAGTGTTCAGAATAAACCACATTGTTTATACAGACATTTCAGGCACAGTGAGCCACTCATGTCAGTTCTGGGAATGACAAAAACGGTCCTAAGATTCAAGTTCCAGCCATCAGCCGAGGGCCAACCTTGCAATCAGGCTTTTCAAAGGATAGCTGTCAATCATGCTATGTTAAATCTTTTTCTGCACACTTACAAGCTGTGTCTCCAGCCCTGATGGCTCCTCTGAACTCCAGACCTGTATTTATAACTGCATACTTGATAGCTCCACTAGTATAAACCACCAGTTATTGAAATTTTACTTTGCCCCTGGCACTATTTTAAGCAATTTAAATATACTAAGATGCTTAATCTTCAGAGCAACCATAGAAGTAGTTTAATTATCTGCATTTTATAAATAAGGACATTGAGGTACAGAGGTTTAAGAACTAACTTCTAGATTATGCATTTAGTAATTTATTGAACTAGTATTCAATCCCAGTCAATATAACTCCAGAACCCATATACTTAATAACTACTCAGTATTGTCTCAACATATCCAAACAAAACTCATTATATTTCCCTTCAATTTCATTTCTCTTCCAGGTTTCCCTGTCTCTATGACAGTTATCATATATCCAACCAGATAGGACACATCCTTGGTAACTTACCATTTCTCACCTCACCATCCTCTATAACCAATTTATCACTAAGTTATATCTATCTTTTTTTTTACACATTTCATTAATCTATCCAAGTTTCTCAATCTTTACCTTCACTAGGCTAATCTGAGCTACCATCAGGTAGATCACTGCAATAGCCTCTACACTGATCTTTACTCCTGTGGAGCATATGGATGTAGTCAGCCACTTAGAGATTGTAGAGTAATAAGATGGAAGAAACCTGGGCTGTGGACAAACTTCACAAAGCCAAACTGACATATTATCAGCTTGGAACTTTTACATAAAAGAGAAGTCCATTTCTGTTCAAACCACTGTTATTTTGAGTTTTTATAAAATGCAGCCATATCATAACTGATATAAAGTGTTTCTTCCTGCCCTGGCCGGTTTGGCTCAGCAATTAGAGCGTCGGTCCATGGACCAAAGAGATGCGGGTTCGATTCTGGTCAAGGGTATGTACCTCAGTTGCGGTTCAGTCCCCAGCCCTGGTCGGGGTCATGTGGGAGGCAACCAATTGATGTGTCTCTCTCACATCCATGTTTCTTTCTTTCTCTCTCTCTCTCTCTCTCTCTCTCTCTCTCTCTCTCTCTCCTTCCCACTTTATCTGAAATAAATTGAAAAATATCCTCAGGTGAGGATTTAAAAATAAAGTGTTTCTTCCTTATGGAACACATGCTAAGGACAGGCCAAAAAAAACTGTGCACTGGGAGGCATTAGAAATATTATTTTACATGAAAATAACACTGATATATTATGGAGAATACAAAACGCAAATGAATCTTTAAGATAAAACATAGGATATCAAAGAAATCTGATTTCCCACTTGTAGCAGGCTTCTTCTAGCTCTGTCCCTAGATTCTCCTAAATATCAATTTACTGCCCTCATGCACTATGTTAGTAAAGTTTGAGCACCCCTTTCTGGGGCACAGAGCTGTCAGTATCTGAAGGCCACATAGTCTCCTTCTAATCACTGATTTGGAGAATATCAAGCCACTCAAATAAGTATGGTAACAAAGGGATTTCATGGACAGTACTGCCCAGGAAGGAAAAGATCATATCAAAGTCAGGAGAAATTGTTAGATTCATTAATATGTATGGAATGTGTACTTGTATGATATTCTATGTAGTCAAGGATTTTGAGAATATTTTGTACATTGTTTTGCTGATAGAAGCAGAATGTATTGATCAGGAGGATTAGATTAATATTATTTGGTCAACAAGAACATGTATCAAAACAATAAGATGTTTGGAAATATAGGAATAATAAAATATAAAGTACTCATACAATTCAAGTAAGATAATTCAATTAAAATGGGCAGAGGACCTGAATAGACACCTCTCCAAACAGGACATACAGATGGGCAGGAGACATATGAAAAAATGCTCATTATCTCTAATCATCAGAGAGATGCAAATTAAAATGACTATGAGATATCACCTCATACCTGCCAGAATGGCGGCCATCAACAAATCCTCAAACAACAAATGCTGGCGAGGATGTGGAGAAAAGGGGACTCTAGTACACTGCTGGTGGGAATGCAGACTGGTGCAGCCACAATGGAAAACAATATGGGGTTTCCTCAAAAAATTAAAAATTGAACTGCCATTTCACCCAGTGATCCCACTTCTCGGAGTATATCCTAAGAAGCCTGAAACACCAAATCAGGAAGAATGTATGCACCCCTATGTTCATAGCAGCACTATTTACAATAGCTAATATCTGGAAACAGCCCAAGTGTCCATCAGTAGATGAGTGGATAAAAAAAAACTGTGGTACATTTACACAATGGAATACTATGCAGCTGTAAAAAAAGAAGGATCTCTTACCCTTTGAGACAGCATGGAGGGACCTAGAGAGCATTATGTTAAGCGAAATAAGCCAGTCAGAGAAAGACAAGTATCACATGATCTCACTTATTTGTAGAATATAATGAATAAAGCTGATGAACAAAATAGATCCAGAGACATGGAAGTAGAGAACAGACTGACAAACCTCAAAGGGAAGGGGATGGGGAGGGAAGAGATAAACCAAAGAACTTCTATGCATATATGCATAACCAATGTACACAGACAACAGTGTGGTGAAGGCAGGCAGGGAGGGAGCAGGGAGGAGGGTGTCAATAGGGCAAAAAGGAGGACATCTGTAATACTATCAACAATAAAGATAAATTTTAAAAAAGAAGAACCAGTCTAGTATGCAAGGAGCTTGGAAGTCCTCATTCCATCCTAATGACAAGTAAAAAGCAAAAAGTAATTGAAAAACTAGTACCTCTTCTTAGATCCATTAGAGAAGTTCAGTTACAGAATAAACCACTGTCCCCCAAATTGGAGACAGACAGGCAAATACAGTTAATCACAACTTACTGAAGCAGAAACCCATGAGCAGAAAACTCCTTGGTAGTTCAGGGTAGGAAAACCTGAACTATGATTGATAAATTGCTGGAGGCTCAGTATGGCTCAGTCTGGGAGCTAAAACTTCAGGGGGAGGCAGTCATAGGGACCCTTCACATTTGTGAGTTTTATTTTCAAAAGCTCAACCAAGCTTTTACAGTGAGTATCAAAGTCCCCACATGCTTAAAATATACCAGAGAATTTTGTTCTTTTTAACAAGGCCTTCCCTCAAGAGAAAGTCTTTTACCAGAGCCTAAACTATTGGAGTTTTATTATAGTCTAACCAACTTAGGAAAGAAGAAATACCCAACTCCAAATCCCGTAGCCTTCCATGTGTGAGAAGGGAAATACCCAATTCCATGTACCTCTAGCCATCCTATCCCACCTAAGAGGAGAGAAAAAAAAACTGAAAAACACTGGTTAAGTTCACAGTCCAGAAATACAGGCATACTAAAAGACTGAGATTTAATCATAGGACTATAGAATGCTTCACCTCCCCTACACCTTACCACCACATTACTAAAGGCCTATTTACAGCAGTTCAGTTCACCCAGTACATCAAGTCTGGCTATTTTTTAAAAACATGTAAGGCATAATAAAAGTAAAAAAAAACAGTTTGAAGAAATAAAGCAAGCATTAGAACCAAACTCAAATATGTCAAGGGTGTTGGAATTATCAGACCTGGAATTTAAAACAACTATAATTAAGACTTCTGGTCAAGATGACAGAGTACATAAATACTGTGCTTGCCTTCTCCCAGGACCACATCAAAATTACAACTAAATTATAGAACAACCATCATTGAGAACCACCTGAAGACTAGCTGAACAGAAATCATATAACTGAGGATATAAAGAAGCCACATCAAGACTGGTAGGAGGGGTGGAGACACAGAATGGGCAGGTCCACACCCACAGTGTGGTGATTGAGAATCAGGAGGGATATCTCAGCTGTGGAGGTCCCCCTGAGGAATGAGGTGTCCCAGCCCCACACTGAGCTCCCCAGCCCAGGGCACCATGCCAGAAGAGAAGTTCCTGAAACAGCTGGCTGTGAAAACCAGCAGGGGTTGCATCTGAGAAAGACAAAAGGCTGAGAGAGACTGAGATATGCTGCTCTTAAGGAGCCCCCACACAGTCTCACTCACTCTCTCTAAGCTCCAGCATAGGTGCAGCAGCTCAAAAACTTCCAGGAACATACAGGGAGGAACTAAATTGACTAACTTCAGGGTGAGAGCTGGAGGAAATGGGGCAACTCTCTCCAGGGATGTAAGTGCTGGCAGGTGCCATTGTTCCTGAGTTGATCTCTCCTTTCACCCAGCTGGCCCAGTGCAGGTAGGCACTAAATCTGTACTCTCCATTAACCTGGCTAACACCATTCATCCTGCCCTGGTGATTCCCCAAGACCCTGCCCCACCCACCTTACTCTTTCAGCACACCTCCACACAAGCAGCCTGCCTCAGCTCACACTGTGGACTTTTACAGAATTTCTCAAATGTCCAAAAAGCCCACACAAGCAGTGACCAGCCTTGGCATGCCTTGTAGCTCTTGCTAAGTGGCCCCAAGACCAATATAAGTGACAACTAGTCTCAACTTGCACTGTAACTCCCATCAGGTGGCCCCAAGTCTGGCACAAGTGACAGCCAGTCTTGGCCTAGAATGTAGCTTCAACTAAGGGACCACAAGCCCAGCACAAGTGGCAGCTGGCTTCAGCTCTGATCTTGGTGCCTAGCAAAGGGTCTCAAGTCTGGCACAAGTGGCAGTTGTCCTTCACAGAGTAGCCATTCTCAACTGTGTCGAAACCCAGCACAAGCAGTAACCAACCACAGATCACTTTCTAAGTCCTATCAAGTAGCCATAAGCCTGGCAAAAGTGGTGGTTGATGTTGATCTGTACTGGAGCCCCTCTCAAGAGGCTCCAGACCCAACACACCCAGTGACCATCTTCAGACCACACCAGAGCACAACCCAACCAGCTCCACAACGGACACACCTGAAGGGCACATTCTGCTGGCACCAGGCCCCAGTTAAAGTGACTCCTACTTTGGTGGGGTCATCCCCCACACAACTCATCCACTATAGTCATGGCCAGCCCTCACAGTGAGTCAGCCTGAGGATCAATTCCAGCCAATGACATGTCAGCAGCAATCAAGGCTCAACTACAACAGGAGGGCACACAAACCCACACAGAGGATACCCCTGGAGAACTAGGCTTAGGTAACCAGGAAAACTGTGATGATGGGCCCCACAAGACACATTCTGCATAAGCCCACTCTGTCAAAACTGATTGACTGAGTAGATGTACCTAATACATAGAAACAAACACAAGGAGTCAGCCAAATGAAGAGACAAAGATGTCCCAAATAAAAGAACAGACAAAACTCAGAAAAAAATAAACAAAATGGAGACAACCAATCTACCAGATACACAGCTCTAAACACTAGTTATAAGAATGCTCAGTGGAGAGGAACATGGTGACAGGCAAAACCAGAGTGAGGGTGAGTGGGTGAGAGGGTGAGCAAGTACAAGAGAGGGTGTGAATGGATGTGAGTGTGGATGAGCATCACACAGTAGTGCAGAAACTTAGGGAAAACAATTCCAGTGCTGTGGACCAGGAAGCAGCCAGCTACTACTGTGCACTGCTTGGCAGGGTGCTTTCTCCACTCAGGACTGGAAGACCCTGCCACTTGAAAGATCAGCTGGGTCCTCCTTGGGAGGAGGCACAGGAGAGAGGCTAGGGCCCAGCTCCCCATGGCCACAAGTGCGCCTTGCACGATCAGGCCAGCGGCCTCCACTGTGCCACCTAGCTAGCACACAGTAGGCATGCCACCAAGGTACTGGTGCTCAGAAGCAGCAGCAGTGGCTTGGGGAGCCAAGCTTCACTACCCCCCACAGCAGCAGCAGTGTCAGTTAGGGGACCTGAGCCAGCCCCAGCCCTGACAGCAGCAGCACTGGTGACTCAGGAGCCAAGCCCCATCAGGGAGCAGTGGCACCTTGAGACCTACGCAACCCAGCAGCACACCAGCCAGACCCATGCACCTCAAGAATGCCTATGATAAAACACAAACACGAGCCACCAGCCATCAATCCTCCTGGACCCATAGAAGACAAGAGGTGCTGACCCCAATGGTCACATACCAGCCCAGAGCCGTTGACCCCATAGACCCCACAGCAGCCAAGAGCCACCTGTCTCACCACATCAGCCAACACCAAGAGCCACCAGCACCCCCAGATGACCAGACTGGATCTGAAATCAGGCCCTGGCATGACCCAATGCACCAACCTACCAGCACAATCTGAGGCACCCCAAAGAACTAGACTGTGAAAATGGTGAGTCAAAGAAACAAACCCCAAATGAAAGAAAAAGAGATATCACCAGAAAAAGAACTAAATGAAATGGAGGCAAGCAGTTTGTCAGATAAAGAATTCAAAGTAATTGTAGTAAGGGTGCTCAAACAACTTAGTGAGAATTATAAGCAACTTAATGACAACTATAAAGAATGCAGCAGATGGGGTAGGGGGGATGGGAGGAGGGTGTCAATGGGGGGAAAAGGAGAAACATCTGTAACAAAAATAAATTAATAAAAAAAATTAAAGAAAAGAACTCAGTGGGAGCTTGAGACAAAGAAGTAGAAGACATTAATAAAAATCAAGAGGAAATGAAGAATGCCATAGCTGAAATAAAGAACTCCTTGAAAGGATGTAATCGTAGGTTACAAGAAGCTGAAAACTAAATCAGCAAGAAGACAAGTTAGCAAAAACCACCCAATTAGAGAAGCGAATGCGGGGGGGGGGGGCGGAATTAAAAAGCAGGAGGACAGTTTAAGGGAGATTTGGTACAATATGAAATGCAACAACACTCACATCATAGGGGTACCAGAAGGACAAGAATCAGAGAAAAGAATAGAGAACCTGTTTGAAGAAATAATGACAGAAAACTTCTCTAACATGGTGAAGGAAAAAGTCACACAAGTACAGGAAACACAGAGAATTCCACTCAAGATGACCCCAAAGGACCCACACCTAGACACATCATAATTAAAATGGCAAACATTAAAGACAAAGAAAGAATCTTAAAGGCAGCAAGAGAGAGACAGAAAGTTACCTACCAGGGAGCTCCCATAAGACTGTCATCTGATTTCTCAATAGAAACAGTGCAGACAAGAAGCAAGTAGCATGAAATATACAAAGTAATGAAAAGCAAGGGACTGAATCCAAGACTATTTTATCCAGTAAGGCTATCATTCAAAATTGAAGGTGAAATAAAAAGTTTCACAGACAAAAAAAATGGCTAAAGGAGCTTATTACTACCAAACCAACATTACAAGAAATGCTAAAGGGACTGTTATAAGAAGAAGAAGAAAGAGAAAGAGAGAATGAGGAACACAAACATAAAGAATTAAAATGGCAAAAAATAAGTACCTATCAATAATATCCTTAAATGTAAATGGATTAAATGCTCCAATCAAAAGACATAAGATAGCTGATTGGATAAGAAAATATTACTTATATATATGCTGTCTACAAGAGACCCACCTCAGAATAAAACATGGAAAAATTTTTTCTAAGCAAATGGAAATGAAAAAAGAGCTAGGATAGGAATACTCGTGTCTCAAAAAATAGACTTCCAAATGAAGGCAATAAAAAGAGACAAAGAAGGGCACTACATCCTGGCCTGTGTGGCTCAGTGCATTGAGTGTTGTCCCATGGACTGAGAGGTCCCAGTTTGATTCCCGGTCAGGGCACATGCCCAGGTTGCTGGCTCAATCTCCAGTAAGGGGTGTGCAGGAGACAGCCAATCAATGTTTCTCTCACACATTGGTGTTTCTATCTCTATCTCCCTTCCCCTATCTCTAAAAAAAAATCAATAAAAATTTTTTTTAAAAAGAAGGGCACTACATAATATTAAAGAGATCAATCCAATAAGAAGATATGACCCTGGCAAACATAAATGCACACAATATAGGAGCACCAAAATATATATTTAAACTTCTGGAGAACTTTAAGAGAGAAATTAACAGCAACACAATCATAGTAGGGGATTTTAACATCCCACTGACATCATTGGATAGATCTTCTAGACAAAGAATCAACAAGGAAACAGACACCCTAAATGACTCACTAGATCAGATGGAATTAAATGATATTTACAGAATATTTCACCCCAAAGATGCAGAATATATATTCTTCTCAAGTGGACACAGGACATCCTCAAAGATAAACCACATGTTAGGACACAAACTAAGTCTCTATAAGTTCAAGAAGATTGAAATCATATTAAGCATTTTTTTATCACAATGGCATGAAACTAGAAATCAATTACAATAAAAACACTCAAAAGTATTCAAACGTGTGCAGGCAAATTACCATGTTGTTAAACAATGAATGGGTTACCAAGGAGATCAAGGAAGCAATTTTAAAAACTCCCTGGAAACAAATGAAAATGCACACAACAAAACAAAATCTATGGGACACAGCAAAAGCAGTTCTCAGAGGGAAGTTCATAGCATTACAGGCCTACCTCAAGGAACAAGAAACATTTTAAATAAACTATCTAACCCTATAACTTAAAGAATTAGAGAGAGGATAAAAAGAAAAACCTAGGATATGTAGAAGAAAGGAAATAATAAAAATCAGAGTGGAAATAAATGACATAGAGACTAAAAACACAATACAAAAGATCAATGAAACAAATAGCTGGATCTTTTAAAAGACAAACAAGAATGATCAACCTTTAGCCAGGATCACCAAGAAACGAAAAGAGAGGACCCAACTAAACAAAATCAGATAGGAAAGAGGGGAACTAACAACTGACACCACAGAAATACAAAGCATTGTAGGAAAATGCTATGAACAATTCTATGCCAACAAATTGGAAAACCTAGGCAAAATAAACAAATTTCTAGAATCATCCAGTCTTCCAAAACTCAACCAGGAGGAGTCAGAAAATCTGAATAGACCAATAACAACTAGGGAAATTGAAGCAGTATTAACAAACTCTCACCAAACAAAAGCCCTGGTCCAGATGGCTTCACAAGGGATTTATACCAAACATTCAAAGAACTAACACTTATTTTCCTCAAACTATTCCAAATAATTCAAGAGGAAGAAAGACTTCCAAGCTCATTTTATGAGGCCAGCATAATCTGAATTCCAAAACTAGATAAAGACATTACAAAGAAAGAAAATTACAAGAATATCCCTGATGAATATAGAAGTCAAAATTTTCAACAAAATATTTGCAAATTGGATCCAGCAATATATTAAAAAAATTTATTCACCACTATCAAATGGGATTTGCCACAGGAATGCAAGGCTGGTACAGTATTCATAAGTCAATAAATGTGATACACCATGTAAACAAAATGAAAGATAAAAATTATATGATTATATCAATAGACACTGAAAAAGCATTTGACAAAATCCAGCATTCATTTCTGATAAAAATGCTCAGCACTGCTAATAGAGGGATCATACCTCAACATGATAAAGGCAATATATGAAAACCTACTACCAACATCATATTCAGTAGGCAAAAATTAAAAGCATTTCCCTTAAGAACAAGAACAAGACAGGTATGTCCACTTTTGCCACTCTTATTCATCATATTACTGAAAGTCTTAGCCACAGAGATCAGACAAGAAAAAAATAATAGGCATCCAAATTGGAAAAGAGGAAGTGAAACTGTCATTATTCACAGATGACATGATATTGTACATAGAAAACCAAAAAATCTCTATAAAAACACTACTGGATTTAATAAATGAATTCAGCAAAGTAGCAGGATACAAAATTAACATCCAGAAATCAATGGCATTCTTATACACCAATAATAAACACTCAGAAAAGGAAACTAAAAAAACAATCTCATTTACCATTGCAATAAAAAATATTAAGATAAGCTAGAAATAAACTTAACCAAAGAGGAAAAAGACCTGCACTCAGAAAACTAAAGGACATTGAGAAAAGAAATAGAGGAAGATATGAAAAAGTGGAAGCATATACCATGTTCATGGATTGGAAGAATCAGCAGCATCAAAATGTCCATAACACCCAAAGCAATCTACAGATTCAATGCAATCCCTATTAAAGTACAAACAGCATACTTCACAGATCTAGAAAAAATACTCCAAACGTTTTTATGGAACCAAAAAAAACCCAAATAGCCACAGCAATCTTGAAAAAGAAGAATAAAGTTGGAGGGATCACAATTACCAATATCAGGTTATACTACAAAGCCATTGTAATCAAAACAGCCTGGTACTGGCACAAGAACAGGTATATAGATCAATGGAAGAGAACAAAGAACCCAGAAATCGACCCAAGACATTATGCACAATTAATATTCAACAAAGAAGGTAAAAGCATACAATGGAGAAAAGACAGTCTCTTCCATAAATGGTGTTAGGGAAATTGGAGAAGTACATGCAAAAAAATGAAACTAGACCACCAACTTATGCCATACACGAGAATAAACTCCACATGGATAAAAGATTTAAATACAAGTCATGAAACCATAAAAACCCTAGAAGAAAATGGAGGCAGCAAAATCTCAGACATCACACATAGCAGAATTTTCACCAATATATCTCCTAGGGCAAGAGAAACAAAGGAAAAGAATAATAAATGGGACTACATCAAGCTAAAAAGCTTCTGCACAGCAAAAGAAACCAGCATCAAAGTGAAAAGAAAACTCAGTGTATGGCAGAACATATTTGTCAATGATATATTGGATAATGGTTAATTTCCAAAATATATAAAGAACTCATACAGCTCAATAATAGGAAGATAAACTATCCAATTTAAAAATGGGCAGAGGCCCGGCCCTTGTCACTCAGTGGTTGAGTATTAACCCATGCACCAAGAGGTTGCCAGTTTGATTCCAGGTCAAGGCACATGCCCAGGTTGTGGGCCCAATCTCCAGTGGGGGGCATGCAGAAGGCAGCAAATTGATGTCTTCTCTCATTGGTGTTTCTATCTCTCTCTCTCTCTCTCTCTCCCCCTTCCTCTCTCTCTAAAATTAATAAAGAAAAAAAAATTTATTGGGCAGAGGACCTGAATAGACACTTCTCCAAAGAGGACATGCAAATGGCCAAGAGACATATGAAAAAATGCTCAACATTACTAATCATCAAAGAGATGCAAACTAAAACAACTATGAGGTATCACCTTGCACCTGGCAGAATGACTACCATCAACAAATCATCAAACAACAAGTGCTGGCAAGGATTTGATGAAAAGGGCACTCTAGTACACTGCTGATGGGAATGCAGACTGGTGCAGCCACTGTGAAAAACAATATGGTGTTTCCTCAAAAAATTAAAAATGGAACTTCCATTTGACCCAATGATCCCACTTCTAGGAATATATCCTAAGAAGCCTGAAATACCATTCAGAAATAATGTATGCACCCATATGTTCATAGCAGCGCTATTTACAATAGCCAAGATTTGGAAACAGTCCAAGTGCCCATCAGTAGATGAGTGGATAAAAAGGCTGTGGTACATATACACAATGGAATACTATGCAGCTTTTAGAAAGAAAGACCCTTTGCCCTTTGAGACGACATGGAAGAACCTGGAGAGTATTATGCTAAAATAAATAAGACAAGTATCACATCATCTTACTTATTTGTGAAAAATAATGAAAAAAATAAGCTGATGAACAAAATAGATTCAGAGAAATGGAAGTGGGAAACAGACTGACAAACCTTGGAGGGAAGGGGATGGGGGAAGGAAAGAGATAAACTAAACAACTTATATGCATAACCAATGTACACAGAAAACAGTGTGGTGAAGTCAGTGGGAGGAAGAGAGCAGGGAGGAGGGTGTCAATGGGGGAAAAAGAGGAACATCCATAATACTTTCAACAATAAAGACAACCTTTTAAAAAAGAAGAATGGATGCTCAATGAACTTAGGAAAAGAATAAATTAATCCAGTGAGAACTTGAAAAAGAGATACAAAAGATAAAAGAAGATACAAAACATAAAAAGAACCAGGCAGAAATTAAGAATACAATAATTGCAATGAAAAATACACTAGAGGGAATCAAATAAGATGAAAGAGAGGATTGGATCAGCAATCTGGAAGACAAGGTAGCAGAAATAACACAATCAAAGAGAAAAGGGAAGTTAAAAATGAGGATAGTTTAAGGGACCTATGTGATAACATCAAGCATACCAGAGAGGTTCCGATCAAGATGGCGGCCTAGGTGGACGCGGAATCGCGTCCTCCCACAACCACATCAAAGTTACAACTAAATCACAGAATAACTATCACTTAAAGACCGCATGAAATCAAGCTGAATGGAAGCCCTGCAACTACGAAATTAAAGAAGCAGCAGAATGGAGACGGCATACTGCCCTCCAGGACCCTCCTTGTCGCCTGAAAGGAAACGAGATCCTGCAGCCAGGGGCGTGTGGAAGCTGAGCGACCCCCCCACCACGGAGGAACCCAGGAACGAGGGAGCCGAGCGACCCCCCCACCACGGAGGAACCCAGGAACGAGGGAGCCGAGCGAACCCCCCACCACGGAGGAACCCAGGAGTGAGGGAGCCGAGCGAACCCCCACCACGGAGGAACCCAGGCAGAGCGAGGGAGCCGGGCGACCCCCCACCACGGAGGAACCCAGGCGGAGTGAGGGAGCCGGGCGACCCCCCCCCCACCACGGAGGAACCCAGGTGGAGCAGCGAGGGAGCTGAGCGACCCCCACACCAACGGAGGAACCCAGGCGGAGCGAGGGAGCTGAGTGACCCCCACACCAACGGAGGAACCCAGGCGGAGCGAGGGAGCTGAGTGACCCCCACACCAATGGAGGAAGCCGGCAACACACAGGAGAACTGAGAAAACTGAACAACGAAATTGACCCAGAGACATGGAGGTGGAGTACGGGATGGCGGGCCTCAGAGGAGGGGGGGAGGTGGGGGAAAGAGATAAATCACAGAGCCTATGTGCATGGGTGCATAACCAATGGACATGGACAACAGGGATGGGGACGAGGAGAAGGGGAGGGGGAGGAGGGTGTCAATGGGGGAAAAAAAGGAAAAACATCTGTAACAAAAACAAATTAATAATAAAATAAATTATTTAAAAAAAAAAAAAGCATACCAGAATTCTCATCATAGGTGTACCAGAAGAAGAAGAGAGAGAAAAAATTTGAAAATCTGCTTGAAAAATATAATACAGTCAACCCTCAATTTTGCGAACCTCAATTTAACAGACTTCGGATTTAACAGACAAAATTTCTGGTCTATATGTCATATGTGAAAATTAACATCCTGTTAATTTTAAAATGCTTTTAACCAAGATTTGCTTATAACTAAATTAACAGGTTATTTTTTGTTATTAATTCACTGTTAATTTTTTTTTAATTTTAGCGAGTAGGCCATATGTTGAAAGAAACACTGTAGTAATTTCACCAACATGAGTAAATATTACATATCTACAACTATAGTCTACATATTTAAATGCAAGAGTCACCACTCGTTAACAATGTTCAGCAAAAGATTAGCACGTGATCACACTGCATCACACATGGTAATTGGTTGTGTTGTTGTATGGTGTTACTTTCTGCAGCAGTTTTAACGTGTGCCAGCCGATGTTCCAACATGTGCTAAGCCACACCCCTGCCATGTCCATTTGTTTACTCACAGTGACTGGTGAATATACACATTTACTAGAACTATTCAATATAAATTTATAATTACAGTAATACATACATAAAACTTTTTTATGAAATTAAACTTTTCATACATGCTTCATTTTAATTACACAAACATGTCTACATAAGTGAAAACAGGTAAACTAAATAATTTGTCAATTTTTAACCTATGCATTCAGAAAATCTACTTTATTGTATAATGGACTTTTGGCTTTAATGGACACCCCCTCACCTGAATGAGTCCATTATATTGAGGTTTTACTGTAACTGAAAACTTCCCTAACCTGGCAAAGGAAGTAGACATAGAAATCCAGGAAGCACAGAAAGTCTCAAACAAGATGAACCCAAAGAAGCCCACACCAAGACACATCATAATTAATATACCAAAGGTTAAAGAAAAAGGAGAGAACCATAAAAGTAGCAAGACAAAAGCTCCCACCAGACTGTCAGCTGATTTCTCAATCATAACTATGCAGGCCCAAAGGGATTGGTACAAAACACTCAAAGTGATTAATAGCAAAGACTGAAAGCAGAGGATCCAAGATGGCAGCTTTGTAGGTGGAAGCTATACTCACCTCCTCACAGAACCAAACTGGAATTACAACTAAATCATAGAACAACCAACTGAAGACTAGCTGAACTGAGTCTTATTACCAAAGATTTAAAGAAGCCACATTGAGACTGATTGGAAGGACTGAGATCAGAAAAGGGTTGGCCCTGCACCTACATGTCGCAATTGAGAACCTGGAGGGATATCTCCGCTGCAAAGATGCCCTTCTGAGAAGCATGGGGTCTCAACCCCACCCTAGGCTCCATAGCCCAGAGCACCAGTACCGGGAAAAGGAGCCCGCATAATATCTGGCTGTGAAAATCAGCAGGGATTCCCCCAAGGAGAGACAGGAGTCTGTTAGAAACCCACACACCCTTTTAAAGGACCAGCACATTACATCTCATTTTCTGCAACTCTCTGGCAGAGGGAGTGTGGATCAGAGTTGACTGGAGTCATGCAAGGACAGACTGGGTTGTGTTGCTCTGAAGAGAGAGCTGAAAGGAAAGCTGCTAATGTTCCTGTGCTGAGTCCCTCTCCCACCAGAGATGCCATCTTTCCTGGGTAGAGCACTCCCTTTTATGCAGCATCAGCCTAAGGAAATTAGTCCCATCCTTCCCACTCCCTATCGCCCCACCCTGCCAAAGTCACACCCTTTGAAGAAATCAGCTGCCTTGGCCCATGGTGTAATTTCTTGGAGAGCTCTTTAGGGTGGACTCAAAGGGTGTCAGAGACTGTTTAATGGTTCTGGGGTGGAGGCCATTCCTCTCTCCACACACCTACCTGTGCTGTTCCTCATGGAAGTTCCACTAGCCCCCACCCACAACACCCCATAGCCCCACCCTGAAAAGCTCACACCCTATAGATGAGTCAGCTGGCTGTGGCCAGTCTGGTCCCTCAGAGAAGAATCTCCTGGAAGGTTCTTGAGGAGGGATAGACTAAGTTGTGTGAATCTAGTGTGGGGGTCATTCTTCCATCACCCAACCAGTGTCACCATTCCTGTGCAGAGCCCTCCTTCACAACACCAAGGAAGGTCTGTTTGGACTTAATGAACACTGCTGGCCTTACTGTGATGACTCCCTAAAACTCCACCCTACAATAAAGTTTCATGAACACCCAGCAGGTGGCAGATGGCCTTGATGTACCCTGGGACTTTTTCTGAGTGTCCTCAGACCCAGCACTTGCACCTAGTATGAATCTGTATCAGTCTGGTGAATACCACTCACCCCGTACCTGGTGACTCACTGAGAACCTGCCTCATGCAACTTGTGTACCACCAGAGGCTCTTTCAGTGACTTAACCTTTCAGGCAGCTAGCAGGTAGAGGCACATCTTGGGGTGCCATGAGATTTTAACTGACCTTCCCCTTGGCTAGGTGCTAGTGGAAGCCAGCTTTGGTACACAACTCCCGTGCACACCCAGGACCAGCAGAGGCAGCCAAACTGTGGATCACTTTGTAGCTCCAAACAGGACACAAACAGGCAGCACCTGACATTAACCTGCACCAAAGTCTTTCCCAAGAGGCCCCAGAACCAAAACACCTGGTGGCAGAATTCAGACCACTTCGAATCATGACCCAATTAGCTCCACAAGCAGCACACTCAAAAGGAGATCTCAGCAGGCACCAGACCCTGCTGGCCCAATTCAGTTTTGAGGAGTCAGACCCACACAATACCTCATTCACTGTGGTCAAGGTGAATCCTAACAGTCAGCCAAACTGAGGGTTGAGTCAACCCATCTAGGGGCCAACAGCAATCAAGACTCATCTACAACAGAAGGGCTCACATAACCCACACAAGGGATTCCTTGAGCACCTAGCTTAGGTAATCAGGGAGACTGCACCATTGAGCCCCACAGAACTCCTACTACACAAGGCCAATCTACCAAGACTGGGAGGCATAGAAGAGCTACCAAATACACAGAACAAATATAGAGAGGCAGCCAAAATTGGGAGACAAAGAAATATGCCCCAAATGAAAGAACAAAAGAAATCCCCAGAAAAGGAACTGAATGAAATGGAGGCAACCAAGCTGCCAGATACAGAGTTCAAAACAATGGTTATAAGGATGCTCCAAGAATTAGTGAGAACATCAACAAAAAGATAGCAAGCACACACAAAAAAAGGACATTGAAACCATAAAAAGAACCAGTCAGAAATGAAGAATACAATATCTGAAATAAAGAATACACTAGAAGAAATCAATACCAGGTGAGATAAAGCAGAGGATTAAATCAGTGATTTACAAGATAACATAGCAGAAGATACACAACCAGAGCAGCAAAAAGAAAAATAATTTTTTAAAATGAGGATAGTTTAAGGGACCTCTGGGACAACATGAAGCAAAACAACATTTATATCATGAAAGTACCAGAAAGAAAGGAGAAAGCACAAGGGATTAAGAACCTATTTGAAAAAATAATAATAATGATCGAAAATTTCCCTCACCTGGTGAAGAGAAAAAACCCACAAGTCCAGAAACTGTAGAGTCCCAAATAAGATGAACCCAAAGAGGTCCACTCCAAGACACAAGATAATTAAAGGGCAAAGGTTAAAGAGAAAGAGATAATCTTAAAAGAAGCAAGAAAAAGAGTTTGTTACCTAAAATGGAGCTCTTAGTTGGTTCCTCAACAAAAACATTTCAAGTCAAAACGGATTGGCAAGAAATATTCAAAGTGATGAAAACCAAGGACCTACAACCAAGAATACTCTACCCAGCAAGGCTAACGTTTAAAATTGAGGGAGAAATCAAGAGTTTCCCAGACAAGAAAAGCTAAAGGAATCCATTACCACCAAACCAGTATAACAAAACACATTCAAGGGACTTCTTTAAGAAGAAGAAAGAAGGGCAAGATAGCTGTGACGTAACAAGAGGCTGACTGCCCTTGCTACCAGCCACAGCCTGGATTTACAGCTAAAATACTGTGCTGTCAGCTTAAAAAAACAAGAGAAGTGTAGCTGATTGGACATATTTTGTCTAAGAAACACTGAACACCATTGAGACTGGTAAGAGACGGGGAGTCACAGAAAGGGGGAGCCTTCCCTAAAGCTGGTGCTTGGCTAAGAGGCCCCAGAGATATTGGCTGCAAAGCTTCCTTCCCTAGGGAGTGTAGACTTGCATTCCCACGCAGGGATCCCAAGCCTTTAACAGCAGAGACTGGAAGGAGAACCCACACAGCATCGGGCAGAGGGATCCAGGGGAACTCTGTCTGCATGGGAGGCTGGTTCCCTACCTTCCCAATGAAAGAGCATGCCCAATGGCAACAAGCCCAGTGGAAGAGATTTACCTGGGATCTGACTGCTGGAAGGGTGCACTGAGGTATGTGACTCTAGAAGGGGCCTGAGGGCTGCACCCAACAGTGACTTAAAGAGACCCTCTGCTTTCCTGAAAGACATTGTACAGAGCCACATATAGCTACTGGGATGTGTGGTGAGGGGAAGGGGCAGAGGACTCTCCCACCTCCAGACTGGGATTGGGAATCCTCCCCCGACCTGTGGAGTGCCCAGACTGCTCCATCCTGTGGTGCTGGTGGCAGGGCAGACTGGGGATTTGGGGCCCACAATGAGGAGAGTTAGGAGCTCGAGTGAAGCTGGAAATCTTGGCCCCAGCTTTACTGAGACCAGCTGTGCAGAGAGAACGGAGTTCTGCCTGGGGCTGACGTTGTAACCCCTTCGGCTTGGTTCTGGGACCACGCAAAGCAGGGTTCTTTGTTTGTTTGTTCGTTTTTAGTTTTAGACAGCATCCCAGGGCATCCCCTAGGAAGGCTTGTGTTGGGGAGAAAGAGCTGGCCTTTGTGACTGCATTGTAGGAAGGCTGATCTGTGTGCCCTGTGAGTTTGGCCAGCCAGTCCTGGAAATGAAGAGTGATGCATGTTTACCCCTTCTGCAGGCTGGGAACAACACCCCAAACAGGAAAGGGTGTGGATCAACTCCCTTCAGCCCCAGATAACCCCCGCTAGGTGCAGTTTGGTGGGGGTAGGGAGAACAGCTCAGAGGGGGACATTCCAAGAGTACGACCCTCAGAGGCTATTCTTTAGGACCAGGACGAAATGCTTAGCCTCACACCTGTGGGCTGGACAGGCAACATGCTCTTTTGATCAATCCCACTGAGCCCAGGGCAGCTGAAACTTCTACTGAAGAAAAGGCAGAAGGCTGTATCCAGTGTGAACCTGCACTAGACTGAGGATTTTTGCTTTGAAGCAGAGTTTAATTTCCCCTCATTCAGTCCCTGATGATGAAATCTCTAAGTAAGGGCCCCACTAGTCCTAGCTATGCTAGCCTGGCTCCACCCTAAAGACTCTCTTTGGAAGACGCTGGATGAAGATCAGCCAACCTGGGGGGGCAGGGGGAGTGCGGAGTAGCTCATAGGTGGAGGTGGTCCTCAGGTAATCTCAAACTGACCACAGCTACAACAGGACACAGAGAGCCAAACTTGGACAGCTCCTGACATTGACTGACACAAAATTACCTCCCGGGAAGTGTGTGAAATCATCATACAAAACAGTGAGCTGCAGAAAACAAGCTGGCTAGATAAACTTCACTTGGCTAGCTTTTTTTTTTAGTTCTTTTTTCAGTAGTTTTTCTATTTGTCTGCATTTTCCTGCTTTATTGCTTTAATATTGTTATTAAAATTGTTAACATTTTTGCTCTTTTCTCTCTTGTTTCATTCATATCTCCTTTTGGCCTCCTTTCTTTTCTTACTCTACCTTTTTTTCTTTTCCATTCTTTCTTTTGCTTTACCTTTATCTCACTTCTGTTTACCTTTGCATAACTTTTTTTTCTTTCTTTCCCTGTCTTCCTTTTTTCCCATTTTCCTGTTCCTAATATCTACTCTTATTTTTTACTCTCCCTTCTTTCCTTTCAGAATATTTTTCTGCCCCTTTTCTCTTCCAGTATCCTCATTATTTTTTATTTTACTATTACCAATATTATCTTTTTCTCTCTTTCTTCTTGTTTATAATATGTTTTCTTTTCTCTTTTCTAATTCTCTTTTCTTTTGTGGTTGCTTTTGCTGTTGTCAGGATTTTTGTATGTTCTTCTTTGTTTCCTGTTTGGTTTGGTTTGGTTTGGTTTGGTTTGGTTTGGTTTGGTTTGGTTTGGTTTGGTTTGGTTTTACCTTGTCAGAGACTGTACAACAGCTCACATGACATGGTAGTGGCTGTGACTTACAGTTAGCTAGCCTGAGAGGAAAGCCCATCCACAAACAAGACAAAAATAATCAGGACCCAATTACAAAAGGATAGCCCAAAGAATGAACAAAAGGGTAATGTATGAAGCATATACATCAGTGTACAAGAAAACTGTACCACTGAGGTCCACAGGACATTTACTACAAAAGCACACCCAACCAAGACTGTGAGTCATAGCAAGCAGATCAAATATAGAGATTTTTTTTAAAAAAAGAGTCAATTAAAATGAGGAGACAAAGAGCCCTGGCCAGTTTAGCTCAGTGGTTAGAGCATCAGACCATGACAAAAGAGTCGCAGGTTTGATTCCAGTCAAGGGCATGTACCTCAGCTGTGGTTCAGTCCCCAGCACTGGTTGGGGTCATGTAGGAGGCAGCCAATTGATGTGACTCTCTCACATTAGTGTTTCTCTCTCTCTCTCTCTCTCTCTCTCTCTCTCTCTCTCTCTCTCTCCCCCTCCCCTCCAACTTTATTTGAAAACAAATGAAAAAATATCCTCGGGTTAGGATTTAATTAAAAAATACGGACACAAAGAAACAGACCCTAAATTAAAGAAAAAAAGAAATCACCAGAAAAAGACCTAAACAAGGTAGAAGTAAGCAAGTTATCAGATGTAAAGTTCAGAGTAATGGTTATAAAGATGTTCAAGAAGACTAGCCAGTGTGGCTCAGTGGATTGTGCATCATCCCATGGACTGAGAGGTCTTGATTCGATTCCCAGTAAGGGCACATGCCCAGGTTGTGGGCTCTATCCCCAGTAGAAGGTGTACAGGAGGAGGCCGATGGATGTTTCTCTGTCACATCGATGTTTCTATCTCTTTCTCCCTTCCATTCTCTCTAAAAAAAAATCAATAAAAATATTTTTTAAAAAGATGTTGCCCTAGTTGGTTTTTCTCAGTGGTTAGAGTGACAGTCTACGGACCAAAGAGTCACAGGATTCAATTCTGGTCAAGGGTACATGCTTCACTTGCAGTTAGGTACCCATCCCTAGTTGGGGTTGTGTGGGAGGCAACCAATCAACGTCTCTCTCTCACATTCATAGTTCTCTCTCTCTCTCCCTCCCTC
Source organism: Tadarida brasiliensis (assembly GCA_030848825.1). Classification (NCBI taxonomy): domain Eukaryota; kingdom Metazoa; phylum Chordata; class Mammalia; order Chiroptera; family Molossidae; genus Tadarida; species Tadarida brasiliensis. The sequence goes on from CM061280.1 coordinate 89,648,920, forward strand.
CCACTCTATCTGAAGATAAATAGGAAAATATCCTCGGGTGAGGATTGAAAATAAATACATAATTTTTTAAAAGATGTATAAGGAACTTAGTGAAAACTATAAGAAACTTAATAGGAACTACAAGGAATTTAATGGGAAACGCAAGGAACTTAGTGGAAGCTAAATCAGCGTGAGGAAATATATAAAAATTATGAATAAGAATAAGATACAAATAAAGAATACTCTTTAACATCAAGACTATGTTAGAAGGAATTAAAAGCAGGCTCAATGAAAAAGAGAATTGAACAAATGAATTAGAAGACAAATGTGAAAAACCTACAGCCAACATCATACTAAATGGGAAAAATTAAAGTATTTCCCTTAAGAACAGGAACAAGACAGGGATGCCCACTTTTGCCACTCTTATTTAACATAGTACTGGAAGTCATAGCCACAGCAATTAGATAAGAAAAAAAAATAAAAGGGATCCAAATTGGAAAGAAGGAAGTGAAACTGTCATTATTTGCAGATGACAAGATACTGTACATAGAAAACCCTAAAGACTCCATCAAAAATCTACTAGACTTAATAAATGAATTTGGCAAAGTAGCAAGATACAAAATTAACGCCAAGAAATTGACGGCATTCTTATACACCAATGATGAAATCACAGAAAGAGAAACTAAAAAACAATCCCATTTACCATCACAGCAAAACAAAATTAAGATACCTAGGGATAAACTTAACCAAAGAAGTAAAGGACCTCTTCACAGAAAACTACAGATCATTGAAAAAAGAAATAGAGGAAGATATAAAGAAGTGGAAGCATATACCTTGCTCATGGATTGGAAGAATTAACATTATTAAAATGTCCTTACTACCCAAAGCAATCTATAGAGTCAATGCAATCCCCATCAAAATACCAACGACATATTTCACAGAACTAGAACAAACACTCCAAAAGTTTATATGGAACCAAAAAAGACCCTGAATAGCTACAGCAATCTTGAAAAAGAAGAATAAAGTAAGAGGGACCACATTACCAGATTTCAGGTTATACTACAAAGCCACTGTAATCAAAACAGCCTGGTACTGGCACAAGAACAGGCAGATAGATCAATGGAACAGAACAGAGAACCCAGAAATTGACCCAAGACAATATGCTCAATTAATATTTGACAAAGGTGGCAAGAGCATACAGTGGAGTCAAGACAGTGTCTTCAATAAATGGTGTTAGGAAAATTGGACAGCTACTTGCAAAAAAATGAAGCTAGACCACCAACTTACACCATACTCAATAATAAACTCAAAATAGATAAAAGACTTAAATGTGACTCGTGAATCCATAAAAATTCTAGAAGAAAATGCAGGCAACAAAATTTCAGACATCATACGCAACAGAATTTTCACTGATACAACACCTAAGGCAAGAGAAACAAAGGAAAAAATGTACACATGGGACTACATCAAACTAAAAAGCTTCTGCACAGCAAAAGAAACAACCATCATAACAGAAAGGGATCCCACTATATGGGAAACCATAACTGCCAATGATGCATCAGATAAGGGGTTAATTTCCAAAGTATATAGAGCGCTCATACAAGTCAACAAAAGGAAGATAAAGAACCCAATTAAAAAATGGGCAGAGGACCTAAATAGACACCTCTCCAAACAGGACATACAAATGGCCAAGAGACATGACAAAATGCTCAGTGTCACTAATCATCAGAGAGATGAAAATTAAAACAACTGTGAGAGCCGGGCGACCCCCCCATCACGGGGGAACCCAGGCGGAGCGGGGATGCCAGGCGACCCCCCCCACCACGGGGGAACCCAGGCAGAGCGGGGGTGCCGGGCGACCCTCCCCACCACGGGGGAACCCAGGCGGAGCGGGGGTGCCGGGCGACCCCCCCCACCACGGGGGAACCCAGGCGGAGCGGGGGAGCCGGGCGACCCCCACACCAACGGAGGAAGCTGGCAACACGCAGGAGAACTGAGCAAACTGAACAACGAAATTGACCCAGAGACATGGAGGGTGGAGTATGGGATGACGGGCCTCAGAGGAGGGGGGGAGGTGGGGGAAAGAGATAAATCACAGAGCCTATGTGCATGGGTGCATAACCAATGGACATGGACAACAGGGATGGGGAGGAGGAGAAGGGGAGGGGGAGGAGGGTTTCAATGGGGGAAAAAAAGGAAAAACATCTGTAACAAAAAAAATTAATTATAAAATAAATTATAAAATAAAATCAATAAAGGAAAAAAAAAAAAACTGTGAGGAATCACCTCACACCTGTCAGAATGGCCGCCATCAACAAATCATCAAAAAACAAGTGTTGGCGAGGGTGTGAAGAAAAGGGAACTCTAGTATACTGCTGGTGGGAATGCAGACTGGTGCAGCCACTGTGGAAAACACCATGGTGTTACCTCAAAAAGTTAAAAATTGAACTGCCATTTGACCCAGTGATCCCACTTCTAGAAATATGCCCTAAGAAACCTGAAACACCAACCAGAAAAAATATATGTACCCCTATGTTCATAGCAGCACTATTTACAATAGCTAAGATCTGGAAACAGCCCAAGTGTCCATCAGTAGACGAATGGATAAAAAAGCTGTGGTACATATACATAATGGAGTATTATTCAGCTGTAAGAAAGAAAGATCTCTTATCCTTTGAGACGACATGGAGGGACCTGGAGATTCTTATCCTAAGCAAAACAAGCCAAGCAGAGAAAGACAAATATCACATGATCTCACTTATTTGTGGAATATAATGAACATGACAGTCTGAGGAACAGGGTAGACCCAGAGAGGTGGATGTAGGGTACAGACTGACAACCCTCAGAAGAGGGGGTGGGGAGGGAGGGAAGAGATAAACCACAGAACTTATATGCATGTACGCATAACTGATAGACATGGACAACAATGCTGGGGATGGGGTGGGGGGGGATGGGGAGGAGGGTGTCAGTGAGGGAAAAAGCAGAAACATCTGTAACAAAAACAAATTAATAATAATAATAAAAAAGCATTTCCCTTAAGAACAGGAACCAGGCAGGGATGCCCACTTTTGCCACTCTCATTTAACTTAGTACTGGAAGTCATAGCCACAGCAATTAGATAAGAAAAAAAAATAAAAGGGATCCAAATTGGAAAGAAGGAAGTGAAACTGTCATTATTTGCAGATGACAAGATATTCTATATAGAAAACCCTACAGACTCCATAAAAAATCTACTAGATTTAATAAATGAATTTGGCAAAGTAGCAGGATACAAAATCAACATCAAGAAATTGATGGCTTTATTATACACCAATAATGAATTCACAGAAAGAGAAACTAAAAAAACAAATTTACACTTTACCATTGCAGCAAAAAAAATTAAGATACCTAGGAATAAACTTAACCAAATAAGTAAAGGACCTGTTTATAGAAAACTACAGGACATTGAAAAAAGAAATAGAGGAAGATATAAAAAAGTGGAAGCATATACCTTCTTCATGGATTAGAAGAATTAACATCATTAAAACATCCCCACTACTCAAAAACAGTATGTAGATTTAATGCAATCCCCATTCAAATACCAAAGACATATTTCACAGAAATAGAACAAATACTCCAAAAGTTTATATGGAACCAACAAGACCCCAAATAGCCACAATTGTGAAAAAGAATAACAAAGTAGGAGGGATCAAAATACAAGATATCAGGTAATACTACAAAGCCACTGTAATCAAAACAGCCTAGTACTGGCACAAAAACAGGCATATAGATCAATGGAACAGAACAGAGAACCCAGAAACTGACCCAAGACATTATGCCCAATTAATATTTGACAAAAATGGCAAGAGAATACAATGGAGTAAAGCCAGCCTCTTTAATAAATGGTGTTGGGAAAATTGGACAGCTACATGAAAAAAAAATAAAGCTAGAACACCAACTTACACCATACATAAGAATAAACTCAAAATGGATAAAAGACTTAAATGTGTCTTGTGAATCCATAAAAATTCTAGAAGAAAATGTAGGCAACAAAATTTCAGACATCACATGCAGCAGAATTTTCATTGATACAATGCCTAAGGGAAGAGAAACAAAGAAAAAAAATGAATACACGGGACTACATCAAACTCAAAAGCTTCTGCACAGCAAAAGAAACAAACATTAAAATGGAAAGGTAACCCACTATATGGGAGAGCATAATTGCCAATGATACATCAGATAAGGGGTTAATTTCCAAAATATGTACAGTAGTCATACAATTCAACAAAAGGTAGACAAAGAATGCAATTAAAAAATGGGTAGAGCCCTGGTCGGTTTGGCTCAGTGGTTAGAGCGTCGGCCCACGGACCAGAGAGTCCTGGGTTCGGTTCCCATTAACAGCATGTACCTCAGTTGCAGTTTGTCCCTGGCCCTGGCGGGGGTTGTGTGGGTGGCAACCACTTGATGTGTCTCTCATATCGATGTTTCTCTCTCTCTCTTCCTCCTTCTCTCCCTCACGCTCTATCTGAAGATAAATGCAAAAATGTCCTCGGGTGAGGATAAAAAAAAAAAAAAGTGGGTAGGGGACCTAAATAGACACCTTTCCAAACAGGACATATGAATGGCCAAGAGACATATGAAAAAATGCTCAACATCACTAATCATCAGAGAGATGCAAATTAAAACAACTATGAGGTATCACCTCACACCTTCCAGAATGGCTGCCATCAACAAATCATCAAACAACAAGTGCTGGCGAGGGTGTGAAGAAAAGGGAACTCTAGTACACTGCTGGTGGGAATGCAGACTGGTGCAGCCACAATGGAAAACAATATGGTGTTTCCTCAAAAAATTAAGAATTGCACTGCCATTTGACCCAGTGATCCCACTTCTAGGAATATATCCTATGAAGCCTGAAACACCAATCAGAAAGAATGTATGTACCCCTATGTTCATAGCAGCACTATTTACAATTGCTAAAATCTGGAAACAGCCCAAGTGTCCATTAATAGATGAGTGGATAAAAAAAAAAAAGCTGTGGTACATATATATAATGGAATATTATGCAGCTGTAAGAAAGAAAGATCTCTTACCCTTTGAGACAACATGGAGGGACCTGGAGAGTATTATGCTAAGCAAAATAAGCCAATCATAGAAAGACAAATGTCAAATGATCTCACTTATTTATGGAATATAATGGACAAAATAAGCTGATGAACAAAATAGACCCAGATACATAGAAGTAGGGTACAGACTGACAAACCTCAGAAGGGGGGGGGGGAGATAAGCCAAAAACCGTATATGCATATGTGCATAACCAATGGACATAGACAACAACGCCGTGGGGAGGCAGGATCGGGAGGAGGATGTCAATGGGGGAAAAAGGAGAAACATCTGTAACAAAAATAAATTAATAAAAAAGTAATTAAATTAAAAAAATTTTTTTCTTTTTTTTAACTTATCTTTATTGTTGAATGTATTACAGATGTTCCTCATTTTTCCCCCACTGCCCCTCTCCTCCCCATTCCCGCCCCCCTCCTGCCTTTCCCCACACTGTTGTCTGTGTCCATTGGTTATGCATATATACATATAAGTTCTTTGGTTTATTTCTTCCCACCCCCCCTTCCCTTTGAGGTTTGTCAATCTAACAACCAATTTGTACTTCCCTTCACCTTTTTCACCCATTCCCCCAACCCTCCTCCCATCTGGTAACCAACAAAAGTTCTCTGTATCTTTGAGAATGTTTCTGTTCTGCTTGTTCATTTTGTTTGTAGATTCAACTGTTGATAGATATGTACTTATTGCCATTTTGTTTGTTCATATTTTTTTATCTTTTTCCTCAAAAAGACCCTTCAACATTTCATATAGTAATGGTTTGGTGGTGATGAACTCCTTTAGCTTTTCCTTGTCTGGGAAACTCTTTGTATGGCCATCGATTCTAAATGACAGCTTTGCAGGATAGAGTAATCTTGGTTGTAGGTTCTTGCTTTTCATCACTCTGAATATTTCTTGCCATTCCCTTCTGGACTGCAAGGTTTCTTTTGAGAAATCAGCTGACAGTCTTATGGGAACTCCCTTGTAGGTAACTAACTGCTTTTCTCTTGCTGCTTTTAAGATCCTCTCTTTGTCTTGAACATTTTGCATTTTGATGATGATGTGTCTTGGTGTGGGCCTCTTGGGGTTCATCTTGTTTGGGACTCTGTGCTTCCTGGACTTGTATGTCTGTTTCCTTCACCAAGTTAGGGAAGTTTTCTGCCATTATTGTTTCAAATAGGTTTTCGATTTCTTGTTCTCTCTCTTCTCCTTCTGGCACCCCCAAGATGCGAATGTTGGCACGCTTGAAGCTGTCCCAAAGGCTCCTTACACTATCCTCATTTTTTTGGATTCTTTTTTCTTTTTGCTGTTCTGATTGGATGTTTTTTGCTTCCTTATATTCCAAATTGATGGTTTGCTTCTTGGATTTACCTACTCTACTATTGATTCTGTGTAAATTATTCTTTATTTCAGTTAGTGCCTCCTTCATTTCTAACTGTGCATCCAGCATTTCTGACTGGTCCTTTTTTATGCTCTTGAGGCCCTCACTGAGTTCACTGAGGTTCTCACTAAGTCCACTGAGGTTCTCACTAAGTCCATTGAGCATCCTTATAAACAGTGTTTTGAACTCAGCATCTGTTAGGTTGCTTAACTCCATTTCACTTAGTTCTTTTCCTTGAGTTTTGTTCTGTTATTTCATTTGGGACCTGTTTCTTTGTCTCCTCATTTTGGCTGCTCCCCTGTGTTTGTTTCTATGTATTACTTAGCGAGAGGTGTGGGGCTAGCTGAGACCAGATGCTGCTTGTTTGAAAGAATTTAGGAAAAGCTGAAGCAGGATCCAAGACAGGCCAATCCTATGGTAAAGCAACTGGCAACAGCTTGGATGGGTCTGGAAGTTGGGTGGGGCGGGGCCTCAGGGAATCACCAGGGCGGGGCAAACAGTGTGAGCCAGGTTGCTGGAGTCCCAGATATGGCGGCGTCTGCCGGCCTAGGGAAGGGCTCACCAAAGGAACAAAGGCCTCTGATAGCACATCTGCCCAGGAGAAAGCTGCCTCTCCAGCCCTCGCTCCAATGCCAAACAGCTCAGTTCTTCCCCATATGACTCTAGTGCCTTTCAGGCTCCCTCCTGCACGCTGGAGCCTGGAGAGAGCGAGTCCGAGTAAGTCCGTGTGCGGACCCTTTAAGAGGAGCTGCCAGGGGCTCCAGCTGCCTCAGCCTCAGTTCCCGCTGGTTTTTCCAGCCAGAAGTTATGGGGACTTCTCTTCCTGGCACTGGAACCCTGAGCTCAGCGCCTGGTGTGGGACGGGGACCCCTCAGTCCTCAAGGAGGACCTTCCCAGCCTAGGTGTCCTCCTAATTTTTATCCGCCACTCGTGGGTGTGGGACCAGCTTGTTGTGCCTCCACCCCTCCTACCAGTCTCGATGTGGCTTCTTCTTTTAATTTCATAGTTGTAGGACTTCCATTCATCTTGATTTCAGGCAGTTTTGAATGATGTTTGTTCTGTAGTTTAGTTGTAACTTTGATGTGGTTGTGGGAGGACACGATACCATGTTTACCTATGCCGCCATCTTGACCAGAAGTCTCAAAAATTTTTTTCTTTATTGATTTTAGAGAGAAAGGAAAGGAGAAGGAGAGAGAGATAGAAACATCAATGAGAGAGAACATCAATTCGCCACCTCCTGCATGCCCCACACTGGAGATTTGGTCCACAACTTGGGCATGTGCCCTGACCAGGAATCGAACCAGTGATCTCTTGGTGCATGGGTCGATGCTCAACCACTGAGCCACACTGGCTGGCCTAATTAATTAATTTTTAAAAAGAAATTTAGGAAAGAAGTATTATCTCATTGGCAAACCCTTAAGGTTTCAAAAATAAATTATTTAAATATAGAGACTGAAAAAAAAGAAGACAAGGTAGGAAAAAACACTATCAGAACAGTAAAAAGAAAAAAAAAAACTTTAAAAGCATGAGGCCAGTTTAAGGGAACTTTGCACCAATATGAAATGGAACAACATCCACATTATAGGGGTACCAGATGAAGAAGAAAGTAGTCAAGGGATAGAGACCTGCTTGAAGAAATAATGACAGCACACTTCCCTATGCTGGTGAAGGAAAAAGCCACATAAGTTCAGGAAGCTCAGAAAGTACCAATCAAGATGAACCCAAAGAGACCCACTCCAAGACACATCATAATTAAAATGGCAAACATTAAAGACAAAGAGAGATAAAAGACAAAGAGAGAATCTTAAGAGCAGCAAGAGAGAGACAGTCAGTGACTCACAAGGAGCTCTTATAAGCTCTCAGCTGATTTCTCAACAGAAACACTACAGGCCAGAAGAAAATGGCATGGTCCGGCCAGTGTGGCTCAGTGGTTGAGCGTCAACCCATGCACTAAGAGGTTGCTGATTCGATTCCCGGTCAGGACACATGCCCAGGTTGTGGGCCTGATCCCCAGTGGGGGGCATGCAGGAGGCAGCCAATTGATGTTCTCTCTCATCGATGTTTATATATCTCTTTCTCCCTCTCACTTCCTCTCTCTCTAAAATCAATAAAGGAAAAAAAAAAAAGAAGAGAATGGCATGAAGTATTTAAAGTAATGAAAAGCAAGGATCTAAAACCAAGACTACTTTATCCAGCCAGACTATCATTCAAAATTGAAGGTAAAATAAATGGCTTCTCAGACAAAAAGAGCTACAGAAATGTATTGCCACCAAACCTGAAATGCAAGAAATGTTAAAGGGACTGCTATAAGAACAGGAAGAAGAAATAGAGAGGGAGACAGGAACACAGATATAAAGAATATACCTGGCAATAAATAAGTACCTATTGATAATAACCTTAAATGTAAATGGATTAAATGCTCCAATCTAAAGACATGGGGTAGCTGAATGCATAAGAAACATGATCCATATATATGCTGTCTACAAGAGTCCCACCTCAAAACAAAAGACTCACATAAAGATGAACATGAAGGGATGGAAATTTTTTTCCATGTAAATGCAAAGGAAAACAATTGGGGGTAGCAATACTTATATCTGACAAAATAGACTTCAAAGCAAAAGCCTAACAAGAGACAAAAAGGGCCACTACATAATACTAAAAGGATTAATACAACAAGTGAATATAACCCTGGTAAACACATGTGCACCTAATATAGGAGCACCTAAATATATAAAAAATATCATGGAAGACTTTAAGGAAGAGATCGATAGCAATACATTCATTATAGGGACTTTAACACTCCACTGACATCACTGGATAGATCTTCTATACAAAAAAAACAACAAAGAAACAGTGACCTTAAATGACACACTATATCAGAGGCATTTAATTGACATTCACAGAACATTTCACCTCAAAGCTTCAGAATATACATTCTTCTCAACTGCACAAGGGACATTCTCAAAGACAGACCACATGTTAGGACATAAATTAAGTCTCTACAAGTTCAAGAACAGTGAAATCAACTATGGCCAGTGTGGCTCAGTTGTTTGGTGTCATCCTGTGCACCAAAGTGTAGCTAGTTCAATTCCCGGTCAGGGCACATGCCCAGGGTGCGGGTTTGGTCCCCAGTCAGGGTGAATATGGGAGGGAACTGATTGATGTTTCTCTCTCACATCTATGTTGCTCTCTCCCCCCCTTCCTTCCTCTCTCTCTCTCTCTCAAAAAATCAATTTTATAAAACATAGTTTAAAAAACAAAAGATTGAAATCATATAAACCATCTTCTCAGATCACAATGGCATGAAACTAGAAATCAACTACAATGAAAACACTCAAAATCATTCAAACACATGGAGGGTAAATAGCATGTTATTAAACAATGAATGGCCTGGCTGGTGTGGCTCAGTGGTTGAGTGTCGACCCATGCACCCAGAGGTCGCCGGTTTGATTCCCGGTCAGGGCACATGCCCAGGTTGTTGGCCCGATCTCCAGTGGAGGGCATGCAGGAGGTGGCCAATCGATGTTCTCTCTCATTGATGTTTCTGTCTCTCTCTTCTTCTCCCTTCCTCTCTCTCTAAAAATCAATAAAGAAAAAAATTAAAATAAAATAAACAATGAATGGATTACCAATTAAATCAAGGAAGAAATTTTAAAACTCCCTGAAAACAAATGAAAATGACCACACAACAGCCTAAAATCTACGGGACACAGCAAAAACAGTCCTTAGAGGGAAGATCATAGCATTACAGACTTACCTCAAAAAACAAGAAAATTTTCTAATAAACTAACCCTACAACTAAAAGAATTAAAAACAACATCAAGAAAAGCCCAGAGTGAGTAGAACAAAGAAAATAATAAAGATTAGAGCAGAAAATAATTACATAGAGACTAAAAGCACAATACAAAAGGTCAATGAAACCAAGAGCTGCTTTTTTGAAAAGATAAACAAGATTCATAAACCTTTAGCCAGACTCATCAAGAAACAAAGAGGGCCCAAATAAATAAGAACAAAAATGAAAGAGGTGAAGTATAAACTGACACCGCAGAAACACAAAGGATTGTAAGAAAATACTACGGACAACTAAATGCTAACAAATTAGACAACCTGGGAGAAATGGAGAAATTTCTAGAAACCTACCATCTTCCAAACCTCAATCATAAAGAATCAGAAAACTGGAACAGACCAATAACAACTAATGAAATTGAAGCCATAATCACAAAACTCCCAGCAAACAAAAGTCCTGGACTAGATGCCTTCACAGAGGAATTTTACCAAACATTCAAAGAAGAACTAACACCTATCCTCCTCAAACAAATCCAAAAATTTCAAGAGGTAGGAAGACTTCCAAGCTCTTTATATGAGGCCAGCATTATCCTAATTCCAAAACCAGATAAAGACATTAAAAAGAAAGAAAATGATAGACCACTATCTGTGATGAACATAGATGCTAAAACCCTTAACAAAATATTAGCAAATAAGATCCAGCAATACATTTAAAAGATCATACACTATGACCAAGTGGAATTTATTCCAGGGATTTAAGGCTGGTACAATATTGACAAATCAATAAATGTGATACATCACATTAACAAAATGGAGAATAAAAATCACATGAAAATATTAATAGATGCAGAAAAAGCATTCAACAAAATCTAGCACCCATTTTCAATAAAAACTCTCAGCAAAGTGGGGATAGAGGGATCATACCTCAAAATAATAAAGGCCATATATGACAAACCTAAAGCCAACATCATATTCAAAAGGCAAAAACTAAAAGTTTTTCCCTTAAGAACAGGAACAAGACAGAGATGTCCGCTTTCACCACTTTTTTTTTCCTTTTAAACTTATCTTTATTGTTGAATGTATTACAGATGTCCCTCCTTATTTCCCCCTTTGACGCCTCCACCCCACTTCCACCCCCCTCCTGCTTTCCCCACACTATTGTCTGTGTTTATTGGGTATGTGTATGTACATATAAGTTCTTTAGTTTCTCTCTTCCCGCCTGACCTCCCCCCTTCCCTTTGAGGTGCGTCAGTCTAACAACCAATTTGTATTTCTTAATCCCTTCATCTTTTTCACCCATCCCCCCAACCCCCCTCCCATCTGGCAACCAACAAAAAGTTCTCTGTATCTATGAGTCTATTTCTGTTCTGCTTGTTCATTTTGTTTGTATATTCAACTGTTGATAGATATGTATTTATTGCCATTTTATTGTTCATATTTTTTTATCTTCTTCTTCTTCAAGAAGACCCATCAACATCTCATACAATACTGATGTGTCTTGGTGTGGACCTCTTTGGGTTTATCTTGTTTGGGACTCTCTGTGCTTCCTGGACTTGTATGTCTGTTTCCTTCACCAAGTTAGGGAAGTTTTCTGTCATTATTTTTTCAAATAGGTTTTCAATTTCTTGCCCTCTCTCTTCTCCTTCTGGCACTCCCATGATGCAAATGTTGATAGGCTTAAAGTTGTCCCACAGGCTCCTTATACTATCCTTGTTGTTGTTGTTTTGTTGTTGTTTTCTTTTTTCTTTTTGATGTTCTGATTGGGTGTTTTTTGCTTCCTTATATTCCAAATCAATGGTTTGCTTCTTGGCTTCATCTATTCTACTATTGATTCTCTGTAAATTATTCCTTATTTCAGTCAGTGCATCCTTCATTTCTGACTGGTCTTTTATTATGCTCTTGAGGTCCTCACTAAGTTCCTTGACGTTCTCACGAAGTTCCTTGAAATTCTCACTAAGTTCATTGAGCGTCCTCATAAGCAGTGTTTTTAACTCTGCATCTGTTAGATTGCTTATCTCCATTTCATTTAGTTCTTTTCCTGGAGTTTTGTTCTGTTCTTTCATTTGAGACATGTTTCTTTGTCTCCTCATTTTGGCTGCCTCCCTGTGTTTGTTTCTATGTATTAGGTAGAGTTGCTATGTCTCCTAGGCTTCATAGGGTGGCCTGTTGTAGTAGGTGTCCTGTAGGGTCCCGTGGCACAGCCTCCCTGATCACCCAGCTGGGCCCTCGAAGTGCACCCCTCATGTGGACTTTACATCCTTCTGCTGTAATTGAGTCTTGATTTCTTTTGACATGTCAATGGGAAGGTTTTACTTGGGCTGATCAGCTGCAAGGACTGGCTGTGCTCACTGACCACCTGACTACCATGGATGATCAGCTGTGCAGGGGCCCACCACACAGAGCAAGACTTACTTCAGCAGGGCTCTGGTACCCACTGAGTCCATTCCTTGAGTGTGTCACTTGTGGAGGTGGTTAGGTGGTGGTGCTTTGATATGGTCTGAAGCTGTCCACTGGGTGTTCCTGCTCTGGGGCAAGGTCAGCCACTGCCTGTGTTCTACCTGGTGCCACTAGGCATAAATTATAAAGCAATCTGCTGATGGCTGCTTCTTACGCTGGACTTGGAGGTGCCCAAGTGAAGCCAAAGTGTGAACCAAGGCTGGCTGCTTCTAGTGCCAGGCCTAGAGCCACTTAGTGAGAGGTATGGGGCTCGCTGTAGCCAGATGCTGCTTGTTCGAGAGAATTTAGAAAAATCTGAAGCAGGAGCCAAAACAGGCCAATCCTATGGTAAAGCCCCACATTCGCCACTTTTATTCAACAAAGTACTGGAAGTTCTAGCCACAGTGATCAGACAAGAAGAAAAAATAAAAGGCATCAAAATTGGAAAGGAAGAAGTAAAAATTGTGTTATTAACAGATAACATGATATTGTAACTAGAAAACCCTAAAGACTCCACCAAAATAACTGCTAGATTTAATAAATGAATTTGGCAACATAGCAGGATACAAAATTAACATCCAGAAATTGATGGCATTTTTATACACCAATAAAGAACAATCTGAAATAGAAACTTTAAAAAAATCCCATTTACTATCACAACAAAAATTAAGAACTTTGGAATAAACTTAACCAAGGAAGTAAAAGACCTATACTCAGAAGATTAAAGGACATTGCAAAAAGAGATAGAAGAAGATATAAACAAATGGAATAGTATACTATGATCATGGATTGGAAGAATTAACATCATTAAAATGTCCATATTACCCAAAGCAATTTATAGATTAAATGAAATCCCTATGAAAATGCCAATGGCATATTGCACAGATATATAACAAAAACTCCAAAAATTTATATGGAACAAAAGAAAAACAACCAATTATCTGCAAAAATCTTGAGAAAAAATAACAAAGTAGGAGGGATCACAATACCAGATATCAAATTATACTACAAAGCCATTGTAATCAAAACAGCCTAGTACTGGCACAAGGACAGGCATACACATCAATGGAACAGAACAGAGAACCTTGAAATCAACCCAAGATACAATGCTCAATTAAAATTTTAATAACAAGGCAAGAACATACAATGGAATAAAGACAATCTCTTCAATAAATGGTCTAGGGCAGCGGTTCTCAACCTATGGGTCGTGACCCCTTTGGGGGGTCGAACGACCCTTTCACAGTGGTCGCCTAAGACATAACAGTAGCAAAATTAAAGTTATGAAGTAGCAATGAAAATAATTTTATGGTTGGGGGTCACCACAACATGAGGAACTGTATTAAAGGGTCATGGCATTAGGAAGGCTGAGAACCACTGATCTAGGGAAAATTGGACAGGTCCATGCAAAATAAAATGAAACTAGACCATCAACTTACACCATACTCAAGAATAAACTCAAAATGGATATAAGACTTAAATGTAAGTCATGAAACCATAAAAATCCTCGAAGAAAACAAAGGCAGCAAAATTTCAGACATCTCACATAGCAGAATTTTCACCAATACATCACCTAGGGCAAGAGAAACAAAGGAAAAAAATAAACAAATGAGACTACATCAAACTAAAAAGCTTCTGCACAGCAAAAGAAACCAGCATCAAAATGAAAAGAGAACTCACTGTATGGGAGAACATATTTGCCAATGATACATTGGATAAGGGGTTAACTTCCAAAATATATAAGGAACACACACAACCCAACAAAAGGAAGACAAACAATCCAAATAAAAATAGGCAAAGGACCTGAATAGAAACTTCTCCAATGGGGACATATAGCCAGGAGACATATGAAAAAAATGTTCAGCGTCACTAATCATCAGAGAGATTCAAACATAAAATGACTATGAGGTATCACCTCACACCTGCCAGAATGGCTAACATCAATAAATCAACAAACAACAAGTGCTAGTGAAGATATGGAGAAAAGGTACTCTAGTACACTGCTGGTGGGAATGCAGACTGGTGCAGCCATTATGGAAAACAGTATGGAATTTCCTCAAAAAATTAAAAATTGATCTGCTGTTTGATCCAGTGGTCCCACTCCTAGGAATATATCCTAAGAAGCCTGAAACACCAATCAGAAAGAATATATTCACTGCTATGTTCATAGCAGCACTATTCACAATAGCTAAGATCTGAATACAGCTCAAGTGCCCAACAGTAGATGAGTGGATAAAAAGTGGTGGTACATTTACACAATGGAATATTATGCAGCTGTAAAAAAGAAGTATCTATTACCCTTTGAGACAGCATGGATGGACCTGGAGACTATTATGCTTAGTGAAATTAGTTGATCAGAGAAAGACAAGTATCACATGATCTCAGTTATAGGTGGAATCTAATGAACAAAATAAATGGAATAATAAAATAGAACCAGAGGCATGGAAATGTGGAACAGACTGATGAACTTCAGAGGGAAGTGGTGGGGAGGGGGGCGGGAAGAGATTAACCAAAGAATTTATATGCGTATATGCATTACCCATGGACACAGACTATAGGGTGGTGAAGGCCTGGGGCGTGACAGGAACCAGGAGGGGGGGGCAATGGAGGGGTAAGCAGAGGGGGGGACATCTGTTATACTCTCAACAATAAAAAAATTTTAAGGTCATTTTTTATTGTTAATCCTCATCTAAGGTAATTTTCCACTGATTTTTAGATAAGAGTGGGAGGAAAGGGGAGAGAGAGACAGAGAAACATCAATGTGAGAGAGACACATTGATTGGTTGCCTCCCACACTGCCCCGACGGGGGTCAGGAATCAAATTTGCAACCCAGGTGCATGCCCTTGACTGAGAATCAAACCCGAGACCCTTTAGTCCATGGACCAATGCTCTAACCACTGAGCCAAATTGGCCAGGGCTATATAAAGATTTTTTTAAAGAACAATTCTGAATTGAAGAATATAGTAACTACAGTGAAAAATACCTTAGAAGGTATTGAGAGCCAATTACATCATCCAGAAGAATGGATTAGCAACCAGGAAGATATAAAAGTGGAAATCACCCAATCAAAACAGCAAATAATTAAAAAGAGCTTTTTTAAAATGAGGATATTTTAAGGGACCTCTGGGAGAATATCAAGCATGCCAACATTCACATTATAGGTATCACAGGAGAAGAGAGAGAAAGGAGCAGAATGTTTATTTGAAGAAATAATCACTGAAAATGTTCCAAATGTGGAAAAGGATAAAGACATCCATGTCCAGGAAGCACAAAGAATTCCAAACAAGATGAACTCAAAGAGACCCACACCAAGATATATTGTAATGAAAATGGCAAAAGTTAAAGATTTTTAAAAAACAATCTTGAAGGCAGCAAGAAGAAAATTAATTACATACAAGGGGAAGCCCATAAGGCTATCATCTAATTTCTCAGCAGGAATTTTAGACCAAAAAGGAGTGTCAGAATATATTTAAAATGCATAAAGGTAGGAAACCACTACCTATAATACTCTATGCAGTAAGATTATCATTCAGAATTGAAGAAGAGATAAAGAGTTTCACAGACCAGTGAAAATTAAAGGAGTTTATCACCATTAAACTGGCTTTACAAGAAATGCTAAGGATTTTCTTTAAGCAGAAAAGAAAAGGCCATAATCAGAAATAAGAAAATACATGAAAGAAAAATATCTAACATTTAAAGGCAAATATATAATAAACACAGTGAATCGGCCACTTAAAAGGCTTATATGAAGGTTAACAGACAAAAGGAGCAAAATTAACTATAACTACATAAACAGTTGGGAGATACATAAAACAGAGGTCTAAAATATGATGTCAAAAACATAAAGCATGGTGGGGAGGGTAAAATCATAGTACTTTTAGAATGCATTTGAACTTAAAAACCTATCAGCTTAAAATAGACTGCTGTAGATATAGATGGACATATATGAACATTATAGTAACCAAAAACCTAAAAAAATGGACAAAAATAAACAGAAAGAAACGCAAGCAACATTTTTAAAAACCAGCAAACAGAGAGGAAAAGAGATCAAGAGAAAAAGAAAGGAACAGAAACAAACTACAAAACAACCCAAAAACAATTTACAAAATGGCATTAAGTACATACCTATCAATAATTACTTTAGCCCTGGCCAGTTTGGCTCAGCGGTTGGAGCGTCAGCCTGCGGTACAGAGAGACCCGGGTTCGGTTCCCGCTAAGGGCATGTACCTCGGTTGGAGTTTGTCCCCGGCCCTGGTTGGTCGTGTGGGTGGCAGCCACTCGATGTGTCCCTTTCACGTCAATGTTTCTCTCTCTCTCTCTCTCTCTTCCTCTCTCTCCCTCCCACTCTGTCTGAACGAAAAAATGTCCTCAGGTGAGGATAAAAAAATAATAATAATAATTACTTTAAATGTAAATAGACTATATGCTTCAATCAAAAGACATAAGGAGGCTGAATGCATCAAAAAAGATCCATCTAAATGCTGCCTGCCAGACAGTCACTTTAGATCAAAGGACACACACAGACTGAAAATGAAGAGAGGGGAAAAAATATTCCAGACAACTAGAAATGAAAAGAAATCTGAGGTAGCAATACTCATATCAGACAAAAGAGATTTGAAAAGAAAGACTGTAAAAAGTGACAAAAGACATTGTATAATGATAAAGGGATCAATAAAAGAAGAGGATATAATAATGGTAAACATCTATACACCCAACATAGAAACACTTGAGTATATAAAACAAATATTAACAGCCATAAAGGGAGAAATTGATGGTCTACAATAATTGTAGGGGACTTGGACCCACTTAAATCAGTGGACAAGTCATCTGGACAGAAAATCAAGGAAACAATGCCCTTAACTCTCACATTAGACCAGATTCTCTGAATAGATATTTTTAGAACATGTCTTCCAAAAACTGCACATGAAACATTCTCCAAGATTTATCACATATTAGGCCACAAAACAAATCTCAATAAAATCAATAAAACTGAAATCATGCCACTCATCTTTTACAACCACAATGCTATGAAACTAGAAATCAACTGCAAGAAGAAAACTGGGGAAAAAAAAAAAAGGCACATGAAGACTAAACAACATGTTACTAAAGAACCAAAGGATCAGAGTAAATCAAACAGGAAATCCAAAAATACCTTGAGACAAATGACAATGAAAACACAACTCCCCAAAATTTATGGGATACAAAAAAGTATTTCTAAGAGGAAGTTCATAGGTATACAGCCCTACCTCAACAAACAAGAAAATCCCAAATAAACAACCTAACATTATACCTAAAGGAACTAGGAAAAAAAGAGAAAAAGCCTGAGTATGTAGAAGGAAGGAAATAGTAAAAATCAGAGCAGAAACAAATAAAATAGAAACTAAAACAGCAGGAAAAAGTCAATGAAACAAAGAACTGCTTCTTTAAAAAGATAAGAAAAGTTGATAAACCTTTAGCCAGAATCATAAAGAAAAAAAAGGAGAACCCAAAATATATAAAATCAAAAATGAAAGAGAAGTTACAATCGACACTACAGCAATACAAAGGATTGTTAAAGAATACCATGAACATTTATATGCCAACAAATTGAAAACCTAGAAGAAATAATTTCAGAAGAATACAACCTTCCAAGACTGAAATCAGGAAGAAACACAAAATCTAAATAGACAAGTTACTAGCAATGAAATTAAAGCAGTAATCAAAAAAGTCCCAACAAATAAAAGTCCAGGACAAGATAACTTCATAGGTAAATTCAATTAAAATTTAAAGAATTAATAACTATTCTCAAACTATTCCAAAACATGGAAAAGGAAGGATGCTTCCAAACATATCCTACGAGGCCAGAATTACCCTGATAGCAAAACCAGACAAAGACACTACAAAATAAGAAAATTACAAGCCAATATCCCTGATAAATATAGATATAAAAATTCATAACAAAATATGAGCAAACAGAATTCAACAATACATAAAAAGAATTATACACCATAATCAAGTGTGATTTATTCCAAGGATTCCAGGATGTCTCAATATCAGCAAATCAATCAATGTGATACACCACCTCAACAAAGCCAAGAAAAATATACAGTCATCTCAATAGATGTATTAAAAATGTGACAAAATTCAACATCCATTTATGTCACTAACTTAACAAAATGGGTATAGAGGGAACATACTGCAACATCATAAAGGCTATATATGACAAACCCAGATAATATCACACTCAATGATAAAAAGCTAAAAGCTTTTCTTCTAACATCAGGAACAAGATATGGATGCCCATGATCACCACTACTGTTCACTGTATTATTGGGAAACCTAGCAACAGCAATCAGACAATAAAAAGAAACATACAGCATCCAAATTGGAAAGGAAACTGTCACTATTTGCAAATAACATGATACTATATATAGGAAACCCTAAAGATTCCACCAAAAAACTATTAGAACTGATAAATGAATTCCGTAAACTTGCAGGATAAAAAATTAATATACAGAAGTCCATTGCATTTCTATACACTAATTACAAATGATCAAAAGGAGAAATTAAAAAAACAATCCAATTTACAATTGCATCAAAAATAATAAAATATCCTTGAATAAATTTAACCAAGGAGGTGAAATACCTGTACTCTGAAAACCATAAGACACTGAAGAAATAAATTGAAGATACAAATAAATGGAAGGTTATACCATGCTCAGGGATTCAAAAGATAAATATCATTAAAATGTCCATACTACCAAGAGCAATCTACAGATTCAATGCAATCCCTGTCAAAATACCAATGGCATTTTTCTTGGAACTGGAACGAATAATCCTAAAATTTATATGGAACCACACAAAAAGCTGAATAGACAAAGCAATATTAAGAAAGAAGAACAAAGTTGGAGGTATCATTCTCCCTGACTTGAAATTATAGCACAAAGCTACAATCAAAACAGTATGGTTCTGGCACATAAACAGACACATAGATCAATAGAAAAGAATAGAGAGCCCAGTAATAAACCCTTGCTTATATGGTCTATTAATCTATGACAAAGAAAGCAAAAATACACAATGGAAAAATGACAGTCTCTTCTAATAGCAGTGTTAGAAAGACTGGACAAATACATGCAAAAATAATGAAACTGGATCATCCTCTTACACCGTATACAAAAACTGAGAATTTATTGAAGACTTAAATATAAGACCCAAAACCATAAAACTCCTAGAAGAAAACAGAAGCAGTAAACTCGCTGACATTGCTCTTAGTAACTTTTTTTTTCCTTTATTGATATCAGAGAGAGAGGCAGGAGAGGGAGAGAGAGAGAGAAACACCGATGAGAGAGAACATCGATTGGCCGCCTCCTCCATGCCCCCCACTGGGGATCTGGCCCACAACCCAGCCATGTGTGCTGACCGGGAATTGAACCGGTGACCTCTTGGTGTATGGGTCGATGCTCAACCACTGAGCCACACCAGCCAGACAAGCTCTTAGTAATGTTTTTTTCTGATATATTTCCTCAGGCAAAGGGATAAAAAGAAAAAAATAAACAAATATGACTACATCAAACTCAAATGTTTTTGCACAGCAAAAGAAACTATCAACAAAAATCAAAGACAACCCACCAATTGGGAGAATATATTTGCCAATGATCCATCCAATAAAGGGTTAATATCCAAAATTTATAAAGAATTCATAAAACTTAACACGAAAACAAACAATCCAATTTAAAAATGGACAGAGGATCTGAATAGACATTTCTCCAAAGAGGACATACAGATGGCCAATAGACATGAAAAATTGCTCAACATCACTAATCATCAGAGAGATGTAAATTAAAACCACAATGAGAAATCACCTCATACCTGTCAGGATGGCTATCATCAATAAATTCACAAACAAGTGTTGACAAGGATGTGGAGAAAAGGGAACCCTCATGCATTTTTGGTAAGATTGCAAATTGGTGCAGCCACTATGGACAAAACAATATGGAGATTCCTCAAAAAACTAAAAATGGAGCTACCTTATGACCTAGCAATTCCACTTCTGGGTATATATCCGAAAAATTCCAAAGCATTAGTTCAAACAGATATACACACCCCTATATTCACTGCAGCATTATTTACAATAGCCAAGATATGGAAGCAACCTATGTGCCCATCAATAGGTGAGTGGAAAAAGAATTGGTGGTACAGCCCTGGTCGGGTGTCTCAGTTGATTAGAGTGTCATCCTGTACAACAAAAGGGTTGCGGTTTTGATTCCTAGTCAGGGCACATACCTAGATTGTGGGTTTGATCCCCAGTTGAGGAAAAATAAACTTAGACTCTGACCTCATATCTATACAAAAATTATCATAGACCTAAATGTAAGAGATAAAATTTTAGAAGAAAATAGAGGGGAAAAAACCTGTATGGACTTGGGTTAGGCAAAGTGCTCTTAAATATGACAACAAAAGCATAATTCAAAAGAGAAAAATTTGTTAACTTGGATTTCTTTAAAATTTAAAATGATTATACTTTAAAAGATACCATTAAGGAAATAAAAAGACAAGCCATAGACTATGAGAAAATAGTTGCAAATCATATTTTATATAAAGAACTTATATTTGCAATATATAAAGAACACTTACAATTCAACAATATGGAAACAAACAACACAACTATATAAATAAGTAAATTATTTATATAGACATTTTACCAAAGATAAGACAAGAATGGCTAATAAGTACATATGAAAATTCTCAACCTCATTTGTCATAAGGGTAATGCAAATTAAACTACAATGAGATACCACTGCACAGCTGCTAGAATTGCTACAGTAAAAAACAGACAATAACAAAAATTTAATAGAATTTGAACAAACTGGGCCTTTCATTCATTGCTGGTAGAAATTTAAAATAATGCAGCCTCTGGAAAATGGCTTGGCCATTTTGTAACAAGTTAAATATAATTTTACCATATTCTGCAGCAACTCCATTCCTAGTATCAAAACATAAAAAATAAAAACATAAGTTCACTCAAATTTTGTACATAAATGTTTATAGCAACATCACAATAGACACACTATGGAAAAATCCAAGTGTGCATCATCCAGCGAATAAATAAATAAAATGTCATAGATCCATAAAATTCATAATAGATCCATAAGATTCAATATTAAAAGGAAAGAACTACTGAAACATGCAACTTTATGGAGGAACCTCAAAAACATTATGCTGAGAGAACCCAAAGGCAAAAGACCACATATTATATGATTTTATTTGTATGAAATATTTAGAAAAGGGATATATATTAGAGACAAAATAGGTTAATGGTTGCTTGGAGTTCAGGATGGGAATTGGGATTAAGTGTCCATGGGCATAAAGGATTTGAGGGAGGATAATGTAACTGTTCTAAAAATGGATTGAGGTGATGAATGTACAATTCTGTAAATTTACTAAAAATCATGGTATTGTACATTTTTATTTAAGTATAGTTGATATACAATATCATATTCATTTCAGGTATGAAATATAGTGATTCAACATTCTATATACCTTATGATGTGAGGTATGATCACCATACTAAGTCTAGGAACCATCTGTCACCTTGAAAAGTTATCACAAGATTGACTATATTTCCCTTCACCGTTTTCACCCGTCCCCCCACCACCCTCTCCTCTGGCAACCATCAGCTTAGTCTGTTTCTAAAAGTCTGTTTTTGTTTTATTTCTTTTTTAGATTACACATATGAATGAAATCATATGGTATTTGTCTTTCTCTGTTTGACTTGTTTCACTTAGCATAATACCCTTTGGATCCATGTTGTTACAAATTACAACATTCTGTTCTTTTTATTGCAGAGTAATATTCCATTGTATATATATTACATCTTCATTATCTATTTATATATCAATGAACACCTAAGTTGCTTCCATATCTTGGCTATTGTAAATAATGCTGCAATGAACATAGGAGTGCATATATCTTTTGAATTAGTGTTTTTGTTTTCTTTGGATAAACACCCAGAGGTGGAATTGCTGGGTCAAATGGTAGTTCTATTTTTAGGTGTTTTGTTTGTTTGTTTGTTGAGGAATCTACATACTGCTTTCCACAGTGGCTACACCAATCTGCATTCCCACCAACAATGTATGAGGGTTCCCTTTTCTCCACATCCTTGACAACACTTGTTATTTCTTGACTTTTTTATAATTGCTATTCTGATTGGAATGAGGCAGCATCTCACTGTGGTTTTGATTTGCATTTCACTAATGATTAGTGCTGTTGAGCAAACTTTCATATGTCTATTTGCCATCTGTATATCTTCTTTATATTTCTGTGGTATCTGTTGTTACTTCTCTTTCATTTCTGATTTATTTAGGTCCTCTCTCTCTCTTTCTTTATGAGTCCAGTTAAAGGTTTATCAATCCTTTTACCTTTTCAAAGAACCAGCTCTTGGTTTCATTAATCTTTTGTATTGTTTTTTTAGCCTCTGTATCATTTATTTATACTCTGATATTAATGTCTCTTCATGTCCTCTGACCCTTTATTTGACCAGGTTGTTTATTTTCTGATTATTGGGATGCATGAGTCCCTTATATATTTTGGATTCCGACCCCTTATTGAATATATCATTGACAAATATATTCTCCCATTCAGTAGGTTGTTTTGTCATTTTGTTGATGGTTTCCTTCGCCATGCAAAAGAATTCTAGTTTGACATATTCGCATTTTATTTTTCTTGTTTTATTTACTTATTTATTTATCTTTATTGTTGAAAGTATTACAGATGTGCCCCTTTGTCCCCACCCCATTGACCCCCTCTACCCAGCTCCTACGACCCCCAGGCCTTCACTGCTCTATTTTTCTTTGTTGCCCTTGCTCAGTGGGACATATCCAGAAAGATATTACTAAGATGATGTCAAAGAGTTTATTTCCTTTATTTTCTTCTAGGAATTTCATGGTTTGGGGTCATAGTTTTAAATCCATTGAGTTTATTATTGTATATGGTGTAAGACAGTGGTCCAGTTTCATTTTTTGCATGTATTTCTGGGCTCTCCATTCTGTCCATTGATCTATGTGTCTGTTTTTTCTTCCAGTATCATACTGTTTTGATTATCATAGCTTTGTAATATAGTTTGAAATCCAGGAGCATGATAGTTCCAACTTTCTTCTTTCTCAAGATCGGTTTGACTATTCATGGACATTTGTGGCTCCACATAAATTTTATGATTATATTTTTCTAGTTCTGAGAAAAATACCATTGGTATTTTGATAGGGATTGTATTGACTCTGTACATTGCTTTGGGTAATATGAATATTTGAACAACATTTATTTTTCCTATCCATGAGCACAATATATTCATCCATTTATTTATGTCCTCTTTGATTTCTTTCTTTAGTATCCTATAGTTTTCAGAGTACAGGCCTTTCACCTCCTTTGGTAAGTTTATTCCTAGGTACTTTATTTTTTTTTTTATGTGATTGTAAATGTAGTCTGAATTTCTCCTTGTGATTGTTTCTAATAAGTGGATAAAAATGTGACAGATTTCTATACATTAATTTTGTATCCTGTTACTTTACTGGATTCAATTATTCTTAAAAATTTTGGTGCAGTTTTTAGGGTTTTCTATATATAGTATATGTTATCTGCATAGAGCAGCAGTTTTACTTTTCCTTTCCAATTTGAATGCCTCTTATTGCTTTTTATTGTCTGAATATATTGAATAAGAGTGTGGGAGAGCCCTGGCCAGTTTTGCTCAGCACTTAGAGCGTCAGCCCATGAACCAGAGATTCCCGAGTTCAGTTCCCACTAAGGGCACATACCTTGGTTGCAGTTCGTTCCCGGACCCAGTTGGGGTCATATGGGTGGCAACCAGTCGATGTGTCTCTCACAGATCACTGTTTCTCTCTCTCTTCCACCCTCTCACCCTCCCGTTCTATCTGAAGATAAATGCAAAAATGTCCTCTGGTGAGGATAAAAAATAAAAATAAAAAAAAGTGTGGGAGAGGGCAACCTTGTCTTGCTCCTGATCTTAGAGGAAAAGCTTTCAGGTTTTAACCACTGAGTACAATGTTAAGTGTGGGTTTCTCATATTATGTTGAAGTAAGTTTCCTCTATACTCACTTTATTGAGAGTTTTTATTACAAATGGATGTTGAGTTTTACCAAATGCTTTTTTCTGCATCTATTGAAATAATCACAGGAAATTTTTCCTTGGTTTTGTTGATGTGGTGGATCATGTTTATTGATTTGTGGATACTAAAACATCCTTGCATCTCTAGGATAAATCCTACTTGATAATGGTGTATATCCTTTTAATGTATTGTTGAATTTGGTTTGCTTATACTGTGTTGAGAATTTTTGCATATATGTTCATCAGTCATATTGGGTTGTAATTTTCTTTCTTTTTTTGTGGTGTCTATATCTGGTTTTGGTATCAGGGTAATGCTGGCCTTATAGAATGAGTTTGGAAGCATTCCTGCTATTTTCGTATTTTGGAATATTTTGAAAAGGATAGGTATTGATTCTTTTTTTTTCTCCAATTTTTATTCATTTATTTTTGTTACAGATGTTCTCCTTTTTCCCCCCTAGACCCCCTTCTCCCAATCCCACCCCCCCACCCCCCAAGCATTATTGTCTGTGTGCATTGGTTATGCATACATGCATATAAATTCTTTGGTTCATCTCATCCACCACCCCCCCCCCACTCTGAGGTTTGTCGGTCTGAACCATACTCAATTCTATGTCTCTGGGTCTATTTCGTTCATCAGCCCACCTTGTTCATTATATTCCACAAATAAGTGAGATTATATGGTATTTGTCTTTCTCTGATTGGCTTATTTCACTTAGCATAATACTCTCCAGGTCCCTCCATGTTGTCCCAAAGGATAAGAGATCTTTCTTTCTTACAGCTGCATAGTATTCCATTGTATATATGTACCAATGCTTTTTTATCCACTCATCTATGGATGGACACTTGGGCTGTTTCCAGATCTTAGCGATTGTAAATAGTGCCTCTATGAACATAGGGGTACATATATTCTTTCTCATTGGTGTTTCAGGCTTCTTAGGATATATTCCTAGAGGTGGGATCACTGGGTCAAATGGCAATACAATTTTTAATTTTTTGAGGAAACACCATACTGTTTTCCATAGTGGCTGCACCAGTCTGCATTCCCACCAGTAGTATACTAGAGTCCCCTTTTCTCCACACGCTCACCAATACTTGTTGTTTGATGATAATTTCTTGATGTTAATTTTGTATCCTGCTACCTTCCCGAATTCGTTTCTTAAATCTAGCAGATTTTTGCCCTGGCCAGTGTGGCTCAGCAGTTAGAGCATCAGCCCGCGGACCTGAGGGACCTGGATTCGGTTCCCGCTAAGGGCACGTACCTCGGTTGCAGTTTGTCCCCAGCCCCGGTTAATATTGTGTGGGTGGCAGCCAGTCAATGTGTCTCTCTCACATCGATGTTTCTCTCTCTCTCTCTCTCCCTCCCTCTCTATCTGAAGATAAAAGCAAAAATGTCCTTGGGTGAGGATTAAAAAAAAAATTCTAGCAGATTTTTGATGGAGTCTTTAGGGTTTTCTATGTATAATATCATGTCATCTGCAAATAATGACAGTTTCACTTTCTCCTTTCCAATTTGGATCCCTTTTATTTTATTTTCATGTCTGATTGCTGTGGCTAAGACTTCCAGTACTATGTTAAATAAGAGTAACAAAAGTGGGCATCCCTGTCTTGTTCCTGTTCTTAAGGGAAATGCTTTGAGTTTTTGCCCATTGAGTATGATGTTGGCTGTAGGTCTTTCATATATGGCCTTTATTATGTTGAGATATGATCCCTCTATTCCCACATTGCTGAGTGTTTTTATCAGAAATGGGTGTTGGATTTTGTCGACTTGCTTTTTCAGCATCTATTGATATGATCATATGGTTTTTATCTTTCATTTTGTTTATGTGGTGTATCACATTCATTGATTTGAGAACATTGTACCAGCCTTTCATCCCTGGGATGAATCCCACTTGGTCATTGTGAATAATTTTTTTGATGTATTGCTGGATCCGATTTGCTAGTATTTTGTTCAGGATTTTGGCATCTATGTTTATCAGGGACATGGGCCTGTAGTTTTCTTTCTTTGTAGTGTCTTTTTCTGGTTTTGGAATTAGAATTATGCTGGCCTCACAAAATGAGTTTGGGAGTCTTCCTTCTTCTTGAATTTTTTGGAATAGTTTGAGGAGAATGGATGCTAGTTCTTCTTTGAATGTTCGGTAAAACTCCCCCGTGAAGCCATCCAGGCCTGGGCTGTTGTTTGCTGGGAGAGTCTTGATTACATCTTCAATTTCCTTAGTTGTTATTGGTCTGTTCAAGTTTTCTATCTCTTCCTGGTTCAGTTTTGGGAGACTATGCGTTTCTAGAAATGTGTCCATTTCACTTAGATTGTCCAATTGTTGCCGTATAATTGTTCATAGTATTTGTTAATGATCCTTTGAATTTCTGTGATGTCAGTTGTTATTTCTCCTCTTTCATTTCTGATTTTGTGTATTGGGGTGCTCTCTCTTTGTTTCTTGTTGTGTCCAGCTTAGGGTCCATCAATCTTGTTTATCTTTTCGAAAAACCAGCTCTTTGTTTCATTGATCTTTTGAATTTTTTTTTTTTTTTTTGGTCTCTATGCCGTTTATTTCTGCTCTGGTCTTTACTATTTCCTTCCTTTTACTTACTCTGGCGTTTTCTTTTTGTTTGCTTTCTAGTTCTTTAAGTCGTGAGGTTAGATAGTCAATTAGAAATTTTTCTTGTTTCTTGAGGTAGACCTGTAGTGCTATGAACTTCCCTCTCAGAACTGCTTTTGCTGCATCCCATAGATTTTGTGTTGTTGTGTGTTCATTTTCATTGGTTTCCAGGAAGTTTTTTATTTTATTTATTTATTTATTTATTTATTTATTTATTTATTTATTCATTTTTAATCCTCACCTGAGGACATTTTTGCATTTATCTTCAGATAGAGCGGGAGGGAGAGAAGGAGGAAGAGAGAGAGAGAAACATCAACGTGAGAGACACACATCGAGTGGCTGCCACCCACACAACCCCAACCAGAGCCAGGGACAAACTGCAACCAAGGTACGTGCCCTTAGTGGGAACTGAACCCGGGACTCTCTGGTCCATGGGCTGACACTCTAACTGCTGAGCCAAACCGGCCAAGGCTCCAGAAAGTTTTTAATTTCTTCCTTAATCTTCTTGGTAACCCATTCATTGTTTAATAACATGCTATTTACCTCCATATGTTCAAATGTCTTTGCATGTTCATGTTGCATTTGATTTCTAGTTTCATGCCATTATGATCTGAGAAGATGCTTGATATGATTTCAATGTTCTTGAACTTGTAGAGACTTAGTTTGTGTCCTAAAGTGGTCTATCTTTGAGAATGCCCCATGTGCACTTGAGAAGAACATGAATTCTGCAGTTTTGGGGTGTAATTCCCTGTAGATATCTATTAAATCCATTTGATCTAGTGCTTCATTTAGAGTCTCTGTTTCCTTGTTAATTTTTGTCTAGAGGATCCATCCAGTGATGTCAGCGGGGTGTTGAAGTCCCCTGCTATGATTGTATTGCTGTCGATTTCTCCTTTGAAGTCCTCCAGAAGATTTTTAATATATTTTGGTGCTCCTATATTGGGTGCATATATGTTTACCAAGGTTATATCTTCCTGTTGGATAGACCCTTTTAATACTATGTAGTGGCCTTCTTTGTCTCTAGTTATGGCCTTCATTTTGAAATCTATTTTATCAGACATGAGTATTTCTACTCCAGCTTTTTTTCCCTTTCCATTTGCTTGGAAGATTTTTTCTATCCCTTCACTTTCAACCTATGTGAGTCTTTTGTTGTGAGGTGGGTCACTTGTAAACAACATATACGTGAGTCATACTTTCTTATCCAATCAGCTACTCTGTGTCTTTTTATCAGAGCATTCAATCCATTTACATTTAAGGTGATTATTGATATGTACTTATTTATTGCCATTTTTGTTTAGTGTGGTTATATTTTTCTTCCTATTTCTTCTACTAATTACAGCAGTCCTTTTAACATTTCTTGCAGTGCTGGTTTGGTGCTAATATATTCCCTTAGCCTTTTTTTTTTTACTAGGAAGCTCGCTATTTGACCTTTTATTTTGAATGATAGCCTTGCTGGATAGGGTAGTCTTGGATTCAGATCCTTGTTTTTCATGACCTTGATTACTTCATGCCATTTCTTTCTGGCCTGTAGTGTTTTTGTTGAGAAGTCAGCTGATAGCCTTTCGGGGGTTCCTTTGTAGGTAACCTGTTGCTTATCTCTTGCTGCCTTTAGGATTCTCTCTTTGTCTTTAATTTTTGGCATTTTAATTACTATGTGTCTTGGTGTGGGCCTGTTTGGGTTCTTCTTACTTGGGGCTCTCTGTGCTTCTTGAACTTGAATGCCTTCTTCCTTCACCAAGTTAGGAAAGTTTTCTGTCACTATTTCTTCAAATATATTCTCTAACCCTTGCTCATTTTCTTCTTCTTCGGGGACTCCTATGATGCAAATATTATTATGTTTCCAGCTGCCCCACAGTTCTCTTAAGTGGTCATCCTGTTTTTTAATTGTTTTTCCTTTTGGTTTTCTGATTGGTTGATTTTTTCTACCCTGTCTTCTAATTCACTGATCTGGTCCTCAGCTTCCTCTACTTTGATGTTTAGTCCTTCCAATGTGTTCTTTATTTCTGCTATGTCATTCTTCATTTCTTCTTGCTGCTTCTTCATTTCCAATTGGTTCATTTTCAATGTTTCTATATCTTTACTCATGGTGTTGATGTCCTTACTCATGCTGCTGAGCTTCCTCAAGATCATGGCTCTGAACTCTACCTCTGATAACTTGCTTAATTTTATTTCATTTATCTCATCTTCAGTAGAGGTCTCTTGTTCTTTCATTTGGGATGTGTTTCTTTGCTTCACCATTTTGGCTATCTCAGTGGGCTTTGGAGCCTGCCAAATTTTCCCTGTGGGTGTTGGTGTTCTGCTGTTTGTGGCTCCCTCGACTGGGTTTGCATGAGCATGGGAGGACCCACATTAAACACCACTGTCAAGTCTTACTTTCCTGGGTAGATTTGCAATCCCAGGAAAGGTTCAGTTATCCTCTAGCTCTTTGCCTGGAGGCTATTAGTCTCAGTTACTTGAAGAGCCTTGGGTTCTCTTTTTTTTTTTTTTTTTTCCTCACCCGAGGACATTTTTTCATTTTTTGTTCAGATAGAGTGGGAGAGAGAGAGAGAGAGAAACATCGACGTGAAAGGGACACATCGAGTGGCTGCCACCCACACGACCAACCAGGGCCGGGGACAAACTGCAACCGAAGCACATGCCCTTAGCAGGAACCGAACCTGGGTCTCCTTGGACCGCAGGCTGATGCTCTAACCGCTGAGCCAAACCGGCCAGGGCAAGCCTTGGGTTCTCAATTGAATGAAAAACTTCCTCAGGTGTTCAGCATAAGAGGATTTCCTGAGGGTGGGGCAGATGCTGGTTGTTAATGAGCCTCAATTTGCATTTCTTTGGCCCAGCTGGGTGGGGTTAAATCTCAGAGGAAGGGGCTGCTGGTTCTCCCCAGAGATCCGGCTAGGAGCAAGATGGCCACCATTCTGCGTGGCCACAACTCAGCAAAAACTTTGAGCACCCTCCAAATCCCAAGTGTCCCCACACAGTTCCAGTCCAGTCCACCCTCCCTCAGCTGGAGCCCAAGGTGAGTGGCTGTAGCTAATTTAGTGCTCTGTCCCAGCCCTCTGCGCTGTGGAGCCAGCTTGGGATTTTAACCCCAGGGCACTGCTCACAGCTAAGACCACTGCTGTGCGTGGGCTCTCATGCCTTTGCAGACCTACCAGGCTGAATTCAATGTCCCTGGTTATGTGGTCCTCTCAAGCTGCTTTTCTGTTGCTTTTTCCCAACGATTTGTCTTTGTTTTAGTTGTAATTCCAGTTTGGTCCTGGGAGATTGTCTGTGTAGCTTCCATTCACTCCACCACCATTTTGGAATCCCACAAGTAACCGAAATATTTCTCAGTTGCAGTTCGTCCCCTCTGGTTGTGGTTGTGTAGGTAGCAACCAGTCGATGTGTCTCTCTCACATGGATGATTCTCTCCAGTCTTAGTGTATCAAGTTAATCAGTTCTGCAAAAACTTCATTAATCTGGGATTCTATTTCAGTAAACTGGATGTCCACTGACCCTTTCAAGGAATTGTGCCAGAAAAAGGTCTGAGTTGTAATCACTGAAGGCTCCCCATAGCACCATTCACCATGTGCTGAGTTTTGGGTTCGATCCCTCCTAGACGTGTATATGAGAGGCAACTGATCAATGTTACTCTCTCACAGCAATGTTTCTTTCTCTCCTTCTTTCCTCTCTCTCTTGCCTCTGCCAGCAGTTGGGCCCTCGGTCCTCCCTGTGACCATCCATTGGTCCCAGTAGCGTTGGAGGGAAGACAAAAGGGGAGTCTCCGTGGTTGAGACAGGCTCTCAGCAGGGTGAGAGGAAGGACTCGGGAGAAGAGCCCAGGTGGTGGGGCCGCTCCTGCCCCTGATGCTTCCAATTCCCCAGGGCTGGAGGTGTCGAAGAGGTCGTGTCCTCAGGATTGTGGCACCAGGAGTGCAGCACTGGCCTCTGGCACAGAGACTGAGCTCTGGGACGCAGCAGGTTGGGGTGGTGAAGCTGGGCTTATCACACGTTTTTATCCACTCATCTCTTAATGGACACTTGGTTTGCTTTCATATCTTGGCTATTGTAAATAATGTTGCAATGAACATGGGGGTGCATATATTCTTTTTAATTAGTGTTCTAGATATCTTTAGATATATATACAGAACTGGAATTGCTGGGTCATGAAGCAATTTTATGTTTAATATTTTGAGGAACTTCCATGCAATTTTCCTTAGTGGTTGCACCAATTTGCATTCCCATCAACAGTGCACGAGTGTTCCCTTGTCTCCATATACTCACCAACACATTTTTTTTAAATGATTGATGATAGTGATTCTGACAGCTACAGGGTGATATCTCATTTTGGTTCTAATTTGTATTTCTCTGATGATTAGTACTGTTGAGAAACTTCTCATATGTCTATTGACCATCAGTTGGTCCTCTTTAAAAAAGTGTCTATTCAGGTCTTCTGCCCACTATTTAATTGGGTTGTTTTTCTGGTGTTGAGTTGTCTAAGTACAAATTTTGGATAGTAACCCCTAATCAGATATATTATTGGTGAATATCTTCTCCCAATCAGTATGTTGTCTTTTCATTTTGTTGATGGCCTCCCTTGCTGTACAAAAGCTTTCAATCTGATAGAGTCCCATTTCTTTTTTCCCTTTGTTTCCCCCTTGCCTGGGGGAGATATAGCAGAAAATATATTGCTGAGAGAAGTGTCAGAGATTTTACTGCCTATGTTTTCTTCCAGGAGTTTTATAATTTCTAGTCTTACATTTAATTATCTAATCCATTTTGAGTTTGTTCTTGTATATGCTGTAAGAAGTTGGTCTAGATATATTTTTTTGCATGTACCTGTCCAATTTTTCCCAACATAATTTATTAAATAAACTGTCTTTACCCAATTGTATCTTCTTGCTTCTTGTTTCTATTGTCATAGATTAATTGACCATATAGGCATGGGTTTATTTCTGGCTTCTTTATTCTCTTCCATTCATCTATGTGTCTGTTTTTATACTAGTACCATGCTGTTTTGATTACTTATAGCCTTGTAGTATATTTTGATATAAGGTAGAGTGATACCTGCCACTTTGTACTTCTTTTTGAAGATTGTTGTCGCTATTCAGGGTCTTTTGTGTTTCCACATGAATTTTTGGAGTATTTGTTCTAGTTCTCTGAAAAATACCATTGGAATTTTGATAGGAATTGCTCTGAGTTTATAGATTGCCTCAGGTAATACTGACATTTTAATTATGTGAATTCTTGCTTTCCATGAGCACGGTACATGCTTCCATTTATTTATATACTTGGTTAAATTTATTCTTATGTATTTTTTTATGCAATTGCAAATGGGATTGCTTTCTTAGTTTCACTTTCTGATAGTTTATTATTGGTATACAAAAATGTAACCAATTTCTGATTATTAATTTTGTATCCTGATACTTTACTGAATTCATTGATAAGGTCTAGCTAGTAGTCTTTTGGTGGAATCTTTAGGGTTCTCATGTCATCTGCAAATAATGACAGTTTTACCTTTTCCTTTCCAATTTGGATACCTTTTATTTCTTCATCTTGTCTGGATGGCTTTGGCTGAGGTTTGTGAGAAGGGACATCCCTGTTTTGTTCCTGATCTTAAGGAAAATAATTTTAATTTTTACTCATTGAGTATAATGTTAGCTGGGGGTTTGTCATATATGGCCTTTATTATGTTGAGGTATGTTCCCTCTATTACCACTTTGCTGAGAGTTTTTATCATAAGTGGGTGATAGATTTTGTTCATTTTTTCTGCTTCTGTTGATATAATCATATGTTTTTTATCTTTCATTTTGTTTATGTGGTGGGTCACAGTAACTGATTTGGGGATATTGTACCTACCTTGCATCCCAGGAATAAATCCCACTTGATCATGGTATATGATCTTTTTAATGTATTGCTGAATTCAGTTTGCTAATATTTTGTTGAGAATATTTGCATCTATGTTCATCAGGAATATTGACCTATAATTTTCTTTTTTGAAGTATCTTTATCTAGTTTTGGAATCAGAATAATGCTAGCCTCATAAAATAAGCTTGGTAGTCTTCTCTCCTCTGGTATTTTTTGAAATAGTTTTGAGAAGTATATGTGTTAGTTCTTCTTTGTTTTATATTGTTTTTTTGTTTTTGTTTTTGTTTGTTTTTGAGAGAGAGGGAGAGAGGAAGGGAGAGGGAGAGAGAACCATTGATGTCAGAGAGAAAAACACCCCAATCAGGGATCAAACCCACAACCTGGGCGTGTGCCCTAACTGGGAATCGAACTGGTGACCTTTTGGTGCACAGGACACTGCTCAACCAACTGAGCCAAGCCAGCCAGCGTGGTGTTAGTTCTTCTTTAAATGTTTGGTAAATTCACCTGTGAAGCCATCCATTCCAGGACCTTTGTTTATTGGGCCTTTTTTTTATTACTGCTTCAGTTTTGTTAGTTGTAATCATTCTGTTGAGATTTTTGTTTCTTCTTGGTTCAGTTTTAGAAGACTATATGTGTCTGGGAATTTATCTATTTCACCCAGATTGTCCAATTTGTTGGCAAAGAATTGTTTGTATTATTTTCTTATAATCCTTTGTATTTCTGTGGTGTCTTTCTGCTCTTTCACTTCTGATTTTATTTATGTGGGTCCTCTCTTTTTCTTTTTTTAAAATTTTTTTATTGATTTTAGAGAGAGAGGAAGGGCAAGAGAGATAGAAACATTGATGAGAGAGAGCATTGATTGGCCGCCTCCTGCACGCCCCCCACTGGGGATTTGGCCCACAACCTGGGCATGCGCCCTGACCAGGAATCGAACTGGTGACCTCTTTGTGCATGGGTCGATGCTCAACCACTGAGCCACACTGGCTGGGCCTCTCTCTCTTTTTCTTTATGAGTCCAGTTAAAAGTTTATCAATCCTTTTACCTTTTCAAAGAACAAGCTCTTGGTTTCATTAATCTTTTGGGTTTTTTTTTTTTCAGCCTCTATCTCATTTATTTACACACTGACACTGATTATTTCCTTTCTTCTACCCACTTTGGGCTTTGTTTGTTGTTCTTTTTCTAGTTCCTTTAAGTAAAAGATTAAACTGTTAATTTGAGATTTTTCTTTTTTTCTTGAGGTAGGCCTGTATTGCTATGAATTTCCCTCTTAGGACTGTTTTACTCTGTTCCACAGATTTGAGTTTGTTGTGCTTTAATTTTCATATTTCTCAATGTATCTTTTGATTTCTTCTTTGATCTCATTGGTAACCCATTTATTTAGTAACATATTGTTTAGCTCTATTTGTTCATGTTTTTCCGTTTTATTTTGTTTTTGTTTTTTTTTCTTGTAACTGATTTCTAGTTTCATATCATTGTGGTCAAAGGAAATGCTTGAAATGATTTTAATCTTCTTAAATTTATTGAGGCTTCTTTTATGACCTAACATGTAGTCAATCCTGGAAAATGTTCAATGGGCACTTGAAGAATATATACATCCTGCAGTTTTAGGGTATAATGCTCAGAAAATATCAATTAAATTTATCTGGTCTAATGTGGCATTTAAGACTCTTGTTTCCTTTCTAAAAATTTTTATCTAGAAAATCTATCCATTGATGTTAATAATTTAAGTCCCCTGCTATGATTTTATTACTGTTGTTCTTTCCTTTATGTTCATTAATATTTGCTTTATATATTGAGGAGCTCCTATGTTGGGTGCATAAATGTTTACAAGAGTTATTTCTTCTTTTTGGATTGATCTCTCTATCATTATGTAATGACCTTCATTGTCTTTTGTTATAGCCTTTGTTTTAACTTCTATTCTAGCTAATATAAGTATTACTACCCCAGCTTTTTTTGTTTTCATATGCATGAAATATCTTTTTCCAGCCTTTTACTTTCAGTCTATATGTGTCTTTCATTCTGAGGTAGGTGACCTGTAGACAGTATATATATGGGTCTTGTTTTCTTATCCTTTCAGCTACACTACGTCTTTTTATTGGAGCATTTAATCCATTTACATTTAAAGTGATTATTGATAGGTACATGTTTATTTCCATTTCATTATTTATATTTATGTTCTTTTTTTTTCTTCTTTTTCTCCTTATAGAAGTCCCTTTAACATTTCTTGTAATACTAGTTTGTTTGGTGATTAACTCCTTCAGCTTTTTCTTATCTAGGAAGTACTTTATTTCTCCTTCAATTTTAAATAATAGCCTTGCTAGGTAGAGTAGACTTGGTTGTAGGTCCCTGCTTTTCATCACTTTGAATATTCATGCCATTCCCTTCTGGCCTGAAATATTTCTGTTGACATATCTGCTGACAGACTTATGAGAGTTCTTTTGTAGTTAATGAATTGTCTTCCTCTAGCTGCTATTAAGATTCTCTCTTTGTCTTTAATTTTTGCCATTTTAATTATGATATGTCTTGTTGTGGGCCTCTTTGGGTTCATCTCGTTTGGGACTCTGCACTTCCTGGACTTCTGTGTCTTTTTCCTTTGCCAGGTTAAGGAAGTTTTCAGTCATTTCTTCTAGTAGCTTCTCAATCCCTTGCTCTCTCTCTTTTTCTTCTGGTACTACTATGATGTAGATGTTTTTACACATGATGTTGTCTTAGTGGTCCCTTAGACTATTTTATTTTTTAATTCTTTTTCTCTTTGATGCTCTGCTTGGGTGTTTTCTGCTATCTTGTCCTCCAAATCACTGATTCAATCCCCTGCTTTATCTAACCTTAAGTTGATTTCTTCTAGTGTATTCTTCATTTCAGATATTGTATTCTTCATTTCTGACTGGGTGTATTTT
Organism: Tadarida brasiliensis; assembly: GCA_030848825.1. Lineage (NCBI taxonomy): Eukaryota > Metazoa > Chordata > Mammalia > Chiroptera > Molossidae > Tadarida > Tadarida brasiliensis. The sequence goes on from CM061280.1 coordinate 89,685,003, forward strand.
GTGGTTTATATGCCTTTTTTTATGCTTCCTATCTCTTTGTTTAAGTTTTCACTGAGTTCATCCCCTAAGTTCCTTGAGCATTTTTATAACAATTGTTTTGAGCTCTGCATCTGGTAGCTTGGTTGACTCCATTTCATTAAATTCTTTCTGGGGATTTCTCGAGTTCTTTCTTTTGGGTCATGTATCTTTGTCTCTCCATTTTGTCTGCCTCTCTGTATTTGTTTCTGAGTATTAGGTAGATCTGCTATGTCTCCCAATCTTCGTATGGTGGCCTTATGTAGTAGGTGTCTTGTGGGGCTTGGTGGCTCAATCTCCCTGATTATCTGAGCTAGGTGCTCCAGGAATGTCCCTTGTGTGAGTTATGTCAGCCCTTCAGTGGCAGTTGAAACTTGATTGCTGTTTGTCCATCTGTGGGTGGGGTTGACTGTCAGGCTGGCTGACTATTAAGATTGACCTCTACCAGAGTATACAAGATGCTATGCAGGGGCTGATGACATGAAGCAGAATTGGCCCCAGCAAGTTCTGGTACTTGCTGGGATCTCCCTTTTTGTGTGTTTCTTGTGGAGCTAATTGGGTCATACTCTGATGTGATCTGAAGCCCTCCACTGGGTGTGTTGTTTCTGGAGCCTCTTGGGAGGCATTCCAGTGCTTGTTTCTGGTTATGGCCTTTTTTTCTGCATAAAGAAGACCCTTTAATATTTCTTGTAAAGCTGTTTTAATGGTTATAAACTCCTCTAGTTTTTGCTTGTCTGGGAAATTCTTTCTCTCCTACAATTTTGAATGATAACCTTGTTAGATGTAACAGTCTAAATTGTAGTTTTCTTTCTTTAAGCTTTAAGTATTTCTTGACACTCCCTTCTGGCCTGTAAAGTTTTGCTAAAAATTTAGCTATAGCCTAATGGGGTTTTCCATCTTTGTGACATGTTGTTTTCCTCTGGCCACTGTCAAGATTATCTATTTATCTTTAATTTTTGGCATTTTGATTACAATATGTCTTAGTGTAGGCCTCTTTTGGTTCATCTTGTTTGGAACTCTCTGTGCTTCCTGGACCTAAATTTCTGTTTTCTTCCCCAGATTAAGAAATTTTCAGCCACTATTTCTTCAAATATACTTTCTGCTTCTTTCTCTCTCTTCTTCTGAGATTTCTATAATGCAAATGTTAGTGCTCTTATATAATGTCATAGATCCCTTATACTATCCTCATTTTTAAATTATATTTTCTTTTTGCTATTCTGATTGGGTGATTTTCACTGTTCTGTCTTCAAGGTCACTAATTTGTTCTTCTTCTGTATTAATCAATCTGTTGTTGATTCCTTCTAGTATGTTTTTCCATTTCAATTACTGTGCTCCTCATCTCTGATTGGTTCTGTGTTATGTTTCCTAACTATTTGTTGAAGTTCTAAGTGCCTCTATTCTACTGTTAATTTTATTGAGCATCTTTATGACCATTTTGTTTAATTCTTTATTGGATAAAGTACTTATCTCTGTTTCATAAGAGTTTTTCTGGGTTTCTTTCTTTGGGGGGGTATATTTTTCTGTGTCCTCATTTTCTTTGACTTTCCATGTTTGTCCCTATCAGTTAGATGAAATAGCTACCTCTTCCAAAGTTGAAAAGGTGGTTTTGTGTAGAAGTGGCCTCTGTGTAGACTGTATTCCAGGTGGTTTTGGCAGACCCATTAGAGTCAGGGCAAGCATGTGTGGTGCCTGTGGGTACTGCCTAATTAGAAGAAGTAGGTTTGGGGTAGAGTGGCCTGGTATGCATACATGTGCAGTAGCTCCCTGTTGTTCTGGCTGTCCAAGGCCAGACTGGAGTTAGGGCTCACAGCCTGGTGTGTGTACACTTCTTTGCCCTGTTGGTCTGAGTGGGGCAGCTTCTTGATTTAATTGACTGCTGCTGGAGCACATTATGGGCTATGGAGCCCAGTGAGCATGTACATTACAGCATTCTTCCCTCTTACTCTGGGTAGGGCATCTACTGTACATGTGAGAGATATGCCTTGTTGCTTTGACTGCTGTAGGAACACAATTGGAGCTGGACTAGTCTATGGTTATAAGCACCATGGTACCCTACTAATCCCCTTTCACTCTGAGTGGGGCTGCACAGCATGCACAAATGTCAAGGCACCCTTGAGGTTTCACTTTTCCTTTGGATGGGATAGTCCAGTGGTTGTATACAGCAATGGCCTGGTGCAGAAAAACTTCAGTGCCCTGCTTGGGGCACTGGATCTTGCTCCAGATGGGGGGATAAGCCCATGGACCAATGACTTGTGGGTTCAATTCTGGTCAAGGGCACATACCTTGGTTGCAGTTTGTCCCCAGCCCTGGTTGGGATCATGCAGGAGACAACTAGTCAATGTGTCTCTCTCACATTAATGGGTTTTTTTTTGTTTGTTTTGTTTTGTTTTTGTTTTTTTTTATCCTCACCTGAGGACACTTTTTCATTTTTTGTTCAGATAGAGTGGGAGGGAGAGGAAGAGAGAGAGAGAGAGAAACATCGACGTGAAAGGGACACAACGAGTGGCTGCCACCGGCACGACCAACCAGGGCCGGGGACAAACTGCAACCGAGGTACATGCCCTCAGCAGGAACCGAACCCCGGTCTCTCTGTACCGCAGGCCGACGCTCTAACCGCTGAACCAAACCGGCCAGGGCTCTCTCACATTAATGTTTCTCTCTCTCTCCCCCCCTTCTCTGAACAAAAATGGAAAAATATCCTCCAGTGAGGATTAAAAAAAATTTTAATGCAAAAGGTTAAGACAAAGAGAGAATCTTAAAAGCAGCAAGAGAAAAACAGTTAGTTACCTACAAGGGCACTCCCATAAGAGTGTCAGCTGATTTCTCAAAAGAAACTTTGCAGGCCAGAAGGGAGTGGCAAAAAATATTCAAAGTGATGAAAAGCAAGGACCTACAACCAAGATTACTCTATCCTGCAAAGCTATCATTTAGAATTGATGGCCATATAAAGAGTTTCCCAGACAAGAAAAAGCTAAAGGAGTTCATCATCAACAAACCAGTAGTATATGAAATGTTGAGGGGTCTTCAGGAAGAAAAAGAAAATAAAAAATATGAACAACAAAATGGTAATAAAGACATCTATCAACAACTGAATCTACAAACAAAATAAAAAAGCAAAAGAGAAATAGACTCAGATACAGAGAATTTTTGTTGGTTGTCAGATGGGAAGGGGGTTAGGGAGATAGGAAGAAAATGTGAAGGGATTAAGAAGGACAAGTGGGTTGTTAGACTTATGAACCTCAAAGGGAAGGGGAAGGAGTAACGGGAAGAGGTAAACCAAAGAACTTATATGCATATATGTGTAACCAATGGACACAGACAATAGTGTGGGGAAAGCAGTAGGGGGATGGGAGTGGGGAGAAGCTGGTCAATGGGGAAAAAAGGGGGACATCTGTGATACTTTCAACAATAAAGATAAGCTTAAAATTTAAATAAATAAATAGTGTCAGGAACATTGGACAGGTGCATGCAAAAAAATGAAACTAGACCACCAACTTACACCTTACACAAGAATAAACTCAAAATGGATAAAAGACTTAAATGTAACTCTTGAAACCATAAAAATCCTAGAAAAAAAATGTAGGTAGCAAAATCTCAGACATCACACGTAGCAGAATGTTCACTTATTCATGGCCTAGGGCAATAGAAACAAAGGAAAAAATTAATAAATGGGACTACATCAAACTAAAAACCTTCTGTACATCAAAAGGAACTAGCATCAAAATGTATAGGAGAACACAGTTGCCAATGATACATCAGATAAGGGGTTAATTACCAAAATATATAGAGCATTCACACAACTCAACAAAAGGAAGACAAACAATCCAATTGAAAAATGGGTAGAGGACCTGAATAGACACTTCTCAAATTAGGACATACAAATGGACAAGAGACATATGAAAAATGCTCAACATCACTAATCATCAGAGAGATGCAAATTAAAACAACTATGAGGTATCACCTCACACCTGCCAGAATGGCTGCCATCAACAAATTATCAAACAACAAGTGCTGGCGAGGATGTGGAGAAAAGGGAACCCTAGTACACTGCAGGTGGGAATGCAGACTGGTGCAACCACTATGAAAAACAATATGGTGTTTCCTCAAAAAATTAAAAATTGAACTGTCATTTCACCCAGTGATCCCACTTCTAGAAATATATCCTAAGAAGCCTGAAATACCAATCAGAAATAATTTATGCACCCCTATGTTCATAGCAGTGCTATTTACAATAGCTAAGATCTGGAAAGAGCCCAAGTGTCCATCAGTAGATGACTGGATAAAAAAAGCTGTGATACATATACACAATGGAATACTATGCAAGTGTAAAAAAGAAAGATCTCTTACCCTTTGAGATGACATGGAGGGACCTGGAGATTATTATGCCAAGTGAAATAAGCCAATCAGAGAAAGACAAGTATACATAATCTCACTTATTTGTGGAATATAATGAACAAAATAAGCTGATGAACAAAATAGATCCAGAGACATGGAAGTAGGGAACAGACTGACAAACCTCAGAAGGAAGGGGGATTGAGGGGGTAGGAAGAGATATACCAAAGAACTTATGTGCATATATGCATAATCAATGGACACAGATAATAGTGTGGTGAAGATGGGGGCAGGAGCAGGGAGGAGGATGTCAATGTGGGAAAAAGGAGGGACATCTGTAATAAAAAAAAATTAATGAATTAATTAATTAAAAAAAAAGAAAATTACCAAGGATATAGAAGAACTACAAGAGCCATCATTATCTTAATCTAATTGATATTTTTAAACAGTTTGCCTAACATCAGAATATATATTCTTTTCCATTCCATGTAGAACATTCATCAATATAGACCATATCCTGAGACATGAAAAAAAACCTTAACAAATTTAAAAGAATATAAATTATACAAAGTATGTTCTCAGATAATAACTAAATTAAAGTAGAAAGATATAATCAAATCTGCAGGCACTTAGAAATTAAGCATGATACTTTTAAATAATCCATGGGTCAAATTAAAAGTATCAGGATGACTTAGAAAATATTTTAACTATATGGAAATAAAACTAAAACATATCAAAAGTTGTGTGTTTCTACTAAAGCAGAGCTTTATAAAAAGAACAGCAAAGTAAATGCAAATCAAGCAAAAGGAGTTTAATAAAGATAAGAGCAAAAATCAATAAAATTTGAAACCAAACAACAATGCAGTAACTCAATGAAAGCAAAAGCCGATTTCCTGAGAGGACCAGTAACATTGACAAATCTGGTAAATCTGACAAAGGGAAAAAAAGAAGGTCTAAATTATCAAAATTATAAGTAAAAGGCATATAACTACAGAGACTAAACACATAAAGTAATTGGAGAATACTTCAAATAACTCAGTGTACATAAATTTAATTAATTAGATAAAATATACCTTTTTCCAAAACACCATAAATCACCAAAATTCACCCAAGTTGACATAGATAACCTAAATAGTCCTAAAATGTCTGAAAATCAAAATCTCCAGGTCCAGGTGGTTTCACTAATTCTATCAAACACTTAAAGAAGAAATAATTAAAATTCTGAACAATCTCTTCCAGAAAAAAAGAGAATGTAACACTTCCTAACTAAATTTATAAGGCCAACATTTCCCTATCATTCAGACCAGACAAAGGCATTATAAAGGGTGGAGTGAGCTCTCTACCAATCTCTCTTATAATTGTTAATGCAAAAATCCTGTAGTAGCCAATCAGATCCAATAATATAAAAATGATTATATCCAACAATCAAGTGGGGTGTATCTCATGAATTCAAGGCTGGCTTAATATTCAGAAATTGGACAATTCAATCTGTCACATGAATATCTTTAGATATAAAAACACTTGATGATATAAATTGGTGCATTAAAAGGAACTGACAAAATAAAATATCCATTCATGACCAAAAACTCTCATAAACAAAGAATAGATGGAAATTTCTTCTATCTGATTAAGGATATCTATAAAAACTCTATATTAACATCATGATTAATGGTCAAAGAATAAATACTTTTCTACTATGATTAAGAACAAGGACTGGATGTTCACTCTCACCAGTCCTATTCAACATCATACTGGAAGTCTTAGCTAGTGCAATAAAGTGAGAAAAAGCAAAAAAACTATACCAATTTTGAAGTAATAAATAAGACCTAGCCATAGTTGACAAGATTTTCTCTATACAAATTGTGAACTAATAAGTTATATTAGAAAAGTAGCAAAATACAAAGTCAACGCTCAAAAATAAATTATATTTCTATACACTAATAATGGATGATTGGAAACCAAAATGTAAAAGTTGATACCATTTACAATAATAGCTCAAAAATATTTTTAAAGTTAAGAAAACATATACATACTATATATGCTGAAAATTACAAAATTCTGATGAAAACAATCAAACACTTAAGTAAATGAAGAGACATGTGGCATTCATGTATTCATGAACTGGAAGAAAATATAATTTTGAAGTTAATTCTCCCCAAATTTATGTACAGAATTAATGAAATACCAATCAAAACCCCAGCAGGATTTTTATACATATTAACAAACTTATCTAAAATGTATTTGGAAAGGCAAAAGAAATATAATTAGACATTTTTCAAAAAAAATAATAAAATTGTAGGAATCACACTACTTGAATTTAGAACTTACTATAAAGCAACAGTAATCAAAACAGTGTGTTATTGCCCTGGCCAGTTTGGCTCAGTGGTTAGAGCGTCAGCCCGTGGGCCAGAGAGACCCGGGTTCAGTTCCTGCTAAGAGCACGTACCTCAGTTGCAGTTTGTCCCCAGCCCCAGTTGGGGTCATGTGGGTGGCAACCAGTTGACGTGTCTCTCTCACATCAATGTTTCTCTCTCTCTCTTCCACCCTCTCTTCCTCCCACTCTATCTGAAGATGAATGCAAAAATGTCCTCAGGTGAGGATTAAAAATAAAATTTAAAATAACAGTGTGTTATTGATAAAGCAATAAACACATAAATTAATGTAACAGAATCAAGAACCTAGAAATAGACTCACACAAATAGATACAGACAACTAATTTTTTACAAAGTTGTAAAGGCAACTGAATGGAGAAAAGATAATCTTATCAACAAACATTATTGGAACTACTAGACCTCTATATGCAAAAAACTCAACCTTAACCTCACATGTTATAAAAAAAATTACATCATAATGAATCATAAATTAAAATGTAAAACTATAAAACTTTGAGAACACATAAGAAAAAAATCTATGTGACTTCGGTTTGGCACCAAAAGTATGATAAAAAAAATAAATAAATTTGGACTTCATCATTTTTAAATGTTTATTTTGCCAATGACATTATTAAGAAAAAAAATTTTTTAAAAACAAGCCATGGATTCCAAAATGGCAGTGGAGTGAATGGAAGCTACACAGACGATCTTCCAGGACCAAATTGGAATTACAACTAAAATAAAGACAAATCATTGGGGAAAAGCAACAGAAAAGCAGCTTGAGAGGACCACATAACCAGGGACATTGAATCGAGCCTGGTAGGTGTGCAGAGGCACGAGAGGGGGGCTGGGAGCCCACGGATAGCAGTGGTCTTAGTTGTGAGCAGCGCCCTCGGGGTTAAAATCCCAAGCCGGTGCACAGCGCAGAGGGCAAGGACAGAGTACTAAATTAGCTACAGCCACTCACCTTGGGCTCCAGCTGAGGGAGGGTGGACTGGACTGGAACTGTGTGGGGACACTTGGGATTTGGAGGGCGCTCAGAGTTTTTGCTGAGTTTCGGCCACCCAGGACAGTGGCCATCTTGCTCCTTCCCGGAGCTCTGGGGAGAACCAGCAGCCCCTCCCTCAGAGATTCAACTCCACCCAGCTGGGCCAAAGAAATGCAAATTGAGGCTCATTAACAACCAGCATCTGCCCCACCCTCGGGAAATCCTCTTATGCTGAACAACTGAGGGAGTTGGTCATTCAACTGAGAACCCAAGGCTTTTCAAGTAACTGAGACTAATAGCCTCCAGGCAAAAAGCTAGAGGATAACTGAACCTTTCCTGGGATTGCAAATCTACCCAGGAAAGTAAGACTTGACAGTGGTGTTTAATGTGGGTCCTCCCATGCTCATCCAAACCCAGTCGAGGGAGCCACAAACAGCAGAACACCAACACTCACAGGGAAAATTTGGCAGGCTCCAAAACCCACTGAGATAGCCAAAATGGTGAAGCAAAGAAACATCCCAAATGAAAGAACAAGAGACCTCTACCGAAGATGAGATAAATGAAATGCAGTTAAGCAAGTTATCAGAGGTAGAGTTCAGAGCCATGATCTTTAGGAAGCTCAACAGCATGAGTAAGGACATCAACACCATAAGTAAAGACATCAAAACATTGAAAATCAACCAATTGGAAATGAAAAACCATCAAGAAGAAATAAAGAATGACATAGCAGAAATAAAGAACACATTGGAAGGACTAAACAGCAGAGTAGAGGAAGCTGAGGACTGGATCAGTGAATTAGAAGACAGGGTAGGAAAAATCAACCAATCAGAAAACCAAAAGGAAAAAACAATGAAAAAACAGGAAGACAGCTTAAGAGAAGTGTGGGACAACTGGAAACGTAATAATATTTACATCATAGGAGTCCCCGAAGAAGAAAATGAGCAAGGGTTAGAGAATATATTTGAAGAAATAATGACAGAAAACTTCCCTAACTTGGTGAAGGAAGAAGGCATTCAAGTTCAAGAAGCACAGAGAGCCCCAAGTAAGAAGAACCCAAACAGGCCCACACCAAGACACATAGTAATTAAAATGCCAAAAATTAAAGACAAAGAGAGAATCCTAAAGGCAGCAAGAGATAAGCAACAGGTTACCTACAAAGGAACCCCCAGAAGGCTATCAGCTGACTTCTCAATAGAAACACTATAGACCAGAAGGGAATGGCATGAAGTAATCAAGGTCATGAAAAACAAGGATCTGAATCCAAGACTATTCCATCCAGCAAGGCTATCATTCAAAATAGAAGGTCAAATAAAGAGCTTCCTAGACAAAAAAAAAAAAAAAAAAAAAAAAAAAAAGGCTAAGGGAATATATTAGCACCAAACCAGCACTGCAAGAAATGTTAAAAGGACTGCTGTAATTAGTAGAAGAAATAGGAAGAAAAATACAACCACACTAAACAAAAATGGCAATAAATAAGTACATATCAATAATCACCTTAAATGTAAATGGATTGAATGCTCCGATAAAAAGACACAGAGTAGCTGATTGGATAAGAAAGCATGACTCACATATATGTTGTTTACAAGAGACCTGCCTCACAACAAAAGACTCACATAGGTTGAAAGTGAAGGGATAGAAAAAAAAATCTTCCAAGCAAATGGAAAGGAAAAAGGAATGTAGACTGGTGCAGCCACTATGGAAAACACTATCGTGTTACCTCACAAAATTAAAAATTGAATTGCCATTTGACACAGTGATCCCACTTCTAGGAATATACCCTAAGAAGCCTGAAACACCAACCAGAAAGAATATATGTACCCCTATGTTCATAGCAGCACTATTTACAGTTGCTAAGAACTGGAAACAGCCCAAGTGCCCGTCAGTGGATGAATGGATAAAGAAGCTGTGGTACATATACACAATGGAGTACTATGCAGCTGTAAGAAAGAAAGATCTCTTATTCTTTGAGACGACATGGAGGGACCTGGAGATTCTTATCCTAAGCAAAACAAGCCAAGCAGAGAAAGACAAATATCACATGATCTCACTTATTTGTGGAATATAATGAACATAACAGTCTGAGGAACAGGGTAGACCCAGAGCCGAGGAAGTAGGGTACAGACTGACAATCCTCAGAAGAGGGGGTGGGGGGAGGGAAGAGATAAACCACAGAACTTATATGCATGTACGCATAACCGAGGGACATGGACAATAAAGCTGGGGATGGGGTGGAGGGGTGATGTGGAGGAGGGTATCAATGGGGGGGAAAGGAGAAACATCTGTAACAAAAATAAATTAATTAAGAGAAATAGAAGAGGTTTCAATTAAAGGTATAAAATCCAAAGCTTAAAAAAAAATTTACAAATAGAAGCCATGCCCGGCCGGTGTGGCTCAGTGGTTGAGCATCTACCCATGCACCAAGAGGTCGCTGGTTCAATTCCCAGTCAGGGCACATGCCCAGGTTGTGGGCCTGATCCCCAGTGAGGGGCATGCAGGAGGTGGCCAATCGATGTTCTCTCTCATCGATGTTTCTATCTCTCTCTCCCTGTCCCTGACTCTGTCTCTAAAATCAATAAAGAAAAAAATATTTTAAAAAAAAACAAGCCATACACTTGGAGATAACATTTATAAATCACATCTCTGAGAAATCGTAGCCAGAATATGCAAAATAACCCTCAAAACTTAATAAGAAAACAACCCAATTAAAAGGTAAACAAGAGAATAAACAGACACTTCACTAAAGAAGATATAAATATGACAAATGAGCACATGAAAAGCTGTTCACCATTATTAGATAAATGCAAATTGAAACTGTAATGAGATACTGCCACACACCTATAAGAATAGCTAAAGTTAAAAATAATGATACTACCCAGGGCTGATGAATATGTAGGGCAACTGTAAGTATTATATATTGCTGGTAAAATGCAAAATGATACATCCACTCTAGAAAACAGCTTGGAAGTTTCTAAGATAAACATGTACTTGCCATATGACCCAGTAAACCCACACTTGGCTATTTGCCCTAGGGAAATGAAAATGAGAAAGGTTTCATATGACTGTTCATAGCAGCTTTATTTGTTATAGCCAAAAACTGGAAATAACCAGAATATCATCCAACAGGTGAATGAATAAACAGACTGTGGTATATTCATACAATGGAATACTACTCAACAATAAAAAAGAACAAACTTTTTTATTGAATATTTTTAGAGAGAAAAAGGGAGAAGGAGACAGAGAGAAACATCTATGTGAGAGTGGAACATCAATTGGCTTCCTCCTGCTTGCCCCCAATCAGAGATGGAGCCTGCAACCTGGGCATATGCTCTGACTGGGAATAGAACCAGCAACCTTTCAGTGCACAGGATGACACCCAACCAACTAAGCCACACTGGCCAGGGCAAAAAGAACAAATGTTTGTTACACAGAACTACTTGGATGAATCTCAAAGGCTGAGTAAAAGAAACCAGTCCCTTAACGATACATACTCTATGGTATCACTTCTAAGACATTCTTGGAAAAACAAAACTGTAGTGATACATAACTGTTCAATATGTACCAGGATCTAGAAGTGAGGGGAGGATGTGACTATAACAAAATTGTACACACAGTTATTAAAGACACAGGAATAGATGTGGAAACCTAGGAGTTATTCTTCAGTAATAGAGGTAGAAGGATTTTAAAAAGTAAGAAAGACAGGTGATTAGGACAAAATGGTCTTTCTTTAGGCATTGGTCATGGCAACAGCCACACTGAAAAAAGAATTAAAGCAGGGGCAATAGGGATGCATATGGAAACCCGGCAGATTACCACTGTGAGCTCTGACCAGGATACTGTGAGATTAGAAACAAAAGAGCAGCAGCTAGCTGACTAGAGGGAGAGCCAAGGCTGGTTGTAAAGAGGCCTATGAAGACAAAAATATAGATGGACATCCTGGTCTCTATTACTCCAAAGAGTATGCAGGAAAAAGGGAATCCTTCTATTTGGTATAACATTTGCAATTGCTTTTATGTTTGGAGAACTAGCATGGGCCAATGAAGGTAGGGTTGCCAATAGGATTATCCTTTGGAGCTCCTTTTCCACTCTATCACAGTGATGATCTGCTAGGTAAACTCCTGATAATAAACTGTTCACCTTCTCACCCCACAAAACACACCTGGATGACAGCCCCAGGTGATGAAGAAATGTGTGCCAGAACAGATGATCTGCACTCCAAAAGGAATTTGTGTGTTGGAAAACTATTTGAAAGTTTGATAGATTTTTTAAGACCCCTTTAGAAGCTCAACTCAAAAAAGACAAGAAGAAGAGTTTAGAATAATTGGGGAATGACCTGGCCTTTAAAAAAAGTGGGGAGGGACTTCACCATCAGGGGAGAGTGGGAGAAATTTCTGGGATCTATTGTAGATAAAGCAGGGAGAACTAGATATATGCCAAATAACTACATAAAAAATAAAGGTGAAGTAATGAGGATAATGCACAATAAGTGTAATTTAGGGTAGTCCGGAGGACGTGGAAGTGGGGTACAGGCTGACATCTGCCAGAAGAGGGGGCGGGGGAGGGGAGAGATGAACACAGAACTTGTACGTATGTACTCATAACCAATGGACATGGACAACAAAACGGGGACGGGACAGGGAGGGAAGGGGAGGGGGGTGTCAACGGGGGAAAAAAAGGAGAATCATCTGTAACATAAGTAAATTAATAAAAAAAAAAAAAAAAATATTAAGGCAAAAAAAAAAAAAATAAAAAATAAAACTTTAAATTAATCCTTTGCTTGGGTAGGCACCCTTTAACCAAACAATTAAGAACATTAAATTTGAAATACAGTGATTCCATTCTTAACATTATCGCATGAAATTGTCTTTGAAACTTCTTTCAAATATATATATATACTTGATCTAGAAGGGTTCTATGCATAGAAAGGTACAAAGTTATGTGTTATTACGGTTCATGAATACCAAGGTTATTGACATTGACCACACTTGTGCAAATTAAAGCAAAGTGTTATCAGAAATAAAGATGTGTAATTTTGTATTTTAAGGACATATTTTTTTCTTCCAGAAAACTATTTGGTCTTGGTGCAACTGGAGGTAGCAGTATGTCAACAAGTTGTGTAATTTTTTTTATTTTAGGCATTGATATTTTCTCTGAAGAAAAATATGACCTTGCTGAACTAAAGCTCATATTACTTCAATAGCATAAGAAAGAGAAAGATCCATATGTGATGACATACTCAGAGCTAAGACACTACAGTACTGTCCAAAGACTATGAATTTTTTCTTCTCACCTAAGACAATTCTAACTCTTGGCTTGACGTCACTGTTTCTGAGCTGAGAATGAGGATACTAGTCCTCACTTCTTTTTTTATTTAATTAATTTTTTTTCTTTATTGATTTTTAGAGAGAGAGGAATGGAGAGGGAGAGAGAGATAGAAACATTGATGAGAGAGAACATCGATTGGTCGCCTTCTGCATGCCCCCCACTGGGGATCAGGCCCACAACCCAGGCATGTGCCCTGACCAGGAATCGAACCAGCGACGTCTTGGTGCATGGGTCGATGCTCAACCACTGAGCCACACCATCTGGGCTAGTCCTCATTTCTTTGGTAAAAGTCACATATGAAATTATTCTTAAAGACTTACATTTACATACTGAAAGTCCTAACCATAACAATTAGGCAAGAAAAAGAAATAACAAGCACCCTTTGAGCTGTGTTCTTACCAGGAGCATTTGTTCCTCATCTCACTCCACTTGTTATTTTATATGCACTGAAATTGAATATTCAATAATCTGATAAAATGTGATTTCAAAAATAATAGTTGAATGCTTTAAAAAGACTCAATAAAGACAAAGTGCTAACCAATGAAAATAAAAGAAATAACAGGCATCCAAATTGGAAAAGAAAGAGTAAAATTATGTCCTTTTGCAGATGACATAATCGTATGTGTAGAAAACCCTAAAGATTTCACACAAAAATACTATTAAAACTAATGAGCAAAGTCAGTAAAGTTGCAAGACACAAAATCGACATACAAAAATCAGTTGCATTTCTACACACTACAGTGAACTGTCTGAAAAAGAAATTAAGAAAATCCTATTTAAGTTCCCTGAAAATGGTGGCATAGTGGATGCAAGCTACACAGACTGTCTCCCAGGACCAAATTGGAATTACAACTAAAATAAAGACAAGTCATCTGGAAAAACCAACTGAAGAGCAGCTGGTTACATCCTTATAAACAAGGATGTAAAGAGGACCACAAATCGAGACTGGTAGGAGCTGCAGAGGCATGAGAGGGCTGGCTGGGTGCCCATGGGCAGCAGGTGAGAGCTGTCTTAGCTGTGAGCAGTTCCCTCTGAGAAGATGGGAGTTAAAACCCCAAGCCAGATCCCCAGCACAGAGTGGTGGAACAGGGAAAAGGACCCACATAACACCTGGCTGAGAAAATCACCAGCGCAGAGGTTTTGTCTGGCAGAGGGAGGTGAAGGGAACACTGGCACATCCCTGAAGGGCCAGTGCAATAAATTACAGCTACAGCCACTCACCTTGGGGCTCCATCAGAGGGAGGGCAGACTGAACTGAAACTGTGTGAGGAGAGTTGGGATTTGTGTCACAGGGGAAAGAGCTGAGAAGGAGGCCATCAGGAGCTCTATACTGAGTCACTCCCCCACAGGACAGTAGCATTTTTCCTCAAAGAGCCCCTTCCCAGAGTGGCTATAGCCTGGGGGAGAAGCAACAGCCCTCCCTTGGGAATTTAACACCACCCAGCACGGAGAAGTGCAATCTGAGGCTCTTTAACAGCCAGAGACTACTTGCCAGCCAGAAGGCAGAGAACAGCCTCTGAAAGATTTCAGCTTTGGACCTGGCTCTCAGTGTTGGGGATCCTGGCTCTGGGGTCTGAGCTGTGAAGGCTGAGGCCTGGATCCCTGCACTGAGCCAACAACCCACACTGTAGAAACCACTTTCTTCTCAAAGCAAATTTAACCCAGGGAAAAGCAATTGCCCCACCCACAGGAAATCCTCTTACCCTGTTCACCTGAGGGATTTTTCATTCACCCAAGGGCTACAACCTGAGGCTCATTAAGTAACTGAGACTAATAGTCAGCTTGCAGGCAAAAGCTCTGGGATAACTAAATCTTTGCTTGGCCTGTGACTCTACCCCAGAAAGTAAGAATAGACATTGGTGTTTAACACGGTCCCTTCCATACTCATCCAAACCCAATAGAGGGAGCCACATCAGCAGAACACTGGCACTCACAGGGAAAATTTGGCAAGCTCTAAAACCTGCTGAGACAGTCAAAATGATGAAACAAATAAACAAATCCCAAATGAAAGAACAAGAGAATTCTACAGAAGAAGGGATAAACAAAATGGAATTAAGCAAGATATCAGAGGTAGAGTTCAGAGTAATGATTATAAGGAAGCTCAATAGCATGAGTAAAGATATCGAAACAGTGACAATCAACCAACTGGAAATGAAAACCACCAAGTGGAAATGAGAATAAAATAGCAGAAATAAAGAACACGTTGGAAAGAATAACCATCAGATTAGAGGAAGCTGAGGATTCTGTCAGCAAATTGGAATACAGGGTAGAAAAAATCATCCAAAGAAGAACAAAGTGGGAGGGATCACAATACCAGATATCAATTTATACTACAAAGCCACCACAATCAAAACAAGCTGGTACTGGCACAAGAACAGGCATTAGCTCAATGGTACAAAACAGAACCCAGATATCGACCCAACACAGTATGCACAATTAATATTCGACAAAGGAGGCAAGAGCATACAATGGAGAAAAGACATCTCTTCAATAAATGGTGCTGGGAAAATTGGACAGCTATATGCAAAAAATGAAACTAGACCCCAACTTACACCATACACAAGAATAAACTCAAAATGGATAAAAGACTTAAATGTAACCTGTGAAACCATTAAAATCCTAGAAGAAAACGTAGACAGAAAAACCTCAGACATCATATGTAGTGGAATTTTCACTGATACATCTCCTAGGGCAAGAGAAACAAAGGGAAAAATTAATAAATGGGACTACATCAAACTTAAAAGCTTCTGCATGGCAAAAGAAACCAGCATCACAATGAAAAGGGAACCCATTCTCTGGGAGAACATATTTGTCAATGATACATTGGAAAAGAGGTTAATATCTAAATAGAGTACTCATTCAACTCAACAAATAGAAGACAAACAACGCAATTTTAAAAATGGGCAGAGGACCTGAATAGACACTTCTCCAAGCAGGACATACTAATGGCCAGGAGACGTATGAAAAAATGCTCAACATCTCTAATCATTAGAGAGATGCAAATTAAAATGACTATGAGATATCACCTCACACTTGCCAGAATGGCAGCCATCAAAAAATCATCAAACAACAAGTGCTGGCGAGGATGTGGAGAAACGGGTACTCTAGCCTACTGCTGATGGAAATGCAGACTGATGCAGCCACTATGGAAAACAATATGGTGTTTCCTCAAAAAATTCAAAATGGAACTGCCATTTGACTCAGTGATCCCACTTATTGGAATATATCCTAAGAAGCATGAAACAGCAATCAGGAAGAATATATGCACCCCTATGTTCATAGTGTTATTTACAATAGCTAAGATCTGGAAATAGCCCAAGTGCCCATCAGTAAAGGAGTTGATAAAAGAGCTGTGGTACATTTACACAATGGATTACTATGCAGCTGTAAGAAAGAGAGATCTCTTACCCTTTGATAAGACATAGAAGGACCTGGAGAATATTATGCTAAGCGAAATAAGCCAGTCAGAGGAAGACAAGTACCACATGATTTCACTTATTTGTGTATCATAATGAACAAAATAAGCTGTTGACCAAAAGAGATCCAAAGTCATGGAACTAGAGAACAGATTAACATATCTCAGAGGGATGGGGGGGGTGGGAGGAGTAGAAAGAGATAAATGAAAGTACTTATATGTATATATGCACAACCAATTGACATTAGGTTGAGGAAAGCAGGAGGAGGGTGGGAGCGTGAAGGAGTCGGTCAATGGGGAATAAAGGAGGACATCTGTATTACTTTCAACAATAAAAAATAATTTTAAAAAACAGTCCTATTTACACTAGCATCAAAAAGAATAAAATGCTTAGGGATAAATGTATCAAAGAAGGTGAAAGACTTGTAAAATGAAAACTAATAAAACGAGGAGAAATACTTGTACAATGAAAACTATCAAACATTGGTGAAATAAATGAAAGAAGACACAAGTAACTGGAAAGACATTCTATGCTCATGGATGGGTTAGAAGACTTTATATTGTTCATATGTCCATACTAACCAAAGTGATCTACAGATTCAATAAATCCCTATCAAAACCCCAATGACATTTTTTTACAGAAAGAGAAAAAACAATTCTAAAATTAGTATGGAACTACAAAGAATTTCTGGTTAAGATGGTAAAATAGATAAATGCAGAGCTCACCTCCTCCCATGACCACATCAAAATTACAACTAAATTATAGAAAAACCACCCTTGAGAACCACCTGAAAACTAGCTGTATAGAAGTTCTATTACTAAGGATATAAAGAAGAAACCACATTGAGACTGGTAGGAATGATGGAGATGTAAAATGGGTTGGTCCACACCCACGTGTGGCAGTTAAGAATCAGAGTGGATATCTCAGCTGTGGAGTTCACCCATGAGGAGTGAGGGGTCCCAGCCCCACACCAGACTCCTCAGCCCAGAGCATAATTGCCAGGAAGAGGAGTTTCTACAGCATGTGGTGTGAAAATCAGTGGGAACTCCATCCGGGTGAGATAGAGGGCTGCTGAAGATCCAGGCATCGTCTCCAAGGGCCTGTGCACAGACTCACTTGCTCACAAACACTTGCCATAAGCTCCAGCAAAAAACAGCATATCAAAAAGCACAATGGACATACAGGTAGGAACTGAATTGTCTGGCTTCAAAGTGAGAGTTGGAGGGGCAGCTCTCCCCAGGACTAAGGTGCCAGCAGAAACCACTGTTCCTGTGTTCAGGCCTCCACACACCCAGCCTGCAGAAGCAAGTGAGTGCCAAAACTGGGTCTTCATCAAAATTGGCTAACAGCGATTAACATAACTGGGTGATTCCCTTAGATCCCACCCCACCCAACTCAGGCATTGGCTTGAACCTATTCCAGCAATGCTTCCTCACAAGCAGTCAGCCTTGGTCCATGCTACATGGACTCTCCTAATATTTCTCAAAGGTGCACAAACCCTAACAAAGAGCAGCTGGTCTCAGCATGCACTGTAAATCTTGCTAAGCAGCCCCAGGCCCAGCACTAGTGGGAGCTGCCCCTAATTTGTGCATAGAGTCTTTGAAGCACCTTCAAGTCCAACACAGTAAGCTACCAACTGCAGATCACGTTATAGCTTCTACCAGGTGGCCCTGGCCCAAGAACAGGCAACAACTGAACTTGACCTGCCCTGGATCTTTCCCAAGTGACTTCCAAATCAATAGGCCAAGTAGCTGGCTTCACACCAGACCAGAACACCACCTAATGAACTCCACAAATGACATACCCAAGGGGTAGACTGGCTGTCACCAGAGCCAACGTAAAGTGAATACTGTACTGTGGGCTCAGCCCTCACACAACAGTTCATCTGCTATACTTACAGCCAGTCATCACAGCCAGTCAACTGAGGGTCAATCCCACCCACTGATGTGCCAAGAGCAATCAAGGCTCAACTAAAACAGGAAGGCACACACAATGCACACAAGGGACACCCCTAGAACACCCAGCTAAGGTCCAGGGAGACTGTGACACTGGAGTCCACAGGATACCTACTACATAAGGTGATTTGTCAAGACTGGGAGATGTAGCAGACCTACATAATAAGTAGAAACAAACAAAGGGAGGTAGCCAAAATGAGGCAACAACAAAAAAAAAACATGTCCCAAATTAAAGACCAGGACAAAACTCCAGAAAAAGAACTAAATGAAAGGGAGGCAAGCAATCTACCAGATAGAGTTCAAAACACTTGTTATAAGAATGCTCAATGAATTTAGGGGAAAAATACATAAACTCAGTGAAAAGTTAACAAACAGATAGAAACCATAAGAAAATTAATAACTGCAATGAATAATGGCAATAACGGCAATGAATAACACATTAGATGGAATCAACAGCAGACTAGATATAAAGCAGAGGATCGAATCAGTGATTTGGAAGAGAAGATAATGGAAAACACCCAATCAGAACAGCAAAAAGAAAAAAGAATTTTTTAAATGAGGAAAGTTTAAGGGACATCTGAAACAACATCAAGCATAACAACATTCACATCATATGGGTAACAGAAAAAGAATAGAGACAGCAAGAGATTTTAAAAAGTTAATTAAATAAATGGCTGAAAACTTCCCTAACCTGGTGAAGCAAATAGACATACAAGTCCGGGAAGCACAGAGTGTCCCCAAAACAAGATGAATCCAAAGAGGCCCAAACCAAGACGCATCATAATTAAAATGCTACAGGTTAAAAACAAAGAGAGAATCTTTAAAGCATCAAGAGAAAATCAGTTATTTAACCCACAAGGGAGTTCCCATAAGACTGTCAGCTGATTTCTCAACAGAAACATTTCAAGTGAGAAGGTGTTGGTACAAATATCCAAAGTGATGAAGAGCAAAGACCTACAACCAAGATTGATCTACATGGCAAGGCTATCATTTAGAATCAAAGGAGAGGTAGAGAGCATCCCAGGCAAGAAAAAGCTAAATGAGTTCATCACCACCAAACCTGTATTACAAGAAATGTTAAAGTGACTTCATTAAAAATAAGAAAAAAAGTTAATGAATATCAATAATGAAATGGCAATAACTATATATATATCAATAATTACTTTAAATGCAAATGGATTCAATGATCCAGTCAAAAGACATATCAACTTATATGATAAAGCCATAGTAACCAAAACAGCCTAGTACTGGCACAAGAACAGGCATATAGATCAATGGAACAGAACAGAGAACCCAGAAATTGACCAAACCCATTACACTCAATTAATATTCGACAAAGGAAGCAAGAGCATACAATGGAGTAAAGACAATCTCTTCAATAAATGGTGTTGGGAAAATTGGACAGGTACATGCAAAAAAAATAAAACTAGACCACCAACTTACACCATACAAAAGAATAAACTTAAAATGAAATAAGGTTATAAATGTAAGTCATGAAACCATAAAAATCTTAGAAGAAATCATAGGCAGCAAAATCTCAGACATCTCACATAGCAGAATTGTCACCAATACATCGCCTAGGGCAAGAGAAACATAGGAAAAAATAAACAAATGGGACTACATCAAACTAAAAAGCTTCTGCATGGCAAAAGAAACCAGCATCAAAATGAAAAAACCTACTGTATGGGAGAACATATTTGCCAATGATATATCAGATAAGAGGTTAATCTCCAAAATATGTAAAGAACTCATACAACTCAACAAAAGGAAGACAAACAATCCAAATAAAAATGGGCCAAGGACCTAAATAGACACTTCTCCAAAGGGTACATACAGATCGCCAGGAGACATAAAAAAATGCTCAATGTCACTAATCATCAGAGAGATGCAAATTAAAATGACTATGAGATATCACCTCACACTTGCCAGAATGGCTAACACCAATAAATTGATAAACAACAAGTGCTAATGAGGATGTAGAGAAAAAGGAAACCTAGTACACTGCTGGTGGGAATGTAGACTCATTCAGCCACTATGGAAAACAGTGTGGAGTTTCCTCAAAAAATTAAAAATGGAACTGCCGTTTGACCCATTGATCATAAGAATGCCAAAATACCAATCAGAAAGAATATATGCATCACTATGTTCATAGCAGTGTTATTTTCAATAGCTAAGACCTGGAAATAGCCCAAGTGTCCATCAGCAGGTGAGTGGATAAAAAATCTGTGGTACATTTACACAATGAAGTACTATGCAGCTCTAAAAAAGAAAGATATCTTACCCTTTGAAACAGCATGAAGGGACCTGGATATTATTATGCTAAGCAAAATAAGCCAGACAGACAAAGACAAATATCACATGATCTCATTTATTTGTGGAATCCAATGAACAAAATAAACTGATGAACAAAATAGATCCAGAGGCATGGGAGCATGGAACAGACTGAAAAATCTCAGAGGGAAGGGGGGAGGGGCCAGGAAGAGATTAACCAAAGAACTTATATGAATATATGCATTGCCTATGGACACAGACAATAATGCAGTGAAGGCCTGGGGTGGGGCAGGAGCCAGGTGGAGGGCAATGTGGGAAAAATAAGGGAGGACATCTATAATACTCTCAACATTAAAGTTTTTTTTAAAAGACATATGTTGACTGAATAAATAAGAAAATAAGACACATATATGTGTTGCCTACAAGAGAACCACTTCAAATTGAAAGACACATACAGGCTGAAAGTGAAGGGATGGAAAAAATATCTCATGCAAATGGAAATTTTAAAAAAGGTTGGGTAGCAATACTTCTATCAGACAAAACAGACTTTTTAAAAAAGACCATAAAGGAAACAAAGAACATTTCATAATGATAAAGGAATCAATCCAACAAGAGGATATAACCCTTGTGAACATTTACACACCCAATGTAGGAACACGTAAATATATAAAGTATATATGGACAGACATAGAGTTTGATGGTAATACAGCCATAGTAGGGGACTTTAACACCCCATTGATATTAATGGGTAGATCATCCAAATAGAAAGTCAACAAGGAAGGGGGAAGGGAAGGCAGGAAGAGATTAACCAAATAATTTATATGCATATATACATAACCAGTGGACACAGGCATGAGGGGTGGCAGGAGCAGGGTGGAAGGGGTCAATGAGGGAAAAAGGGGGAACATCTATAGTACTTTCAAAAATAAAGATAAATTTTTTTAAAAGAAAGTCAACAAGGAAATAGCCATAATTAGTACATTAGAGCACATTGATTTAATAGATATTTTTAGGATATTTCACACAAAAACATCAGAATATATATTTATTTCAAGTGCACATAAAACTTTTTCCAGGATAAACCACATGTTAGACCACAAAGCAAATCTCAATATATTTAAGATTGAAATTATATCAAGCATCTTCTCCGACCACAATACTATGAAACCAGAAATTAATTACAAGAGAAAAAAAAGAAAAATACACAAATATATGGAGGCTAAATAAATGTTAGTAAACAATGAATGAGTTAACAGTAAGATCCAGGAAGAATCAAAAGATACCTTGAGACAAACAAAAATGAAAAGACAATGACCTCAAATTTATGAGACACAGCCAAAGCTGTTCTATGAGAGACATTTATAGCAATACATACCTCTTAAGAAACAAGAAAAATATTGTATAAAAAATCTAATCTTACACCTAAATGAACTAGAAAAAAAGAACAAAACAGCCCAAACTGAGTAGCATGTAAAAATATATATATAAGATTAATGAAACCAAGAGCTAATTCTTTGAATAGAAAAAAATAATAAAACTTTAGACAGACTCATCAAGAAGAAAAGACATGGGCAAAATAAATAAAATTAGAAATGAAAAAGAAGTGACAACTGACAAAACAGAAATACAACGAATTATAAGAAAATACAACAAACAATTATATGCCAAAATTTGACAACCTGGAGGAAATGGATAGCTTCCAAGTAACATACAATCTTCCCAGGCTGAATCAGAAACACACAGAAAATCTGAACAGATCAATAACTATGAATGAAATCAAATCAGTAATCAAAAAATCCCAACAAAAGTCCTGGATCAGATGGATTCACGGATGAATTTTACAAAACATTTAAAGAATTAGTACCACCCTGGCTGGGCAGCTCATTTGTTTAGAGCATTGTGCTGTACACCCAAAGGTTGCAGGTTTGATTCCCAGTCAAGGCACATACCTAAGTTGTGGGTTTGATCCCCAGTCAGGGCGTGTACAGGAGGCAACTGATCAATGTTTCTCTCTCACATTGATGTTTCTCTCTCTCTCTCTCTCTCTCTCTCTCTCTCTCTCTCTCTCTTTCTCTCTCCCTCCCTCCCTTCCGAATTTCTCTCTCCCGTCCTTTCTCTAAAATCAATAAAGATATCCTCAGGTGAGTATTTTTTTTAAAAAAAAGAATTAATGCCTATCTTTCTCAAATTATTCCAAAAAAATTAAAAGGGGGAAAAACTCCAAAGTTATTCCACTTCTAAGAATATATCCTAAGAAGCCTGATACACCAATCAGAAAGAATATATGCACCCCTGTGTTTATAGCAGTGCTATTTACAATAGCTAAGATCTGGAAACAGCCCAAGTGCCCATCAGTAGACGAGTGGATAAAAAGCTATGGTACATTGACACAATGGAATAGTATGCGCTGTAAGAAAGAGAGATCTCTTACCATTTGAGACGACATGGAGGGACCTGGAGAATATTATGCTAAGTGAAATAAGCCAGAGAAAGACACCACATGATCTCACTTATTTGTGGAACATAATGAACAAAATAAGCTGTCGACCAATAGAGATCGGAATCATGGAAGTAGAAAACAGACTGACAAACCTCAGAGGAATGGGGTGTGGGAGGGGTGGGAAGAGATAAACCAAAGAACTTATATGCATATATGCACAACCAATCGACACGGACATTAGGCTGGGAAAGGCAGGAGGGAGGTGGGAGCAGGAAGGAGGGGGTCAATGAGTAAAAAGGGGTCAATGAGGGGGACATCTGTAATACTTTCAACAATCAAAAAATAATTAAAATAATAATTAAAAAAGGAATAAACTGAAAATGGATTAAGGACTTAAATGTAACACTCAAAACCATAAAACTCCTTAAGGAAATTATAGGCAGTAAAACTTTGACATTGTTCTTTGTAATATTTTTTTGGATATGTCTTCTGGGGCAACGGAAACAAAATAAACAAATATGACTACCTCAAACTAAAATGTTTTCGCACAGCAAAGACGCCATCAACAAAATGCAAAGTTGACTTGCTGAATGGGAGAAGATATTCGCCAATGATAAGTCCAGTAAGAACTTACCCAAATTTTATTTGAAAGTCATACAGCTTAACAAAACAAAACAAAAAATCCAATTACAAATCGGGCAAAGAACCTGGATAGACACTTTCCCAAAGAGGACATACAGATGGTCAATAGACATATGAAAAGATGCTCAACATCACTGATCATCAGAGAAATGCAAATTAAAACCAAAATAAGGTGTCACCTTACACCTGTCAGAGTGGCTATCATAAATAAATCTACAAACAAGTGTTGACAACGATATGGAGAAAAGGGAACCCTCATGTATTGTTGGTGGGATTGCAAATTGGTGCAGCCACTATGGAAAACTGTATGGAGGTTCCTCAAAAATTAAAAATGTAACTACTTTATGTTCTAGCAGTTCCATTTCTGGGTATTTATCTGAATAAATACAAAACACTAATTTGAAAATATATATGCACCCCTATGTTAACTGCAGCATTATTTACAATAGCCAAGATAGGAAGCAACCTAAGTGCCCACCAATAGGCGATTGGATAAAGAAGAAATTGTACATATATAAAATGGAATATTATTTGGCCATTAAAAAAAATAATGAGCCTGGCCAGTGTGGCTCAGTGGTTGAGTGTTGACCCATGCACCAACAGGTCACTGGTTCAATTCCCGGTCAGGGCACATGCCCAGGTTGTGGGCCTGATCCCCAGTGGGGGGCATGCAGGAGGTGGCCGATTGATGTTCTCTCTCATTGATGTTTCTATCTCACTCTCACTCTCCTTTCCTCTCTCTCTAAAATCAATAAAGAAATTTAAATACATACATACATACATACATAATGAGATCACCATTTGGGACAGCATGGATGTACCTAGAGGGCATTATACTAAGTGAAATAAATCAGACAGAGAAAGACAAATACCATGTGACTTCACTTATATGTGGAATTTTAATAAACAAAATAGAAACAGATTCATAAATACAGAGAACAAACTGATGGTTGCCAGATGGGAGGAGAATTGGGGGCCTGGGTGAAAAGGGGGAAGGTATAAAGAAATATAAATTGGACCCAGCCAGTGTGGCTCAGTGGATTGACTGTTGTCCCATGGACTGAGAGGTCCCGGTTCCATACCCGGTCAGGGCACATGCCCAGGTTGCAGGTTCAATCCCCAGTAGGGGGTGTGCAGGAGGCAGCCAATCGATGTTTCTGTCTCACATCGATGTTTCTATCTCTCTGTCTCCCTTCCTCTCATTCTAAAAAATAAAATGAAAACATATTAAAAAAAAGAAATACAAATTGGTAGTTCCAAAATAGTCATAGGGAATATAATTAATAATATTGTAATAACAATGTATGGGGCCAGGGGAGTTCTAGACTTATTGGAGGATCACTTTGTAAATTATATAAATGTCTAACCACTATGCTGTACTTCTGAAATTAATATAATATAATATAATATGGAATATGAACTATAATTTTTAAATTTTTAATAATAAAAAATTTAAGTAAAATTTTTAAAAAGAGTACACAGCATCTGTTTCTATTATATTTTGCAACTTCCTGTGGATCTATAATTATTCCAAATTAGGACATTTGTTTAAAAATAAGCTAAATATTAAAACAGATATTTTACCAGAAGACATATAGATGGCAAATAAGTAGGTGAAAAAATGTGCAACATTACTAGTTATTATGGAAATGCAAATTAATACCACAGTGAGGTATAACTATGCAACCACTAGAATGTCTAAAATTAAAAAGACAGCCCTGGTATGGCTGGTTCAGTGGATTGAACATCATCTCATGCACCAAGAGGTCACCAGTTCTATTCCCAGTCAGGGCACATACAGCAGTTGCTGGTTCAACCCCCTGCACTAGGGGACGTGCAGGAGGCAGCTGTTCTCTCATTAATGTTTCTATCTCCCTCTCCCTTCCTCTCTTTCTAAAAAAAAAATCAATAAATATATATATTAAAAAAAAAAAAAAACCCTGGCCAGTGTGGCTCAGTTGGTTGGGCATCGTCCTGTGTACTGAAGGGTTGCCAGTTCCATTCCTGGTCAGGGCACATGCCCAGGTTGCAGGCTCCCCAGTAGGGGGCATGCTGGAGGTAGCCAATCTTCATTCTCACATAAATGTTTCTCTCCTCTCTCTCTCTCTCTCTCTCTCTCTCTCCCTTTCTCTCCCTTCCTCTCTATCTAAAAATCAATAAAACATCTTTTTTTTAAAGGCTAAAGATACTACATCTCATAAGAATGTGCAGCAACTAGAACTCTTATGCACTGCTGATGGAAATATGAAATGGTACAACCAGTTTGATGCACAGTTTGATAGTATCATCAAAAGTGATACACACAGCTACCACATACTCAGCCATTCTAATCTTTGGTATTCATCTAAGAGAAATGAAAGCAAATGTCCAAAAGAGACTTGCTCATAGCAGCTCTGTTTTCTAATAACCAAAGTCAGTAAACAACCAAAATATCCATCAACAAGTGAATAGGTAAATAAATTATGATATAGCCATACAATGGATTACTATTCAGCAATAAGTAGGAATAACACATTGATATACAATATGACCTGGGTGATGAGTGGAAAAGGCCAAATTAAAAACTCTATAAAGTGCAATCTAATCTGTGTTAACAAAAACAATCTAGCCAACCTTGGGACAGTGTAGTAGAGCAGAAAGGAAGGGTTACAAAGGAATATGAGAAGCATTGGGTATGATAGACATGTTCATTGTCTTAAGTGTTATAATAGTTTCATGACATGCATCTCTGTTAAAATTCATCAAATTGTACACTTTAAATATGTGCACCTTAGAAAAGATCTTATGATGGTGGCATAAGAGGACACTGACTTGTCCCCTCCCATGAGCACACTGATATATACACCTTTACATAAAGCAATTTCTCCTGAGAATTAACAGGACTGATTGAACAGCTTTTGCACAATAAATGAAAGAGAGTCTTTATAGAGAAGGCTGGGAAACCACAGGAGCTCTCTGGGATCTGTGGAAACTCTGCAGGATAAGAGGTGTTGATGAGAACCATTGTTAACATTCCCTCCACCTCAATAATGAAGACAAAAGCTCTATCCAGGTGTTCTGGCCTACCAGAAAGCTCACTGCAGCATGTTCCCAACCACACTCTCCAAACCGAGGCAGCAAACAGGAACAACAGGGCATCATCAAACACATCTGGCCTCCCCACCTGGAGCCTCTACGGCCTGTTAAGCCAGTGCCCCAGGCACTATAAGTGCCCACCTGGCTCCAACTGGCCTGCCAAAACCATTTGGCACACAGCCTACACATAGTTTGCTTCTACACAAGGCCACTTTTTCAATAATTGGAGAGACAGATATTTTGACTAATTTATATAAACAAACAGAAAGTCAAACAAAATAAAAAGACAGAGGATTAGAAAAAATAATGAGGATGGCAGCGGGCAAGACTGGAGCGAGGCTGAGTGTGTGAGAGTGTGTGAGTGGACATAAGTGTGGACAAGCAACCTCGAGCAGTGCAGAAACGTGGTGCAGAAGGTTCCTGTGCTCTGGACAGGGAACAGCCGGCTACCATGGTAAGTGGCTCGTCAGGGTGCTTCCCCCTGCACAGCCAGGAGGCCCCACCATTTTGGAAGATCCCTGGTCTTTTCTTGGAGGAGGCAGTGGGAGTGCCTAGGGCCCAGCGACCTGAGCCCACCAGTGCACCTCGCACCAACGAACCAGTGGACCCCGCTGTGTCAACACAGACCAGTGCACAGTAGCGGTGTTGTCAAGGTGCCTGCTGTGGAAGCTGCAAGTGACTGAGAACCGAGCACCATCCCCCACAGCAGCAGCCTGATCAGAGCCGAGACACACCCCAAGCAACAGAGGCTCGGGAGAAGACATCCATCCCCAGGCAGCAGCAGGACAGATTGGCAGCTGAGACCCATTCCCAGGAGCATCAGCAGAGGCTGAGCAGCAGCTGAGCCTGATCAGGCAGCAGCACACCCCAGTCGCCAAAGGCAGGACCGTGGCTCCAGTGGGGCTCGTGCAATCCAGCAGCCTGGGACACTGTGGGGCCCACGGCTCAAATGGAGCCCGCATGATCCAGCTGCAGGCAGCACCAGCAGGGCCCATGGCTTCAGCAGCAGCGCCTACCAGGACAGACCAATACCAGCCACCAGTAGTCAGTCCTCCAGGACCCACAGCAGGCAAGAGGTGCCAAGCACCAGAACAGTCTGGTAGGCACAGCAGCCTTATTTGATACACACAGACCGGCCTACACATCCCAACATCCCTCACCGGGCCTAGAACTACCAGATGGCTAAAATGGGGAGACAGCCCGGCTGGTGTGGCTGACCCATGCACCAAAAGGTCACCAGTTCGATTCCCAGTCAGGGCACATGCCCAGGTTGTGGGCCAAATCCCCAGTCGGGGGGCATGCTGGAGGTGACCAATCGATGTTCTCTCTCATTGATGTTTCTATCTCTCTCTCCCTCTCCCTTCCTCTCTCTAAAAATCAATAAAGGAAAAAAATTTTTTTAAATAAAAAAAAAATGGAGAGACAAAGAAACAACACGCAAATGAAAGAAAAGGAGAAATTGCCAGAAAAAGAACTACATGAAAAGGAAGAAAACAATTTGTAAGATAAAGAATTCAAAGCAATGGTTTCAAGGGTTCTCAAACAATTAAGTGACAATTACAAGCAACTTAATGAGAATTATAAAGAGCTCAGTGGGAACTCCATCAGCTAAAAAAAAAAGAAGTAGAGTCCAGCTGGTATGGCTCAGTGGTTGAGCATCAACCCATGTACCAAGAGGTCCCCGGTTCAATTCCCAGTCAGGACACATACCCAGGTTGTGGCCCTGATTCCCAGTGGGGGCATGCAAAAGGTGGCCAATCGATGTTCTCTCTAATCGATGTTTCTCTCTCTCTCTCCTTCTCACTTCTCTCTCTAAAATCAATAAAGGGGAAAAAATTCAAAAAGAGGTAGAAGCTATGAATAAAAATCAAGAGGAAATAAAGAATGATACAGCTGATATGAAAAACACCTTAGAAGGATTCAATAGTAAATTAGAAGAAACTGAAGACCGAATCAGTGAATTAGAAGACAAGGTAGAAAAAAATGCCCAAATAGAGCAGCAAATGGGGGAAAAAATATTAAAAAGCAGGAAGAGAGTTTAAGGGAGCTTTGGGACAATACAAAATGTAACAACATTCACATCATAGGGGTACAAGAAGGAGAAGAATCAGAGAAAGGAATAGAGAACCTATTTGAAGAAATAATGACAGAAAAATTCCATAATTTGGCGAAGGAAAAAGTCACACAAGTCCAGGAAACACAGAGAGTCCCAAACAAGATGAATACAAAAAGACCCACGGCTAGACCCACCCATCATAATTAAAATGGCAAACATTAAAGATGAAGAAAGAATCTTAAAGGAAGCAAGAGAGAGACAGAAAGTTACCTACAAGGGAGCACCCATTAGGCTGTCAGCTGATTTCTCAATAGAAACACTGCAGGCCAGAAGGGAGTGGCATGAAGTATACAAACTAATGAAAGGCAAGGGTCTGAATCCAAGACTACTCTATCCAGCAAGGCTATCATTCAAAATTGAAGGGGAAATAAAGAGCTTCCCAGACCAAAAAAAAAAAAAAAAAAAAAAAAGCTACAGAAATTTATCACCACCAAACCAGCACTGCAAGAAATACTAAAGGGACTGCTGTAAGAAGAAGAAATAGAGAGAGAGAGGAATACAGGCATACAATAAAAATTACAACTAATAAGAATCTATCAATAATAACCTTAAATGTAAATGGCTTAAATGCTCCAATCAAAAGATATAAGGTAGCTGATTGGATAAGAATACAAGACCCATATATACATTGTTTACCTGAGACCCACCTCACAACAAAAGACTCACACAGGATGGAAAGAAATTTTCCAGGCAAATGGAAATGAAACAAAAGCTGGTGTAGCAATACTCATATCTGATAAGACTGACTTCAAAACGAGGGCCATAATAAGAGACAAAGAAGGTCACTACTTAATATTAAAAGGAAGAATCCAACAAGAGGATATAACCCTGGTAAACATATATGCACCAAACACAGAAGCACGAAAATATATTTAAAAACTTCTGGAGGACTTCAAAGGAGAGATCAATAGCAATACAATAATAGTGGGTGACTTTAACACCCCACTGACACCACTGGATAAATCTTCTAGACAAAAAATTAACAAGGACACAAACTCCTTAAATGACAAACTAGATCAGTTGGACTTAATTGATACTTACAGAACATTTCACCCCAAAGCTGCAGAATATACATTCTTCTCAAGTGCACATGGCACATTCTCAAAGATAGATCACATGTTAGGACACAAACTAAGTCTCTACAAATTCAAGAAGATTGAAATCATATCAAGCATCTTCTCAGATCACAATGGCATGAAACTAGAAATCAATTACAGCAAAAACATTCAAACACATTGAGACTAAATAGGATGTTATTAAACAACGAATGGGTTACCAAGGAGATCAGGAAGAAATTAAAAACTTCCTGGAAACCAATGAAAATGAACACAAAATTTATGGGACGCAGTGAAAGCAGTTCTGAGAGGGAACATCATAGCACTACAGGCCTACCTCAAGAAACAAGAAAAATTCCTAATTGACTTTCTAACCCTACAACTCAAAGAACTAGAAAGTAAACAAAAAGAAAAACCCAGAACAAGTAGAAGGAAAGAAATAGTGAAGGTCAGAGCAGAAATAAACGACATACAAACTTAAAAAACAATTCAAAAGATCAAGGAAACAAAGAGTTGGTTCTTTGAAAAGATAAACAAGATTGATGGACCTTTAGCCAGACTCACCAAGAAACAAAAAGAAAAGACCCAAGTAAACAAAATCAGAAACGAAAGAGAAGTAACAACTAACACCACAGAAATACAAAGGGTCATTAAAACATATTATGAACAATTATACACCAACAAATTGGACAATCTAGGTGAAATGGACAAGTTTCTAGAAACACACAGTTTCCCAAAACTGAACCGGGAAGAGATAGAAAACTTGAACAGACCAATAAGAACAAAGTAAATTGAAGATGTAATTAAGAAACTCCCAGCAAACAAAAGCCCAGGCCTGGATGGCTTCACAGGGCAGTTTTACTGAACATTCGAAGAAGATCTAACACCCATTCTCATCAAACTATTTCCAAAAATCCAAGAAGACAGAAGACTTCCAAACTCATTTTATGAGGCCAACAAAATTTAATTCCAAGACCAGATAAAGACACTACAAAGAAAGAATCCCTGGTGAACACAGAGGCCAAAATCCTTAACACAATATTAGCAAATCGGATCCAGAAATACATCAAAAAAATTATTCACCATGACCAAGTGGAATTCATCCCAGGGATGCAAGGATGTCACAATAGCTACAAATCAATAAATGTGATAGACCACATAAAAAAATCATATGATCATATCAATAGATGCTGAAAAAGCATTCGACAAAATCCAGCACGCATTTCTGATAAAAACATGCAGCAATGTGGGAATAGAGGGATCATATCTTGACCTAATAAAGGCAGTGTATGAAAAACCTACATCCAACATCATACTCAATGGGCAAAAACTACAAGCATTTCCCTTAAGAACAGGAACCAGACAGGGATGCCATTCTTATTTAACATAGTATTGGAAGTCTTAGCCACAGCTATTAGACATGAAGAAAACATAAAAGGAATCCAAATTGGAAAGGAGGAAGTGAAGCTGTCATTATTTGCAGATGACATGATACTGTACATAGAAAACCCTAAAGACTCCATCAAAAACCTACTAGATTTGATAAAAGAATTTGGCAAAGTAGCAGGATACAAAATTAGCATCAAGAAATCAACGGCATTCTTGTACACCAACAATGAACTCACTGAAAAAGCAATCCCATTTACCATTGAAGCAAAACAATTAAGATACCTAGGAATAAACTTAACCAAAGAAGTAAGGATCTATTCACAGAAAACTACAGGTCACTGAAAGAAGAAATAGAGGAAGATACAAAAAAGTGGAAGCATATACGTTGTTCATGGATTGGAAGAATTAACATCATTAAAATGTCCATACTACCTAAAGCAATCTATATATTCAATAAAATCCCCATCAAAATACCAATGATATATTTCACAGAACTAGAACAAATACTCCAAAAGAGTATATGGAACCAAAAAGACCCCCGAATAGCCACAGCAATCTTGAAAAAGAAGAACAAAGTAGGAGGGATCACAATACCGGATATCAGGGTATACTACAAAGCCATAGTAATCAAAATAGCCTGGTCCTAGCACAAGAACAGGCATATAGATCAATGGAACAGAACACAGAACCCAGAAATTGACCCAAGTCATTATGCTCAATTAATATTTGACAAAGGGGACAAGAGCATACAGTGGAGTCAAGACATCCTCTTCAATAAATGGTGTTGGGAAAAATGGACAGCTACATGCAAAATAATGAAGCCAGACCACCAACTTACAACATACACAGGAATAAACTCAAAATGGATAAAAGAATTAAATATGACTCATGAATCCATAAAAATCCTGGATGAAAATGCAGGCAACAAAATTTCAGACATCACATGCTGGAGAATTTTCACTGATACAATGCCTAAAGCAAGAGAAACAAAGGAAAAAATTAATAAATGGGACTACATCAAACTAAAAAGCTTCTGTACAGCAAAAGAAACAACCATCAAAATGGAAGGGGAACCCACAATATGGGAGAGCATAATTGCCAATGATACATCAGATAAGGGGTTAATTTCCAAAATATAAAGAGTGCTCATACAACTCAACAAAAAGAACCCAATTTAAAAATGGGCAGAGCACCTTAACAGATCTCCAAAAAGGACATACAAATGGCCAAGAGACATATGAAAAATGCTCAACGTCACTAATCATAAGAGAGATGCAAATTAAAACGACTATGATGTATCACCTC
Organism: Tadarida brasiliensis; assembly: GCA_030848825.1. NCBI lineage: Eukaryota > Metazoa > Chordata > Mammalia > Chiroptera > Molossidae > Tadarida > Tadarida brasiliensis. Next base: position 89,717,696 of record CM061280.1, read on the forward strand.
ACACCTGCCAGAATGGCTGCAATCAATAAAGCATCAAACAAGTGCTGGCGAGGGTGTGGACAAAAGGGGACTTTAGTACATTGCTGGTGGGAATGCAGACTGGTACAGCCACTATGGAAAACAATATGGTGTTTCCTCAAAACTTAAAAATTGAACTGCCACTTCATCTAGTGATCCCACTTCTAGGAATATACCCAAAGAAGCCTGAATCACCAATGAGAAAGAATATATATACCCCTATGTTCATAGCAGCACTACTTACAATAGCTAAGATCTGGAAACAGCCCAAGTGTCCATCAATAGATAAGTGGATAAAAATGCTGTCATCGCCCAGCCAGTGTGGCTCAGTGGTTGAGTGTCAACGCATGCACCAAGAGGTCACCAGTTCGATTCCTGGTCAGGACATATGCCCAGGTTGTGGGCCAAATCCCCACTGTGGGGCATGCAGGAGGAGGCCAATGGATGTTCTCTCTCATTGATGTTTCTGTCTCTCTCTCCCTCTCCCTTCCTCTCTCTCTAAAATCAATAAAGAAAAAATAAAAATAAAAATAAAAAGCTGTGGTACATATACACAATGAAATACTATGCAGCTGTAAGAAAGAAAGATCTCTTATCCTTTGAGACAACATGGAGGGACCTGGAGAGTATTATCCTAAACGAAACAAGCCAATTACAGAAAGACAAATATCACATGATCTCACTTAATTTTGGAATATAATGGACAAAACAACCTGAGGAATAAAATCGACCCAGAGACACGGAAGTGGGGTGCAGACTGACACACCTCAGAAGAGGTGGATGTTGTGGGGGAGGGAAGAGATAAACCACAGAACTTACACACATGTATGTGTAAACAAGGACATAGACAATAATGCTGGGGGCAGGGCAGAATTGGGAGGAGGGTGTCATGGGGGAAAAAAGGAGAAACATCTGTAACAAAAATAAATAAATAAACATTAAAAAAAAAAAAAGACAGAGGATTATATCTCAAATGAAAGAACAAGAAAAAAATCCCCAGGAAAAAATCCTAAAGAAATAGAGATAAGTAATTTGCCTGGTAAAGATTTTTTTTAATGGTCATAAGGATGTTCACCAAATGAGAATAAAACAAAAGAACCCACCCTGGTCAGTTTGCTCAGTGGTTAGAGCCTTGGCCTGTGGACCAATGAGTCGCTAGTTCGATTCTGGTCAGAGGCACGTACCTCAGTTGCAGTTTGTCCCCGGCCCTGGTCAGGGTCGTGTGGGAGGCAACCAGTCAATGTGTCCCTCTCACATCAATGTTTTTCTCTCTCTCCCTTTCTCTCCCTATCTCTCCCTCTCTCCCACTCTATCTGAAGATAAATGGAAAAATATCCTCAGGTGAGGATTATGAATAAATAAATAAATAAATAAATAAATAAATAAATAAATAAAAAACAGAAGAACCCAGGGAGAACTTCAACAAAGAGTTATATACATATATACAATGAAATACTACTCAGCCATAAGAAAAGATGAAATACTGCCATTTGGGACAACATGGATAAATCTTGAGAATACGATGCTAAGCAAAATAAGTCAGAGAGAAAATGTCAAGAACCATTTGATTCACTCATATGTGGGTTATAAAATTGAAAGCAACAAATGAACAAACAAGAAAAATAAATAAACAAAAACTCATAGACACACACAACAGTATGGTGGTAACCAGAGAGAAGGGGAGTGGGGAGGTAGTAAAGGGTAAATGGGGTCAAATATATGGTGATGGAAGAAGATTTTATTTTGGATGGTGGGCACACAATGCAATGTACAGATAAGGTATCATACAATTGTACACTTGAAATCTATATTATTTTATTAACCAATGAGACCCCAATAAGTTTAATTTTTTTAAAAAAGAACCAAGTTGCCTGGCCCGTGTGGCTCAGTGGTTGAGCGTCGACCCATGCACCAAGAGGTCACCGGTTCGGTTCCCGATTAAGGCACATGCCTAGGTTGTGAGCCAAAACCCCAGTCAGGGGGCATGCAGGAGGTAGCCAATTGATGTTCTCTCTCATCGATGTTTCTATCTCTCTCTCCCTCTCCACTCCTCTCTACAAATCAATAAAGAAAAAAAAAATTTTTTAAACCAAGTAGAGCTGAACAATACAACAACTGAAATGAAAAATACACTAGAAGGAATCAGCAGCAAAGTAACTAATACCAAAAAAACTGGTCGGTGACCTGGTAGACAAATTAGTGGAAATCAAACAACCAGAACAGCAAAAAGAAAAAAGAATTTTAAAGATGAGTATAGTTTCAGGGACCACTGGAACAACATCAACTGCACAAACATTAACATTATAGGGATCCCAGAAGGAGAAGAGGAGAGAAAGGAGAAGAAAGTTTGTTTGAAGAAATAATTGCTGAAAATGTTTCTATCATGGGGAAGGAAACAGACATCCAGGTCCAGGAAGCACGGTGAATTACAAAGAAGATGAATCTAAAACGACCCACACCAAGACATATTGTAATTAAAATGGCAAAAGTTAAAGAGACAATCTTGAAGGCAACAAGAGGAAAACTCGTCACATACAAGTGAAAACCCATAAGGCAATGAGCTGATTTATCAGAAAAAAATTTAGAGGCCAGAAGGGAATGACAGGACATATTTAAATAAAGGGATCTACAGTCTTGAATACTCTACCTGGCAAGGTTATCATTCAGAATTAAAGGAGAGTTAAAGAGTTTCCTGGTCGCCTGGCCAGTGTGGCTCAGTGGTTGAGCGTCGAGCCATGCACCAAGATGTCGCCAGTTCAATTCCTGGTGGGGCACATGCCCAGGTTGTGGGCCCAATCCCCATTGGGAGGCATGCGGGAGGCATGCAGGAGGCAGCCAATCGATGTTCTCTTTCATCGATGTTTCTATCTCTCTCTCCTTCTCCTTTCCTCTCTCTCTAAAATCAATAAAGAAAAAAATGTTAAAAAAAAAAAAAAAGTTTCCTGGTCTAGCAAAATTTAAAGGAGATCATCACCACTAAACCAGCTTCATGAGAAATGTTAAAGGGTCCTCTTTAGGCAGAAAAGAGAAGCTATAACCAGAAATAAGAAAATGTATAAAAGGAAAATTCTCACAGGTAAAGGCAAATATTTAATTTTTTTAAAAAAGCAAATAAGCCTTTTAAAAAGCTACTATAAATGTCAAGAAAAATATTAATAAACTCAACTATAACTGTAATAAGTAGTTAGGAGACACACAACACAAAAACTGTAAATATGATGTCAAAAACATAGTGTTATGGGGGAGTAAAAATGTAGTCCTTTTAGAATACAATAAAATTTTAACACCTATCAGCTTGAAATAAACTGCTATAGATATAGAATGATATACATAAACTTCATAGTAACCACAAATCAAAAATCTACAAAAGATATGCAAAAAGTAAAGAGAAAGGAACCCAAAGAACACACTAAATTCAGACTGACAAACCTCAGAGTAGGGGGGTAGGAGAGGATGGATGAGATGAACCAAAGAACTTATATGCATGTATGCATAACCAATGGACATAGAAAACAATGCTGGGGGTGGGGGGGGGCGGGATGGGGAAGACAGTGTCTAGGGGAGAAAAAGGAGAAACATCTGTAACAAAAATAAATTAATAAAAATTGGGGGAACCAAAAAAGACCCCGAATAACTACAGCAATCTTGAAAAAGAAGAACAAAGTAGGAGGGATCACATTACCAGATTTCAGGTTATACTACAAAGCCACTGTAATCAAAACAGCCTGGTACTGGCACAAGAACAGGCAGATAGATCAATGGAACAGAACAGAGAACCCAGAAATTGACCTAAGACAATATGCTCAATTAATATTTGACAAAGGTGGCAAGAGCATACAGTGGAGTCAAGACAGTCTCTTCAATAAATGGTGTTGGGAAAATTGAACAGCTACTTGCAAAAAAAATGAAGCTAGACCACCAACTTACACCATACATGAGAATAAACTCAAAATGGATAAAAGACTTAAATGTGACTCGGGAATCCATAAAAATTCTAGAAGAAAATACAGGCAACAAAATTTCAGACATCATACACAGCAGAATGTTCACTGATACAACACCTAAGGCAAGAGAAACAAAGGAAAAAATGAACACATGGGACTACATCAAACTCAAAAGCTTCTGCACAGCAAAAGAAACAACCATCAAAGTGGAAAGGGATCCCACTATATGGGAAACCATAATCGCCAATGATGCATCAGATAAGGGGTTAATTTCCAAAGTATATAGAGTGCTCATACAAGTCAACAAAAGGAATACAAAGAACCCAATTAAAAAATGGGCAGAGGACCTAAATAGACACCTCTCCAAACAGGACATACAAATGGCCAAGAGACATATGACAAAATGCTCAACGTCACTAATCATCAGAGAGATGCAAATTAAAACAACAATGAGGTATCACCTCACACCTGTCAGAATGGCCGCCATCAACAAATCATCAAACAACAAGTGTTGGCGAGGGTGTGGACAAAAGGGGACTCTAGTACACTGCTGGTGGGAATGCAGACTGGTGCAGGCACTGTGGAAAACACTATGGTGTTACCTCAAAAAGTTAAAAATTGAACTGCCATTTGACCCAGTGATCCCACTTCTAGGAATATACCCTAAGAAACCTGAAACACCAACCAGAAAGAATATATGTACCCCTATGTTCATAGCAGCACTATTTACAATAGCTAAGATCTGGAAACAGCCCAAGTGTCCATCGGTAGACGAATGGATAAAAAAGCTGTGGTACATATACACAATGGAGTACTATGCAGCTGTAAGAAAGAAAGATCTCTTATCCTTTGAGACGACACGGAGGGACCTGGAGAGTATCATCCTAAGCGAAACAAGCCAAGCAGAGAAAGACAAATATCACATGATCTCACTTATTTGTGGAATATAACGAACATAATAGTCTGAGGAACAGGGTAGACCCAGAGACGCGGAAGTAGGGTACAGACTGACAACCCTCAGAAGAGGGGGTGTGGGGGGAGGGAAGAGATAAACCACAGAACTTATATGCATGTACGTATAACTGATGGACATGGACAACAATGCTGGGGATGGGGCGGGGGAATGGGGAAGAGGGTGTCAATGGGGGAAAAAGGAGAAACATCTGTAACAAAAACAAATTAATAAAATAAAATAAAATTGGGGGGAAAAAACAGTCAAAAAAAGAAAAGAAAAGAAATAAAGAAAACCAGCAAACCAAAAGGAAAAAGAACAAGAAAAAGAAAAACAGATAAGAACTGCCAAAACAACCAAAAACAATTAACATAATAGTAATAACTACATACTTATCAATAGTTACTTTAAATGTAAATGGACTAATGCTCTTATCAAAAGAAATAGGATGGCTGAATGAATTTAAAAACAAGACCAATATATATAATGCCTACAAGACACTCACTTCAGATCAAAAGACACACAGACTTGAAAGTGAAATGATGGAAATAGATACTCCATGCAAATAGAAACAAAAAGGAAAGCTGAGGTAGCAATACTCATATCAGACGAAATAAACTTAAAAAAAAAAAGACTATTAAAAAATAAAGAAGGGGCCCTGGCCAGTTTGGCTCAGCGGTTGGAGCATTGGCCCGTGGACCAGAGAGGCCCAGGTTCAGTTCCTACTAAGGGCACGTACCTCAGTTGCAGTTTGTCCCCGGCCCAGTTGTGATTGTGTGGGTGGCAACCACTCAATGTGTCTCTCTCACATTGATGTTTCTCTTTCTCTTTCTCCCTCTCTCCCTCCCGCTCTACCTCAAGATAAATGCAAAAATGTCCTCGGATGAGGATAAAAAAATAAAAAGAAAAAGAAAGAAAGAAAGAAAGAAAGAAAGAGAGAGAGAGAGAGAGAGAGAGGGAGGGAGGGAGGGAGGGAGGGAGGGAGGGAGGGAGGGAGAGAGAGAGAGAGAGAGAGAGAGAGAGAGAGAGAGAGAAAGAAAGAAAGAAAGAAAGAAAGAAAGAAAGAAAGAAAGAAAGAAAGAAAGAAAGAAAGAAAGAAAGAAAGAAGGGCACCACATAATGATAGAGGGGTAAATCCAAGAAGATATAATAATCGTAAATATCTATGTACCCAACATAGTAGCACGTAAATATATAATGCAAACAATAATAGTAGGAGACATTATTTCTGGATGGATCATCCAGACAGAAAATTAATAAGAAATTAGTGGTGTTAAGTGTAGCGTTAGAACACATTGACTTAATAGACATTTACAGAAAATTTAATCCAAAAACTGCAGAATACACATTTTTTTCACATGCACATGGATCATTCTCCAGGATACATCATATATTAGGCCACAAAACAAGTTTCAATAAACTCAAGAAGACCGAAATCATATTAAACATCTTTTCCAATCGCAAAGATATGAAACTAGAAATCAACTAAAGGAAGAAAACTGGAAAAAGACACAAACATGTGGAGACTGAACAATATGCTACTAAACAACCAATGGATCAAAAAAGAAATAAAAAACTACCTTGAGACAAACAAAAATGAAAACATAACTTTTCATCATTTACAGAAAATTTAATCCAAACATTGCAGCATATACATTTTTTTCAAATGCACATGGAACAGTTATATGCCAACAAATTGGACATCCTAGAAGAAATGGGTTAATTTCTAGAAACATACAATCTTCTAATGTTGAACCAGGAAGAAATAGAAAATCTAAACAGACTGATTACTAGCAACAAAATTAAAACAATAATCAAAAACTCCTAACACACAAAATTCCAGGACTAGAAATCTTCACAGGTGAATTCTACCAAACGTTTAAAGGAGAATTAATACCTATCCTTCTCAAACTATTCTAAAAGATTGAAGAGGAAGGAAGGCTTCCAAACTCATTCTATGAAGTCAGCATTACCCTGATACCGAAACCAGACAAAGACATTAAAAAAAAAGAAAATTACAGGCCAATATCCCTAATGAACATAGATGGAAAAATTCTCAATAAAATTCTAGCAAACTGGATTCAACAATATATTAAAAGAATTATACACCAGGATCAAGGAGAATTTATCCCAGGAATGCAAAAGGATAGTTTAGCATCTGAAAATCACAGAACATGATGCATCACATCAACAAAATGAAGGATAAAAAACATATGATCGCCCTGGCCGGTTTGGCTCAGCGGTTAGAGCATCGGCCTGCGGTCCAGAGAGACCCAGGTTCGGTTCCCGCTAGGGGCACGTACCTCGGTTGCAGTTTGTCCCCGGCCCTGGTTGGTCGTGCAGGAGGCAGCCACTCGATGTGTCCCTTTCACATCGATGTTTCTCTCTCTCTCTCTCTCTTCCTCTCTCTCCCTCCCACTCTATCTGAACAAAAAATGGAAAAATGTCCTCAGGTGAGGATTTAAAAAAACAAACAAAAAAACATATGATCATCTCAATAGTTGCAGAAAAAAATTGGACAAAAATCAACATCATTTTATGATAAAAAAAAAAAAAAACTCTCAACAATGGGGGTATAGATGACAAAGGCCATATATGACAAACCCACAGCTAATATACTCAATTGTGAAAAGCTGGAAGCTTTTCCTTTAAGATCAAGAACAAGACAAGGATGCCCATTGTCACCACTTTTATTCAGCATAGTATTGGAAGTCCCAGCCACAGGAATCAGACAAGAAAAAGTAATAAAGGGCATCCAAATTGGAAAGGAAAATGTAAAACTGTCACTATTTGTTTTTATTGATCTTTTAGAGAGAGAGGAAGGGAGAGAGAGATAGAAACATTGATGTGAGAGAGATACATCAATCGGCTGCCTCCTGCATGCCCCCTACTGGGGATCAAGCCCACAACCCAGGCATATGCCCTGACTGGGAATTGAACCAGGATCACTCAGTCCTGGTTCAGTCCACTGAGCCACACCGGCCGGGCTGTCTGCCCATTTCTTAATTGGATTGTTTGTTTTGTTTATTGTTAAGTTGTATGAGTTCCTTATATAATTTGGATATAAATTTCTATATATAGAAATCCCTAAAAGTCCAGCAAAAAACTACAATGAATTCAGTAAAGTTGCAGGATACAAAATTAAATATACAGAAATCTGTTGCTTTTTATACACTAAGAATAAATGATCAGGAGAGTTTTTAAAACAATCCAATTTAATCCCATCCAAAAGCATAAAATACCTAGGAATAAATTTAACCAAGGAGGTGAAAGACCTGTACTCTGAAAACTATATGATATTGAAGAGGGCACACATAAATGGAAAGATATTCCATACTCAGGGATTGGAAGGATTTAAAAGGAGAAACATCTGTAACAAAAATAAATTAATAAAATGTTAAAAAAATATATCCTTACTACCCACAACAATATACAGATTCAATGCAATCCCTGTTAAAATATCAATCACATTGTTCTCAGAACTATAACTAATTCTACAATGTATATGGTACATAAAACACTCCGAATAGCCAAAGTAATCTTGAGAAAGAACAAAGTGGGAGGAATCATGCTCTCTGATTTCAAACTATACTACAAACATATAATAATAAAAATGGTATAAGCACATTGGCACAAAAACAGACATATAGATCAGTGGAGTAGAATAGTGATCCCAGAAGTAAATCCACACTTATATGATCAATTAATCTATGGCAAAAGAAGCAAGAATACACAATAAGGCAAAGACAATCTCTTCAATAAGTGGTGGGAAAACTGGACAGATACATGAAAAACAATGAAACTGGACCACTTTCTTATACCACATACAAAAATAAACTCAAAGCAAATTAAAGACTTAAATGTAAGACCTGAAACCATAAAACTCTTGAAGAAACTATAGACAATAAACTCTTTGACATCAATCTTAGCAATCCTTTTTTGTTTATGTCTTCTCTGGCAAGGGAAACAACAGTAAAACAAGTGGTACAACATCAAACTAAAAAGTTTTTGCACAGCAAAGTAAACCGTCAACAAGAAGTAAAGACATCTTACTGACTGGGAGAACATATTCACCAATAATACATTTGATAAGAGGTTTATATCCAAATTATATAAGGAACTCATACAATTTAACAAAACAAAAAACAACAACAACAACCCAATTAAGAAATGGGCAGACAGCCCGGCTGGTGTGGCTCAGTGGACTGAACATCATCCCATGGACTGAGAGGTCTTGGTTCAATTCCCAGTCAGGGCACATGCCTGGGTTGTGGGCTTGATCCCCAGTAGAGGGTGTGCAGGAGGCAGCCAACTGACGTATCTCTCTCACATCAATGTTTCTATCTCTCTCTCCCTTCCTCTCTCTCTAAAAAATCAATAAAAACATATTTTTTAAAAAGGGCAGAGAACCTGCCCAGCCAGTGTGGCTCAGTGGTTGAGCGTCGACCCATGCACCAAGAGGTCACCGGTTCAATTCCTGGTCAGGGCACATGCCCAGGTTGTGGGCCCGATCCCCAGTGTGGGACATGCAGGAGGTGGACAGTTGATGTCCTCTCTCATCGATGTTTCTATCTCTTTCTCCTTCTCCCTTCCTCTCTCTCTAATATCAATAAAGAAAAAAATATTTTTTTAAATAAAAAGGCAAAGAACCTGAATAGACATTTCTCCAAGAGGACATACAGATGACCAACAGATATATGAAAAGATGCTCAACATCACTAATCATTGGTGAAATGCAAAGTAAAACCACAGTGAGGTACCACCTTATACCTGTCAGAATGGCTATCATCAAAAATAAACAACTGCTGGCAAAGATGTGGAGTAAAGAAAACCCTTGTGCATTGTTAGTGGCATTGTAAATTGGTGCAGCCACTATGGAAAAAAAAGTATGGAAGTTCCTCAAAAATTAAAAATAGAACTGCCATATGACCAAGCAATGCCACTTCTGAGTATTTACCAAATAAAACAAAAACACTGCATTCACATTGTTTACAATAGCCAAGATATGAAAGCAACATAAGTGTCCATGGAGAAAGAAGATGTGGTGCATATATACAAAGGAATATTACTCAGCAATAAAAAAGAATGAAATCTTGCAATTTGTGACAACATTGATGGAACTAGAGGGTATTATGCTAAGTGAAATAAGTCGGACAGGGAAAGACAAATACCATATGATTTTACTTATTTGTGGAATCTAAAAAATCAAAATAAAGAAATAAACAAAACAAAACAGAAGCAGACCCATAGATACAGAGAATATGCTAATGGTTGCCAAAGGGGAGGAAGGGGAATTGGGGAAAAGATATTTTAATTTTTTTTTTTTTATCCTCACCCGAGGACATTTTTTCATTTTTTATTCAGATAGAGTGGGAGGGAGAGAGAGGAAGAGAGAGAGAGAGAGAAACATCTATGTGAAAGTGACACATCGAGTGGCTG